>VXBO01005576.1:289747-618600 GCA_013400135.1 Rhinoptilus africanus
TTTTTTTTTTTTGAGATCCTGGATGCTTTGCCCTTATCAACAGCGCTGTAATGTAACTCCCTGGCAGACAGCTCACATCCCCCAAATATCGGTGGGATCAAAACGCAATCTAGCGATGTTTAACTGTGCTCAGGATCAGGTTTGCTCTTCTGGATGTTCTGCCTACGCAGTTGAAAAATACGGTGTGGTTGGCTGAGTCTTTTATCCTGGTTCATGGGATTCGCGGTTGCCAAATCCCAGTTTTGACCTTCACGAACAGGATTTTGTCTGCTCTTTTGGGGTTATTTGTGATCCTTGAGCAGGTCCGTCTGTGCCTTCCAGCCCTGCTCCGTTCCTTTGATCTCCTTCCTCTACCCTGTAGGCTGCATCAGCTTAAGAGACCGTCACCCCATCAAAATGAAGCTGCTGGGAGTATGAGCCTTTGAAAAGCATGTCACTGTTAATGTGCTCTTTTTAGTGAAGTATGGCCTTAGCTCTTGCTTGGGTTTTAGTGTCAGGTGCCTAAGGATGAAGGCAGGAATACCTGTTACGAAGAACAGAGAACTGAGCGGCTAAAAATTGAAAAATACTGGGCTTTATATTCACTGTCGATTAAAATGGTACTGTTTCCAAAACGATCAATGAACTTTTCAGCCTTCTTTCCATCTGCACCAGCTTTAGTACCCATGGAAGCAGATGCTGCGCTTGGCTGATGCGATGTGGCTGTGTAAACAAACCTGGCCTGACCTCTTACGATTAGATTTCAGGAAGAAAGTTTTCGCTCTTGGGGGGGGTGAGCCCCTGGCCCAGGTTGCCCAGAGAAGCTGTGGCTGCCCCATCCCTGGAGGGGTTCAAGGCCAGGTTGGACGGGGCTTGGAGCAGCCTGGGCTGGTGGGAGGTGTCCCTGCCCAGGGCAGGGGGGGGCACTGGGTGGGCTTTAAGGTCCCTTCCAACCTAAATCATCCTATGATTCTCTTACACAAATTATCTGCATGTAAAAACAGCCTGAAGGCATGACAATGTTAAACTAGGTAAACAATGACACCACCTTAGTGCTGACATACTGATTTCTGTAGCTGAATTCATTAATACTATTAGATTACCCAGGGTTGCAGGTGTAAGGAGCAAGAGCTGCATGGGCTTTTTTTTCCTGCATCTTGTGTGTCTATTAATGTAGTCAAACTAATCGTGTGATTGAGATGAATAGGACTTAATAATGGAGAGGACATCATGGCAAAATTGATAAAAAGGGGGTAAATTGTTGAACTGCTATGTTTGCAGCACTAGAGTACAATGAATGGAAGGAGAGTAATTTATACATACATTAAAAAAAAAAAAGGAAGGGATTTTTGGCAAATCCTATGCTTATTATATTTCCTTCTCTTTTTTTTTCCTCTTAATTTCCCTGAAAATAATAACACTTATTCATGAAGCTGCTGCAATAATTGAACTACTGGAAGGAGAGGAGGGGAAAAAAGCTACCCATATAAATGACTACTTGAGACCCGTTCTGTTTTGACAGATGTCAAGGCTGGGTAGCTCAGCTTGTTCTGCTGTTTCTATGAAAAGGGCTTGGTATCACTGGGATGCAGACTAATAGCTTTCTGTGCTTCTGAATGTGGGTAGATTACATGGCAACAGATTTTTCTTTTTTTTTTTTTTTTTTTCCCCTAGTCATAACCTAGTGACTCTGAGAGAATAAATTGATAAAATGTTCCTTAGTTCTTTTGCAGGGCATTGCTGCCGGAGTGGGAAATGAAGGGGGAAGAGGTAGCACGCCCGCTGGATGAAAAATACTCGTGGTCTGTTAGGATTTCTGTTTAGATTTAGGAAAACCAGTTACAAAATTAGTTGAAATCCGAAGGAAGCGATTTGCTGCTGCACACTAAGCTCCTCTCATTTTTACAGTTAGTATTTGGAGTGTGCTGGTTGTAGGTGATACATGTACGTGGCCTTCACTTAAATCTCTTGCTTCTGAGTATTTTAATCTTGCTGTTCAGGACTCGCCAATTTTTATACCTTTGGAAAAAAAAAAAAGGCAAGGTATGTAACTTGTGCATTATATAAATGGCACTAGATTAAATAAATGGATTTCCTGGACTTTTGTCTCTGTGCTGCTTTCAGTTGTCATGGATGGGGGAGGGTTTCATCTCTGCCCCTTGCGTGGCACATGCTGCTCTGGGTTATTTCAGATATGAAGTTTTTGCTCTGTTACTTCTACCAGCCTTTCTGGTTTTGTACCTGCTCCGAGGTTTTTAGCTTTTACTTACCTTTATTAGCTGACTGCTGCTACAAAATACTGAGATTTTTGGATGTATCAATTAGCTTCATCAATAAACTGGTAATTTAGAAGGAACTTATTGTAGAAAACTACAGACTACATTTTGTTATCAGTTCTTCAGTATTCTTGGGTCTTCTATGAAAGCTTTGGAAGAAACCTCTGACTGAGATGTAATTTCATAACATGGGGTTCTGATCAGTGATGGAATTGCCTTGAACAAGAAACCCTGAATGCTGTTTCCAGGGAAGTGAGATTTATTGTACCCCCGTCGCTAATGATGTTCTTCTGCACTTGCGAAGTTTTCGTGAGGCTTTTGCTGTTGCTGTGTATGTGATCAATTTTATTACACTTAACTTGCTTTCCTCGCTGTGCACTGCTTAGAGCAGACGTAGGAAGATAAAAAATATAAATTGAATAGTTCTCTGCTGCGTATTAAGACTGGAAACTACTGTCAGTTCACGTATTGGTTTCCTGTTCTCCAAATACTGTATGTAAACGCCTTTTTTAGCTGGCTGTTAAGGTCAAGGTGGCTTTTGTGGGTATTGCCACTAGCTTTCCCTGGTGGCATCCAGGACTTGCTAAATTGATTGTCTTACAGAACCGTTGCATAATCAATCTTTTTAGTTACAATTCAGCATTTTTAACAACAGGAGGTTTTTCTCAAGGCAGTAGAAGAGGAGGCATTTCCTTGGATATCAACTCCTTTTGCCCTGAGTGCCGCTCTTCACGTAAGGTGCTCTCCTGGCTTCGTCCCAGGCTGTGAGTGAGCCTCCAAGAGCAGGAGCAGCATGTTCGTGTGCCTCCGCTGATTTACGGAGCATTAGTAAAGAGAAATACAGCACTGCGTGGGCTATTGAAACTTCAAGTCCAGCTTTTTGTTCCCCAAGACTTCAGAGAGCAATGGGTTTAAAAAAAAAAATTTTAAAAAAAAAAGGTGCTACTTGTTATGTTGAGGCACCCTTGAGATGAGCTCACCTCATCAGTGTGAGTCACACACCAAACACCCCACAGTTTGTGTTTGTGGGGGCAACGTGCAAAGCCGATGGGGACATCCTAGTCCAATGATGCCAGCTCGATATTTTTTAAATTTTTTTTGTGTGTTGTCAGTGTCATGTCTTCTGTTCATCTAACCTTGGTCATATTGGTTGAAGACAGCAATGTAAAGTTAAGTATCTTATTCATACTGTTGCTTTTTTATATAAAAGAAAGGGGGTAAGCGCCAGGTGTCTGTTTTGTGGTTGGCGTTGGACGTGTTTAACTTCACAGCCCTCTGCAGACTTTGTGCATCTCTGCACTGTCTGACCCAGTTACGCAACTTGGCAATTTTTTTCTGAAGAAACCAACTTAGAAAGCAAAAGACCTTGTTTTTTGGAGAACACGGTGTTGAGGAGGGAGTATGTGTGGGCGATCTGAAATGTCTTCTGGTTTGCAAGGACAAGGAACAAATTAAAAGGAAGAAAAACAAACAATTTAATGGTGATGGAGCTGTAGCTCTAGCAAGGATAGACTGTGGGCGTACATCCATTTTATCTTGTTGCAGAAGATTATTCCTCGACACAGAAGGTCATAAAAATCTCACTGCTGAGTATTAGAAGATAATCTTGCTAAAAGTTTAAAATCTTTACTAGTAGTAAATATTTAAGGCCTTCATTTACAGCAATCAGGGGACTATGTGAATACATAGCTTAGCTTACAAATAAGCACTAAGTTGTCACCTCAAATAAAAACTGGATGGTAAAACATGTGAAATTAACCATCAAGGTTGCTAATTATTACAAGCTGTGTAGATGCTAATTACTCAGTACCTGATTTATTTTTTTTATCATTGACCTTTCTTGGTTGGTATTTTGTAATTGGTACCAGTGATTAGAGATATTTCTGATCGCTTATAATTTTCGCTTCTGGCACTTCAATCCCAGTAAGAAAAGATTTAATATAACAGACTGATAGGAACAAGAAATGAAGGGGAACTAATGGTCCCCTCCCTTCCCTGGTCGGTATAGCCTGTTAACTTCTGCTCGCTCTTTCATGCAAAGAATCACTGGGATGTGACATTGAGCAATATCCTTTGCGCTGTGTCCTTCAGCCGAGGCAGGCGTGTGGCCAAGTAGAAACTTGAAAAGAAAGTACAGAAGTATTAGAAGATCCCATCTGGTTTTGTAAAGCTGTGGTGGAGCCTTTTCAGAGTCACCAGCAAGCCGAGCAGCTCCTGGGCTGGAGATGGTTCGGAGAGCTGATGCGATCTCTGCTCCCTGGGGAGGAGGAGTGAAACTCGGGTCTTGTACAGCATTAGAGCTGCTACATGGGCCCTTGACATCTCATTAAAAATGAAGAAGACTATAAACCTCCAGTTTACAGTGAGGGTGAATAAAATGTGGTTTTCTTAGGGAGGAGCTGGTACAACCCATCCCCTTCTGTTGCTTGGAAAGCGAGCTGTGGTGGGACTGCGAAGATGTTGGTATACCTTGGTGATGAAAACACAGATGCAAAAAACCCGACTGTACCTGAATTTTTCCTTTGTGTCATCAAAGCCTGACATGTTCAGTTAAAAACAACTTTTGGTAAGTGGCTGGGGTGATGCACTATATGCAAATGAGCAAAGGATCTCTTAATCAGCAGTTTGGAGAGACTAGAATATCACTTGGACAGCACAAAAAACAACTTAAGGCATTTCATTACTTCGTATTTAAAATAGAAGGGTGATGAACACATCATCCTCTCTGAATGGAGTCTCCTGTCGTTATTCTGGGCTTTTGACTGACACGTGGACTCTCCACATGTATCTCTATGGGAAAATAGCTTTAAAATCTCTTTTGAAGAGGTGCCTCTTCTCCACATACAGTGAGCGGTTGTTCTGTGCCTATTCTGGTGGAGCAGGGAAGCTCATTTTAAGTAATAGAAGACAATTTTAAGGGTTATGTATCTTACAAGTTCAATTTATGAGCCAGCTGGTGAATCACTTTGAGATTTCTTTGACAATCTCTCCAAAGCATTCTGGTGTCTAAAGATTATTTTATTATCAATACGCAGTCATGCAGGTCAACGCTCTTTTCATTTGTGAAGCAAATGACATCAAACAAATGGCATTGTAAAGCCTAAAAATCCAATATAAATGTGTAATGCTCACCCCCACTTGATGAGACCAAGGTATTTTGCTACCTCAAAATAACACTTTGAAATACTTAATTTTCACTTTTTTTGGTTATAATAAACCACATGGGATCTCTGTTTTGACAGCATTTTACTTTGAAGTTAAACCCATCAAACCCTGGGAGAGCTGTGATGGTGATTAGGCTTTTTGAGCCTTTCCTCCATGAGATAGATTACACTTGCAAAACGCTTTTGGCTGACTCACTAAACTGTGTTTAAATGCGCAGGAAATGCTTCTGTGACAAATGTGTACCGGATTTATATTTCGGCTCCAGAAAGCTGTGTCTTTCCCGTTCACCTCCCGTGATCAATCTATTGTGTTAATAACAATGTTTGGATCCGTGAGCAGGAGGCAAGCCAAGGATTTGGCTGTTGCTGAGGAAGGGCTGCAGCTGGTAGATGATGCGGAGTAAGGTGTGTGTTCCTCGTCAGGGAAATAGCGTGGCTGATGCTCGATACCATCTTTGCCGGACCGCTTGCTGTTCTTCCGTTGATACAGGTGGTAAAACCGGGGGATACTTCACAGTTAGCGTCATCTGGCTTTGGTTTTCATGGGCTTTGCTCCAGGAGCAGGAGTAGGGACAGCAGTAGGAGCAGTGGCAGGGAACAGCTTTCCTCGTGAAGGCTGGTAGGGCTGGAAAAGGCTGCCGAGGGAGGGTGTGGAGTCCCCTTCTCTGGAGACTTTTAACCCATCTGGATGCAGCCCTGAGGCTGCAGGGAGTTGGACTGGATAATCTCTAGAGGTCCCTTCCAACTCTGAAATTCCATGATTGTGTGACTGCTGGAAACGAAAATCAGCAAGAGTAGGTTCAGATGCACTTGATTATTTAATAACCTTTATTAATAAGCCCATAGGCTAGCCGGCTTGTGATTCTTGCACTACTTTAGCTTGTTATGTGAAGAATATTGCATTTATAGAAAGTGAAAGGTTTGAAGGATATCAAGTTCGTATTAGAAACCCGAAGCAGGAAAAGCTCTTAAACAGTATATTGGGGGTTTCAGATAAAGACAAATCTGCAGGCTGAGGGGTTCTGGAGTGCCTAATTTGAGACTGGAATGAAGCAGAGAGATGCAAGGTCTCATAGTTTCCTTGTTTAAGCTTTCTTAAAACCAGGGCATTTGGAAGCTAGGACAAGGGTAGTCTATGGTTTGGCAGGCAATACAAAACAGTGCCAGAGTAGGATAGTTTGGTAAGCCTAAGCCCACAATAGAGCTAGGGGTAGTAAAAAGATAAAAAAAACATCAGCAAATGAGTTGCTGCATGATTGAAATGACCAAGGGAAAATCTTGCTTTGGGGATCCAGAGCCTGATGCATCAGCAGTGTTCCTGCCATCGACCAGGGCTGACTTCCTCCCGTGGAGAAATACCACCACCCGTACTCTGCAGTCGTATCTCGCGTGAGTAATCTGAGGAAAGATGCACTAGGAATGTCAGTATTTGCATATTATGCTAATAAACTTCCAGGTGGGAAATGCACCCCGGCTTTCTGAGGGATAGCTTCTTTCAGCTCGGTCTGCATTAGTGTGTCAATATAAACTTGGAGTGTAATGTGTGGATTTCTGCTGGCAGCAGATGAGATCAACTCTTCTTCAGGCTCTCATCAGTACTCCCAGTTGCCAGCTCCCAAAGAACTGCCTCCACCTGAAAAGTAGAAATTTTTTTTGTGCAATTATACAGTATTTCTGTGAAATGAAGTGGTGCCTCTCTATTTTTATTTTCTATCCGTAAGTGATTTTTTTTTTCCTTGCAGTATGTGCTGTTCCTTTACATGAAATGAGGATTGCACAAAACTGAATTTCTTTTTAGCTTTCTTGGAAGTTATAGCTTCCAGAACAACTGGAGTGGCAACTGGGGAGCCACATTAAAAGAGTGTTGTTGCCTTTTCCTTTGGAGACGACTTCATATCTCTGTTCTGAAGTTTTTTCAAAGCCTTCTGTTGACAAGGGATGCAGAAAATAGTGAAGCTGCTAAATTCGGTTCTTAGTGTGCTCTCTTCCAGAGCATCACCTGGGGGAGAGCGCACTGTCTGTTTCCCTCAGTACCTGTTCCAGTCTGTTTGTCACTTGGGACGGAGGTGTGTGTTTGAATTGATCGGAAGCTGTGGCCGAACCCTCCAGGCTATGGGAGGATTTTTATTAGTTAGCAAAATTGCTTGAGCGCTGCTGAATTTGTGGAGGTAATATAAGTGAAATGCTTTAGGATTTCAAGCCTGCAAGTCCAGGTTCAGTGCTGCTTGTGAGGATAACCTACAACTACTTTAATCACCATCTCAAACACATGACTGTGAAGAGCAATGTTGAGCCTTTTGCAATGAAATACTCTACTGAAAGTAAAACATTCTGAATTCTGAAAATGTTCTATTCCCTGGTTTAAGTCAGTAGCTCTCTGCCAATGTAGTGTTTTAAGAAATTGTGCCCGAAAGTCTTTCTGTTGTTGGAAGCTGAAATTTCTGAAGGATTTGAGTAGGTACATGCTTCTGATTTGTGAAGCAGACAAAACTCATAGTGTAGAGGGTTTTTTTTAACCCAGTGACCTATTCTTTCCACCCCAAAATTACTCGGTATCCAACACACTCAATGGCCATGTGGGAGATCAGATGTCCTACTTGAGTGAATATCTAACCAACGTGAGCAGCTCCATCAGTAGAAAGCATTAATAGGCTTAGTAGTAAGTGCATTTGCCAGGATTGTCGGGGGAACAGACAAATGACGATATGATCCAGAGTCTTCCACATGAGTGCCAAGAAAACCCACCCTAGCTCCGTTATGCACACAAGCATGGCAGGGATTTAAAAAAATAAAAGCCAAACCCAAACCAAATGGAGTTCTGAAGGTTGTGTGACGGGTGTTTTGTAAGACACCTCTCTTCTGCTCTGGCGCTCTGCCCTGTATGCCCACGTAAGTTCAGGGATACTTCAGAGATGGATAGGCAAGTATAGAGATGATGAGAATTTTCAAAGTAAAAAGCTGGAGGTTTTTTCTTCTTTGTTTTCAGCAGCAAGGGATGGATTCGTAGGTGTCTAAAAATATGTAGCAATGTTGGTGTTGGAGCATTTCTTAAGCTGTGCAAGTTGTTCTCCTAAACTTTCTATGACTGAAGTGATAAGTTGAACAGTTACAGTAAATAAAGTAATATTTTGATTGGTGTGAAACCCTTAATTTCTTCTCGATGTCTAATTAGCGTAACTCTGAATGTCAAATATTTATCCGCTCTACCCAGTGCTGTGCTCACTTCAGTGGGGCTCCATCTGGCTCTGCCTGCCTTGAAGCCTGCTCCTTGAGGAACCAGCTTGCCCGTGCTCAGCGCTGGCGCTGGATCCCACCCGTGGCCCATCGGGTCTCTTGGACTGGGAGGGAGCTCTTCCCTCCAGCAGAGCTGGGTGCCAAGGAGTGCTGTGCAGAACCACAGATGAGCCTATCTGTGACTCCTCTCGCTTTGTGAGCCCAACTCTGGAGCCCAGGCTGAGAAATGTCGCACCAAGTCATTACTGAAAGCAGCTTTGAGTGGTACATATTTGTTAAATGAAGCCATAACATGCCTGCAGACTATCAGCAGTGTAATTCCTTCACAAAAAGTCTCCCACAGCAAAACCGGTGGGAGCACGTGGTGTAGAAGCCTTTTGTGTTCTTGGGGACTGCAGTAGCGACTGTATTACAGGCTTGAACAGAAGTAGGGGGTGTCCTCTGGTTGTGACGTCTTCATCTTGAGTTGTAATACAGCCTGCAACCCTTCAGTTAGAAAATGGATGACCAACACTTATCTTTAGGCCAAAATGTCAGTCTTTTTGTGCCTCTCCTAGCTGGAATGTGTTGATAGTGCAAAAAATAGTTTATATTTCTTAGTATGTTTGCTGCATTATGGTGCACCTCCAATTCTAGCTTGGTAAATGTATCTTCTGCATCTACTGCATGTATTTTGTCCCGTAGCCAGCTACTGAACACGTGAAGCTATATGATGAAAAACATGTATTGAACAGGTTTCCTATTGTTTTTCTACTTCTTGAACTTTGGTTAGTAAGTAGTTTGGAGGATCTAATGGTTGTACTGGAACTCCTTGGGAAGTGGCTGTGCTTTGTCCCTTTCTTTGGAATTTAGGTTGGTTTGCTCTCAACTGAGAGTTGCTGTGAGTTAGCAGCGATGGAGGGGGAAGCTGGGTGTTTATGCCAGCTTTGGGAAACCAAGGGCATTTGAGCAGTGGGGGAAGATGGGGATTTGCTGCAAGAGGCTTTAGCAGCTGAAAGTGTTTATCAGCCTTTAGTAAAGTCATGAGAGTTGAAAATAAGTTTCAAGTAGTCCCATGTGGAATGGCAGAACTTGTGTGATGTACTGAGTCTGCAGCGAGCAATGGGCCAGTGCATCGTGGCGGGGGCCCTCGGAGAGGGAGACCTCAGTGGGGCAGGGGGAAGCTGCGAACCAAGCGGTGGAAAAATTCCGTAGAGTACCTGTCTGGCTTACTGCTTTCCACCTGGTGGTATTTTGAAAATAGCAAACTAAAAATAACCGAAGACAGGCTTTTTCTCTGCAAAATGAGTTATCATGGATAAGAATTAATGACTTAAAATATCAATATAACTGACTTTCCATATGAATTTCTACTTTCAGGTCTCGGAAATTTGACTGAAGTCCACGTATCATGCACTGGAGAAGGTAACAATTTTTTTAAATACTCATTTTGATTTGTTGGTGATATTAATTTCTCTCCTTTTCTAAAGTTATTGCATTGAATGTCAAAGCTTTCTTTGCACTGTGTTTGCCTTACACTAAAAAAATCTGCCCCGTAGTTTCTCAGCACATTGACAGTGGGTGTTTACCTTTTTAAAAAGAATTTTGGAAGTCTGCATTTAAGTATACTGTGTTTAGGCAATTCAACGTTGAACAGCTCACCTTCAGAAAACTGTTTTTGTGAATGTACCATTGTTAAAAAAAATACGTATTTAACTTAAGGAATGTTTTACAAAATGGTATCTTGTTATCAACAGTGTTTTTTGTGGTTTGGCTCTTATTTTTCTTGTCATAAGGTTTTCAAAACTGGTGTTTAATTAATCATTGAATGGTTGACTCTATAGTTGAATTAGACAAACAAGCCTGTGGCACTTCTGAAACTGAAATTTTCTTAATGGCATCTCGGCTCGACTGTCCAAAGGAATTAATATTTTCAGTTGAGAGGTGGACCTTGTCCTGTATATCTTGAAATTAATTATCTTGTGCTTGTTTTTCCTGGGACAATATCATGTATGAAACATAGATTTAAGCGTGAAATATTTTACTCTTTGGCATGTCCAGCTCTGATCGAGTCAAGAAGGGAAGGCCGTGCCTTCTGCATCTCTGCTGTGTTGCTTTTGCCCTGTCCCAAAACTGCCCTACGAGGTTTGGCTTCCGTGTAGCCAATCTCCACAGATAAATTTGCTATCGCAGATCAACATGCTTTTAAGTATGAATTATGCTAGGTTATCTCCAAAGGAAAACAAAACCTTTTCAGAGCTTACAATGAAATATTTAAAAAAAAAAAGTAGTCTTCCTTCTTAGTTTTAGACGTTATTGTCCTGTCTGTTCGGAGAGGTTACAGATGCCTTCTGATAAAAATATTTAATTTCTTAATCTTTCTTTTCCTTTTTGGAGTAATTCAGAAGTTTCTCCTCAGTAGTGTTTCCAATGAAAACTGAATTACTCCTGTAGATCAAGTCAACTATTCTTATTCAGCTTGGACCTTCTTAAATTTGCAAAGCTATCTTTGTGTGAGGTTTTCAAAGACAGTATGATAAATCTTCTGATACATCACTTTCTAGTGGTCTGAAAGGAAAAGCTTATTTCTTAATATAAAAGATAACTTTGAATAATGGACTCCTCATCCCTTTGGACAGTACTCCTAAATTAGCTTCAAAGCTGTTTCTCAGGTGAAATCTCGTTTTCAGGTTCCCTATAGTAAAAAGGAGATACTGATACCCATTTCATTTGGAAAGTGTTTTCAATCTGCTGATGAAAAGTACTTCTGAAGAGTTAGGCAACCTTGATTAATTGAGCCTGAATAAGAAGTGCAGGATCAAATCTTGGGATATTATTTTTAGGCTGCAGACTTGTGTTCTGCATTCCAAATCCTTAAATGCCAGTTTGATAGCAAGTGCGAACGACTGGAGTAGACAGCTATATGCATACAGTAATGGCTTGCAAATGCTGACACCACTATAGACAGAAGAATGGAAATTGCTTTCTGTTTACAGAAAAACGTAACTATTTGGTAAACACTTCTCATTAGCAAGAATGTGATCGGAATTTGTGTTAAATGCCTCAGTTCTGTGATATGAGTGTGGCATTTGTAGTGAAGTGGTATTTAAAAATAGAGCTAAGTGTGGGTAAGTACTTAGCAAATACAAGTGCTTAAAAGTTCACTGATGCGATGTGTAATGTTTAGGTCTGATAACTGGACCAACACGCCAGAATTGTTGTTCTGGTGTGTGGCAAGGGGGGAGGTCAGAATGGCAATCTGGAGGAAGGGAAAAAAAAAAAAGCAAACCACAAAACAAAAAAACAACCCTAAACCCCCTCTAATGTCCTCAGCAGAGAACTCGTACAAACTTTGTGTGTCTAAAATCTGGTCCTTGCCGATGGGGCTCTTGGTGAGCTGCGTATCTTGAGATCCAGCAGTGTACTTTCAAAGAATGCTTTTTTAGGGGAGTGTTATGCCTGACAAAAGTACGCTTATGGGGATTGCAAAGTCAGGTTTTACGCACATTTCACCCGTAAGGGAGAGAAGGATTTTCTAAGCCACGCTCCTAAGCAGTGTTTGGCCCTTGCTAAGCCTTAAGCAAGGCATAGAGGAAGCCAAGTTTGGGGTTTTTGCTTCTGGTCTGTTTGGTGAAACAAAAGTGGCTGTTGTTTACCTAAGTGACTCAGTAAGTACAGACTTGAAAGGAAACATTTGCGTACTGTAATGATATAATTATAAAATTCTACTTTATTACCTGTCAAGCTAATTTAAAACAGCTACAGGCTAACAGTCATCTTGGAAAGCTTGTAGCATCTGTGCATTGTATTCAACAACCAGGCTTACAGTGTGATTTTAATTAGAAGTATTACCGGCCGACACAGTGTACGGTTGCGCTGGAGAAATGTCCTTGCCTGCGTAGGAATACTGAGTGTGCTGGGTAATAGCTGTAGGAGAGGAAATAATAATGAACGTGCTTTCTGCCTTATAGTCTGAGTAGCAGTTAATGACGGCTTGGTTTGAAACTGTAGGGTCTCCCTCCCTGCCCTGGCATCCAGCAGCGAAGTGGTAGCTCTGCATTTGCTTGGGGTGCGAATGTTTGAGTCTCGTAGCTGTTGGCTACTTGAATCTGCAGAACTGCCACTCATTCCGGGTGGAAACTTGCTCAGTTGGAAGCGCTATGGGTCAGTGTGTAAGAGGATTACTTGGATATTGGCTTACCGCGTGTAACTTTTAGATCACTCCTTCAAAGACAGGAGTTGTTTGTGATCTGCAGGCTTCCCTCTCCTTCTGGAGATCCATAGAAAATAACTGTCCTCCTTCCTAGGCTCCTTTATTGCCAGATGTGTTTACCACTGTGTCCTCTTTCCCTAATTCCCTTCTGAAGATCTGCTATGTCCTTTCCTCCTATATTATATATTTCCTTCCATCCCGGTTCCTTTCTCCCCTTCTGTACCTTCTTTGTCCCTCTCCCAGCCCTCCCCTTAGCCACCTCCTTCTCTTGCATTCGTTGGGCTTTTTATGCCAACAGTGCTCCCCTCTGTGTGGAAACCCAGAACAATTAAAACTTAATCAATTGTTCTAAAGTAATTCGAAAACCTGAATTAGCACAACTGCCATTTTACGGCGGATTTAGTGGTGTCTTTTAAAAGATGAGCACACTGTGCTCTCCTTGAAGTTGCACCTCAGAGACAGTTTGCTGATTTTGCAGCAGAATAAAATAACTTTTTGATACATACAGCTTGGGTTATAATTATTGCAGCATTTTGCTTGAGATTTTTCCTTTTTCTTATGTAACAGTAATATTTAGGATGGAGTACTGTCGACTGGACTTTTCATGAGAACATGACGAACGCAAAGGCACCAATTGGCTACTTGAACAAAACTTAAAGTTGTGTTAAAAGTCATGGGCACCTGCCCAGATCTCTCCCCTGCAAGCCGGTTTTGGAAGACGAGGTATTGCCCATTTCTCTCTCGCCTCGGTGAGAGCTTTCTCTTGCAGCCGTGCAAAACTTTCAGAGTGTGTTGTCTCTCAGAAAGTGTGTGAAGTTGTGTTGTGGGTTGGGTACACGGGGTTGAAAATAACACCAACGCATGGCTGGTAAGGCAGCAATGCCGCTACTTACCCAATCTGCTGCAAAGAACATGTCTGCAGGAAGCAGATCTGCCCTTCTGCACTTGCTTGATATTGTAAAGAGATTATCGTGGCCTTACAAGAAGGTTAAGATGTCATGAAGTTTAATATACTCTGAAAATAGTCCTGTTAAAGCCACTGTTGCTTGTGATTGATGATGCAGGTTATGATGGTAGTTCTAAATCTTGTGTTTGTGTGTGCAAATTGCTATTTTCCAGCCTTTTCAAGGTTGCTGGCTTTATCTTATGGTGCAGCCCATATTTAAGGATTTCATGTTGCATTAGCCTTTGATTAAGGGGAAAGTAACTTTGATGATAAAATGCCACTAAAAGTGGTTCTGTGGACTAGCCTGGAATAATTCATCAATCAGTCTTCATGACTGAGAGCGTATTTTGGGCATGAGGGTCACCCTTTGAGGATTAATATTCTGAGATAAACAGCTAATGGCGGTTGGATGATTATGGTCAAAAGCAACTATTATGGTATCCTAAAACCGTTCATTACTACAATAAAGAGTCGCTAAACCAAGTAAGTTTTAAGATGTTGCTTAAATAGCTAGGTCAAGATGCGTCAGCCTTGATTCAAAGGCGTTATTGAATGATAAAATTACACAAAATCACAGACTGGTCGGGGTTGGAAGGGACCTCAGTAGATCATCTAGTCCACCCCCCCTGCCAGAGCAGGGCCACCTTAGAGTAGGTTACACAGGAACGCGTCCAGGCGGGTTTGGGATGTCTCCAGAGACGGAGACTCCCCCACCTCCCTGGGCAGCCTGGGCCAGGGCTCTGCCACCCTCAAGGGAAAGAAGTTCCTCCTCAGGTTTAGGTGGAACTTCCCATACTCAAGTTTGTGCCCGTTATCTCTTGTCCTGTCACTGGGCACCACCAAAAAACAAACTGGCCCCGTCCTCCTGACCCCAGTCTTTAAGCATTTATAAGCATTGATAAGATCCTCCCTCAGTCATCTTTTTTCCAGACTAAAAAACGATGATGCTTCCGGCTGCCTGCTCTGGCAGAGACAGGTCCTGGCAGTGGTTTGTTACCTATCTGGCCTTTTTTTCCCTGTATTAAAGGAACTTTCTGCACTGTTTAGATTAGCAACTAAAATAGCCAGTTGGCAGTTTTATTGAAGTCCCCCCGCAAATAGCAAAGGAAACACGTATTTTTCCAGATATTGTGAGGAACGCTTCACAGCTGGCTTATGTTTATAGGTGGGAGTCGCTGTCTGCTTCTTATCCTCTGGGCTTCGGGTTTCCTTTCTTCTCTCTCCTCTTTTCCTTTCTGCAGCACTGTTGTCAGGTGAGCGTAACGGCTCAGAGGAACAGCATATTGTGAGGGCAGCTCCTGAGCTGCTAAAAGATGGAGCCTTCTCGCGGATGTAAAAGTGGTAGAGTCTGAAAGCAAAAGAAGTATGTCTGAGATAAACTACTTCTATTTAATAAAAAAAAAGGGAGAGCCTTAAACAACAAAGATATAGGTGGCTGCTGTCAGAAGCACTACTTAAAAGGAATGAGAAACTGTCTTATGGAGGGATTAGTGTACTGAGAAATAAACTGCTGAATCACTGGAAGCAAGCAAGCAACGCGGAGTCTAGAGGCTCTACAGAAAATAAAATGGCTGCTGTAATTCAATTAAAATCACAGGAGGATTTGCTGTTTGCGATGGTACATCCGTCATCCCGTGTCTCGTGGCGGCTGGTGCCTCAAGGGATACTTAAGTTGAGTGTAAAGCTCCTGAAAAATGCTGGAGTGACAGTTCCGGAATGACATGATTCTCGGTTTATTCATAGACAGATGCGTTTTCCCCAACACACCTATTGAGTTGGGGCTGCTGCTTGGTCTTCGTGTGGTTGACGCTTTTTAGTAGATTGTTAATCTGAACCGAGAGTCGTAGTTTATCCTACAAACTGGAAGAGGAACACCATATGTTTTCTTGCAGATAAATAATCAATTGTTAACAAGATAATGTTGAGGATAACCAAATTCAATGAGATTTATTGTATTTAATATCTTGCAAGTATTGTGGATATAGGCTGGACTTCTAAAATCAAAAGCAACTTTTTACCCCTTTCAGAATTTCTTTTTAGGAAGCAATTTGGGGTAGGACAGGTTGCTGACTTTGCTAGAACACATGGGTATAAAAGGCTCCCTGCAGGACCTGTGACAATTTGAGTTATTTGAAAAAGTCTATCGACTTCCTTGGGGTTCAAGAACTATAAATTCATTTATTAATCTTAACTTGGTAAGTAAGCATTTCTTGATAGAGGTGGGATGAGATATGGCAATGGTTTTGACCATTACTAGAATGACTTCTTTGGCATCAAATCTTGAGTTAATCATTTGAAATGTCTTGAATAGGCCCTTAGCAATTTTCAGTAGCATCAATTAACATTTAGAAAATTAATTCCAGACTACTAGAATATTAAACATTTACTTTAGAAATGTAAATGAGGTGTACCAACTTGGCATCTCGCGTGCACCTTAACCCAAATATTCGTAAGGCAAAAATACGCTAAAGTCAGCAAACCTGAAGGTGTGTTTTCATGCTGAAATTAGGAAATATGAAATGATTGCTGCCAGTTTTGATGCTGCACCAATGTACTCAAGTTCTTTGCTCAGATTCAAGGAGCAGGATGACTCTGAAACTGAAAAAAGTGATACCTCTGGCTGGAAATTAGGAAATCCAAAATTAAAATAATGTCTGGATGAAACACCAGAGCCTTTTTACTCCTCATGGTTCCTTGTGGCACACTTTACCCTTTTTTTCTTTTTAAAATCTTCAGTTCCCAAGAAATAAACAACTTAAACAGAAACTAAAGTGCTTCAGGAAATCCATAATTAGTTGAAATTAATCTTTGCTTTGCAGATTAAAATATTTAATCTTTACTAGAACCTGATTCTGTCACCCTTTTATTGCTATCAATACAAAATATTATAATATGATTCTGCAGAAAGGTGTTGCAGCATGAATTAGTCTACTTGAGAGGTGTTTCCCTGGTCTGTCTGTACCTATATTGGTCTTAGGTCCATGTTTGCGTCCCTTACGCTAACAAAAGTGCTTTGGCAAATTGATGCCTTGCTTCAAAGGATGAATCTGGCAACTAAGGGAATTAGAAATATTTCTTAGGGTGGATTTTAAAGTCTATTTTGAATTTTGATTACAGTTTCGTCGGAGCACAGTTGAAGTTAGTGCCTTTGAGAAGGAAAATAAGATCTTTTTGTTTTGCCTAATTCATTCAACCTGATCATAGTGACAATTTATACTATCTTAGGAAGAGCATCTTTGCCTCCCTACTCGGAAACACGTCTTCTGTTTCGATTTCTCATAATATTACTTTTCTGTAAATGATAACTTCCTGTATAACATGTTGCATGCAAGTTTTTTGTTTTCATAGAATAGCTGAGTTTGGAAGGGATCTGTAAAGATGACGTAGTGCAACTGCCCTGCTCAAAGTTTTGTGGTACGAAGTTATTTCAGTACTTACTGAGTGGCAGCTTGTCCTCGATACACCATGTGGCGTAAAGAAGGAATCAGAATATGACTCTTTTTTTGGTCTCCAGTATGTAATTCCTTCTGGGCTTTTTCCATCACTTTAGCGCCCCTGCTGCTTTTAAATCTTTTAGAAGTTATCACGTTAGTCACACAACCACTGTTTTCATTCCTCTTCGCATGAAACAACTCTTTTCCATCAATTCTTTCCTGTAGCACTATTAGGTCTGTGTTTTCCTTTGTACTTCTGACTCATTACCAGTTATGAGCATGCAGCAGTGTATGTTAGTTGTCGCTTGCTGTAGTGTACTTATTTCAGTAGCTTAACTGCCCAGTATTAGTATTCCCTGAACATGGAGCCATACAGCCAGTAAACTGTATTTCATGCACTGCTACAGTTAATGGGAATCTGGATCAGCTTTGTGATGCCCTACTTCAAAGTAGTTGAAAGATCTCTTATTTCCTCATTTTCCTCTTAATCTTCATTCCTCTCATTCCACAAGAATTATCACAATTCTACTCTATCGCCTGCTTTGATACGTGAGATGTTATCTTCAGAACAGTCCTTGAAGTCTTTTTTTTTTCTTCCACAGGAAGCAGACGGAAAAAAACTGTTTTCAAGCTGAACAGATGCGTCCTGATTTTCTTTGTTTTTGTTTAGGTTTTGCCACAGTCTGTTATCCTAGAATTAAAACACCTCTTCAGAGGCTGATGATTAGAGCTACCTCTCTTCTCCTCCGGTAAAATGTCGCTATAGAATCTCTTTCACTTTTTCTTGATGACTTTTTGTCAGAAGGTACACGGTGCTGTAGCTGCAGTAGGCTGGGCATTAAGTTAGGCCACTTGAGCACAACTTTAGCCTTCACCATTGGCAGTCTCCTATTAGTAATTCTTCTTTTTGATAGTGCTGCAAGAATACATTGCTCACAATTTCTTTTTATACATCAAGATCGTAAACTTTCCAATCTTTCAAGCTTCTTAAATGGCTTGCGTGCTCTTGGGACCAGCTTGTATCGGTCCCGACTCGGCACAACCTTGCTCAATGTGCCCCTTGTTCCCACCAACGCGTGTGGAAACCCACCCTAGTTTCTCTGTTACTGGTTTTCCCTTATCCTTGACTTCTGTTGCACCATTTTATTGCCAGCTACAGTCTGTCATCAATTTGTAATGGGGGTTATATTGATTAGCTTGGCTTGGCTAGGTTTCTTTTTAAACTGGAAGGATATTGGAAGGGAATGACTGACCCACCGAGGTACAAGGCCCTCACTTTCTAGCACTCAGCACTGCATAGGTGTTTCTTTCAGCATCTTTTTGAGATGTCCATGTTGTGCACTAATTGCAGTTGCCATTTAATTAAGATGTGCCCAAGCTGGGGAGGGATGTGGCTATATGCCGGCCCTGAAGCCTCAGCTGTTCCCATGGAGAGGATCCCGGGCGACGCGCGGGACGTTGTGCCCTGAAGCAGAAGGGCTTGTGGCTGCAGCACAGGAGGATGGATGGGTACGCCCTTATTAAAATTCATCTGCTGGTTTTCACAATTAATTGCGTTAGTGTGAACTCTGTTTCTAAGCAGGTGTAAGTGGCCTTTTTACGAAGACCTCCAGCCACGCTTGTCTTTTCTCTAAGAATCGTGGACCTGGGCTTGCTCTTTCAGCTGCTGAGAGACTCTGCAGCAGCTCAGCGTCGTTACGCAGCGTTACTAATAACTTCAGACAGGAGATGTGCTACTTCTCTCTCCGGCGGTGCGATGCTCAGATGTGGAAGTTGCTTTGGTTTTCAGACAAGCGTAGATCTGGACGAGGTCTGGGCATCCCCACCTTAGGCTGTCTCCCTGTTGCTGGCAGCACTCGTCACCTTCCTCTGCCGGACCCTGCGTGTGGCACACGTGCGAGGTAACTCTGGGGGGGTCTGCACAGGGAATCGCTCAAGAAGATGCTGTCATCTTCACTGGATTGCTGTTTCTTTGTCTTTCTTTGGTGCTTTCTGCAACTTATTCTATTCGCAGATGGCATTGTCTCCGCTTGTTGCGTGAGCCTGGCTGTGGTCAGTGACCTGCAGCTCTTGCACTCTTGTAGGCTTTTGGCTTCGCTTTTATCTTTTGAGGCCCTCCCCACCCCACCTACCCTGTGTTTACCATCTGCATTTTAGAGATACTTTTCAAGTATTTTTATAACCCCTTATACTGTATTTTCAACCCAGCTAGCTGTACCAAGCTCACCCCCCGTAGTGATACACAAAGCGGTTGCAGGCTTTTTGTTCTTCTGCTACAGCCGGTAGCAGAAAAAATCATCAGTTTCCAGATGACTTTCATTTTCCTTCCTAAGCCGTTTTCTTGTAATTCTGCATTCCAGTGCTCTCTCTGTACTAAAGCTCTTTATGCTGTGGTGTATTTTTAACTAATGATGTGTCACCGTACCAGCTTGGATTTTCTCGTATCTATTCTGTAAACAACTAAAGTTCCTTCTGAGGGGGAGGAGGAGGAGAAGAAATGGTGCCAAAGAGTTACAAGTCGTGTTCGTCCTCATGCAAGCAAAAGAGATCAGACTGGCCTAGGACCAAATTAATTAAATGTTCCATTTAGTGGAAGATGTCAGTTAGGAATAGATAATACTTTCCATCTGAAGTGCTTCACTGGTAGAGAATAACGTCTCTGTGCGAGCAGGAGGCTTCTGAATGATACACAAATGTCAAAGCACGAGGAAAAGTTTTGGGGCTGAGACTTTGCTGGTGAATGTTATCTCTTGGCAGGTTTTGCAGCTCCAACTTTTCCATTAAGAGGGGCAGCGTCAGCAGAGCGCTTTGGGATTACAGGAGCCAGAAGGACCAGAGCATCGTGGAATCAAAGGGAAACAGCGTAGTTATTCTTGCTGGTGGATTGCAGTGCCAGGTCCGTGAGGAGCAGGAGAATGTGCGGGATGAAAGAATAATAGTGGACCAAGTAGCTCTTGCATTTATATTTAATGAGCTGCTAATTGTGACATACAATGAGGAGAAGAAGAGTAAACCTTCTGGGATTAAGTTTGAGAAAGGAGTTAGGAAAAGGATGTGGTCAGAGTAAAGCAATATATTGGCAAGAAGATTTTTTTTTTCTTAGCGAAGTGTGTGCGGGGGAGGAGGGGTCTGGAATGCTTTCCTGTTTGTAATTTTCTGCAGTAACTGAATATAGATGTAGTTTTCTGAAACTTTAGATGTATATCTAAGGTCAGTTACCTGTATATATATATTTTTAGGCTGCAGAAACGTAATTTCACATACTGTAGATGAGGTAACTTTAATAACCGTTTACTGATGTAATACTGCCCTCTGCTTAAGGAATGCCAAACTTCATTGCATAGCTGTACGCTTAAAACAAAACAGACAGGAGCAAGAAGTATGTGTATTTTTATCCAGGATTTTGGATCATGAACAGGTGTGGAAGGCTGGATCCCTGGCATTTGTGGGCACAGTGACTGGATCAACTGTATGGCAGGTGGATCCTGTTACCCATCTGGTGGTGTGGGATTCTCCCTGTAGCTATAAAATAATATGAGGTGTTTGTTATTCTGCTCTAAAATGTTTAGGTACTAATTTGGGTTTATTCTAGGAGTCTTGAATAGAGGCGGTTAGGCAAAAGAGTGAAGCTTATCTACGTATCCATGAAAAGCAAAATGGCTGATTTTGATTAACCTGCTTGAAACAAATACCAAAGAGACGAAAAATTATTTGCTTGTCATCTGAAGTGACTTAGCGCCCTTGATTCTGCCGCTGTACATCAGACGCGTTGGTTTTGCCTGTACCCGCTGTAAGCGTATCTCACGTGGGCCAGCAACATCTTGAATTACCATTTTCAGAGAGGACGTAGAGACGCAGTCCTCCGTTCCACTTGCTCTCTTTGTCTTTTTCTGGGATCAGGCAAAAAATGTTTGATCTTCCGGGGTACCTACATAGTATTGGTTTTTCTCCCGTTAATATTTTTTTAGTTTTAACTGTGCGAAGCAGAGTCCTGTTCTCGTGCTGTGGCCCCGGTTCTGGGCAGCATGCTGTGGTACCTCCCCTGTGCCCTGATGACCTCTGCAGCGGGAATAGATGGAGCTTGAAGCGGTAAAATACATGGGAGGTACCTAAAGTAGGGTAGAAATGCAGATAGAGGTGCTGATGGGCAATCACCACAGCACAGAGACATCTGGCATGATTTGGGGTTGCCGACTTGAGTGAGAAATAGCAGAGGCACAGACGTGATCACCACTTGTCTTGTGGGCTTTTTTTTTCCTCCAAATTCACCATGTCACTTCTCATTTCTCTTGATAGAGCCTCAGCTTGCAAGCGCTCAGGCATGTCCCAGCCTTAACCAAGGAATTAAGCCATCTGAGCTGGAAGAGATTAAAATATTAACAAGAGTATAATCAAGATATTGAGTCCCTGACAGCTGTCTGATGCTCACTAAGGTGTGACGCCGTGCCGATGGAGGCGAAGGGGGCTGTTCGTGTGGGAGGAAGGTCAGCTTGCAGAGCCCTCCCCATGTGCTCTGTGGGTCTTGTAGGACCTCCCCGAGCAGCATCCAGCCATACTGTGCGCTCAGCTGATGTAAATCCACGTCACCCGATTAGATGCACTGGAGTGACGTTGGTCTGTCCAAACCAATCATCGGTCCCCGCTTCTGCCAGTGGTGCCCCGTGGAAAAAGAGCCAATTCCAGTACTCCCTCCTCAAGGTCCGGGGTTAGTAACACAAAGTGACAGAGTTAGAACTCTGCATTTTATATAAATATTAGATGTGATATGTTCTGCGTTATTAAGAAAATCTGTTTGGCATTCCGTTACGGAAGAACTAATTGGGTCCATAGTGAGCACATAAATTAGGGTTGCCTTATGCAGCGCAACTAATTTATGCACATCATGGTTTTAAAATCTTCTAGGCATCTTTGGAAGAGATGTGCGCTTTTGGTAAGTTAAAAAGTGGTAAAATGGCTAAACATATATGTGTATTTGAAGCTTTTTCCCAACGCATATACATGGAATTGTACATTAAGCAGAATAGTAGGCAATATATAAGGTGTGTAGGATAGTGTTTAAAGCTCCCTGCTGTTCTCCATTTATCAGGCCTGACCAGATAATTCATAACTTGTAATTATTGGGCTAATTTAGCATGGTTTCCTTATAGCAGAATGTGTGATGATTAATATCTTATATTTTCAAAATGAATCAGTGAATATTTGTCTCTATAAAGGTACAGAGGAAAGCACTAAGACATGAGAAGGTATGGGCAAGTGTGATGTCATAATTCTTTTTCTCATGGTAATAATTGGAGAAACAGTCCCTGAATTACACAGCAGACACTTGTCCTCGCTGAAATTTGCTCAGTGTCCAATGCTCCTGGAATCCTGAAACATGAGAACAAAGGGAAGGTTAATGGCTCATTTCTGCAATAAGCCAGGATAAGAAACACCAGTCCAGACTTTCAGGAGTAAGAAGCAGAAAGGAAGTTGGAAAGGGAATTGCTTTCCCTAAAAAAACACAGGAAAGTAACCCAGAGAAATGCGCTTTGCATCCCGCAGTGTGTGGCTGCGGGAGGATGTGCATGAGCTGCTCCCGGGTCCCTGGGACTGTACAAACGGGACACTTCCCAATTTCCCTGCAAACTGAAATGCACCAAAGATGCATCAAATGTTGTGTGAATATCAAAAGCTAACTTCTGATGCTGCAAGCTTAGAACTTTCTTTTTTTAAAACAAAGTATACGGACCAATTGGTGTGTCTAGCAGAGAAAATTGGTGTTTTGTAGATGTCTGATCCATTAGGAAATACAGAAAGCCTCAGAGTTTAGCTTGTTGGAGAAAATGTTTGCAGGATAAGGCTTTAGTTTTATCACGATAGATTCACATTAGATATTAGGAAGAAACCTCAGCAAGAGGAAAAGTATTAGAACTGAGTTTGGAATGTGGGTCTCTCCCTTCGGATGGAGTATGGGGTCAATAGTCAGTGCTAGGAATGCCTTCATTAGAGTAATTTGTAATGAAGATTTAAGGTCCCTTAAGATCCTGATACATTACAGCCCCTGCAGTACTCCATGGGAGCCAGAGCATGTCCTGAAGGAATGGCATCCTGTGGCAGAAAGCTGTGTGGAGAAATTGGCTGAGAAGTGCTTACAACTTGACCGAGTTTCAATCAGAAATGCTTTGGAGCACAGGAATAACATGGAATTTAAGTGTACTGTGTGTGTGCAGAAGGCTGTGTTAATGGAGCCTGGGGCCAAAGTGTAGTGGTTTCTTTATTTCCATTTAAGTGGTATGAGAAGTTGCCTTTGGATTTTTGTTTTAATTTTTCCTCTGCTGAGAGGGGTCTGGCTCCTTTAAAGCAGGCTACAGTCCCTCCCTGGGAGCTAGGTGTCTAATCTCAGCTCCATGTATCGTTTCATATGCATTAAGATATTAGATAAAATATAGGAAAATAGCCAAACCCAAAACCCGAGCTTCCCCGCTCTCCGGAGAGTGGTGTGATGACCATGCTGCAGTGGCAGCGGGTGCTGTAGCCCGGCAGTAGTGTGTGACCCAGCCCCGTTAACGTCTCGAGGACCCTCTGGCTCACAGCAGCCGGAAGGAATAAAATCCTTTGGTAGTGGACATTCCTCTGTAGTGTGGTAATAGGGGCCGTAATGGCTTTGCAGTGGAAGGGCTCGGGGTCAATCACTCGGGGGATGAGGTACCGTCTCAACTTTCTATAGAAAGTCTCGGCCAGTGTGGTTTTCCTGCTGGCGTTTTGGAAGGGGCACAATAGCAACCGTTGTTCATTTAAATATGGCTTTATCGGGGAGGAATTTTCTGAGAATCAGGAGCTGGGTCCAAGCGAGATGTGGAGACTGCCAAGTCTGCGGTCTTGGAGGGGTTATGGATGCACCAGCTCTTCAGCATAGCGATGTGTGAAGCACTTTTGCTGCCCGGAAGCAATGTTGTCGATGTATTTGGAGCTTCAACGCTAAGTTTTAGCTCCTAGGCAAGTTTTTCACTAGGCTGAAGTTTTAAGAATCCGAACTGGGGAGTTAAGTGCTTCCATCATATGTGGCGCACTGTCCTTCCAAAAAGTAGACATCTTAGGTTTACAAAAGTGTTTGCAATATACAATAATCATTGTGCGTCTAGAATATACCCTTTAATTAAAACAAAGGATCTTGAGAGGAATGAAATAAATACACCTACAAAACGAGTAAGTGCTCACAAGGATTTCATTTAATCAATAGTCATGTCGGCAGTGATTGCAAAAAAACTTCAGTACACCGTTTTAATCAGAGATGTTTTTCCTGGCACGGGGGCGGAAAAATATACTGATTAATTAATTTCTATTCCTGGAATGAGACAGCCTCCCAGCAGAGCTAATCTGAACAGCTTGGTGACAAGGCAATATGCAGTAAAAATGTAAGTGGTCCCTGGGTTCGTGTCGTCAGACCCAAGGCAAAGCCCCCAGCCGGTGCTGGGGCTGATTAATGAGTGGGTCTCGTCCGAAAGAACAAGTGGCAAAACTTCCGCACTGAGGGATCCTGGTGGCGCTTTTGATGCGCTGGGTTTATTGAACGCTTTTTTGTCTGTCTGGGAGCTTATTTTTACGACTTTTTATAGAAGTAGTTTTTATGTTAGGGCTATTTTAAAGATCTTTGATTTGCATGTCAGCCTGGCTCCCGCAGTCTGTCCTTGCTCAGCAGGCAGGATGCGGGCTCTTGTGCCTGTGGGGATGCAGACCGTCCCAGATGAGATGGGAAAGGTAACCGGCTTCCTTCTAGGAGGTACTGGTGTACTAGTTGCATATAATTAAGACTGTTAACAAGGGCATTATTCTGATGATTATTATGCCTAATTATGGGAAAAATAAAACATTTCATGGCCACTTCCTGCTAGACAGAACTTAAAGCTTTCCAGAGACTAAATATATTAATTAATCTACCGTGCTTCTTTAAATATAAGACTAGACTAGGAATATCTTTCTGTTTCGGGGAAGGAAAAAAAAAGGAAAAAACAAGAGTATTCAAGCTTTCGAGTGAAAGAACCTATTTAAATAAGTAAAACTAAACTAAAAGTAATTACAGAAATGTTGGTTTTAGTGATCCAGTGGACAGGGTGGCGCAGTAAGCAGCTGTAGAACAGAATACAGACTGGTCCATGGGGAGGAAGGGAACAGGGGTGAGGAGACAGAAATATTTTACATAGGCTTTGGTGGCAAAATTGGTTTATTATTAAACTCTTGCATAAAGAGGGGTGAACTCTGACCTTGAAAAGAGAAGGAAGGTGCCTGGTAAGGGGAGAGGGGCTGCCTGAGATGTAGCACGATCTTCCTCAATACATCTGTTGTTCCTAATGCAGTTCAGCATTTTATATGCTAGTTGAACAGACAGTGAACATTGTGGTTCTTTCTGTAAATCTTATCTCTGGCTTTATTACTACAAGTAGCTTCCGCCTGCTTTCACACTGCACACTGGCAAAGCTGTGACTGCACAGTATCCCCAGGAGAGGTGCACGAGAGGCTTGGTTCAAAATGCAGTGTGCTCTCCTCCACCTGCTAAATCCCCCATTCCACCACCACGCAGAATGGATAGACTGCCCTGTACCACTTGCCATGTCCCTGCTGGAGAAATATCCCTGCTGGAGAAGTTCCTCCAGCACTTTGTCAAGCTGGCCTTGAGGTGGCCAATTCCGGAGCATCAGGGCTAGAAACACTTCAGCAGCAAGTTGGAGCAGGGCAATGGTACGCACGGAGCATCCCACCCAGGTCCACACTGGGATCTGTGGGGTGCTAAAATACGTTAAGAACCTCTGTAGTCTGATCCTGATTCTTTACACTGCTCAAACGCCGCAGGAGTAAACGGACTTGCATGGAGTTGTCACAAAGTGTATGGGCCAAAAAGCTTTGTATGCAAACAAGTGTTTGTATGCAAACATAATCGGTTTCTAAAATCATCCTAAACCACTGAACTGTTTTATTGCAACCACTAAAATTAATTGCGGTGACATTCTCTGCAACTGGTTTATATGCTGAGAATTTTAGGTGGACAAATATGAACGTATGCAGCCATGATTTTAGAAATGCTTTTATTGGACAGTTGCAATTTGCTCTTAGTTCATTAAAAGCAGTAGATGGATGTTATGATCCTTTGAGAATGACGTGAACTGTTAAGAACTTTCAGTGTGGGATTTGGTTATTACAAACTGTAACTCAGCTTCCTTTTATTGTTGCTCTGCATGTGACAGAGTTCACATCTTTATTATCCTGTGAATCAAGTTAGGGCAAGAACTCCTTAAATTCTTCTTCTCTGTGTTTATTTGCACGAGAGGGCAAGAATTCCAGCTCAGCTGCACTATTTCAAAGACTTACAACAGTCGGATCACTTATGTGATGGGAACTTTGAATGGTGTCATGTGAGTATGAGCAATTTCAACTGTGAGAAGTAACACTGAACAGTTAAGCAAGCTACTTTGGCTATAACTTTACCCATTTTTCAGCCCTGTCACAATTGCTTGTTTCTAAGAAATCAGTGCTGTATATTACAGAGGAATCATACAGTCAAGAACTTTGTGCACCAACCATCTGGGAAGTTGAGCACTCCAATCAGTTGACTCAAATATTCATTATGAAAGCAAACCCCTGCTGATTGTAATGAGAATTTTGTCTGCATAAGGCTTTTGTGACTGGGTCTGGAGTGGTACTTCCGACTTGGTAGGAGTGTTTCAGAATCTTTGCTCTGGGATAATCTTTCCTAAAACTAATGCAAATTGCTCTCAGAGCCTCATTCAGAAATGCCAGTATTTTTCCACTGGGTCAAATGGACTCTGGATCAAGACATGAAACTTTGTTTTCTAAGTTTTCTAGGATAAGTATGTTTTTCATATCCGTGCAGCTGTACTACATGTCAGATGTACACATGGTCTTTTAATCATGCAGGGTTAATTGAGATAGCCATGTTATGATTGAGTTAATTAGATCATCTAAAGACCCACCGCTATTCTTGAAAGCCATTCAAAAAAAGTACAGTTTGCAGAATGCTTAGTTGTTCCTCATTCAGTCTGGAGGCAAAGCATTATGCAGAAGAGAGACTGGAGTGAACGCTTCATTTCTTGACTGTCTTAGAAAGGCTGTCACTTAAAAGGCCCAGAAGCTGCTAAGAAAAGTTTGTGGGATCTCCAGTCTGGGGTCTTTTTTTGTGTATCAAAAAGTCTTTGAATAAACCTGAACTTTTTAACAGATCTGTACATTTTCTGGGAACTTTTTTGGAGTGAATCTCCCCTTCTTTACTGTTTTGCTAGTCATCACTAAAGCAATGTATTCCTCAAGGGAAGAGCGAACACCCGGAGGAAAGATACCAAATGCTAATGATACAAATTATAATTAAAACTAATTAGAGATTGGGAATGCAGATGGGAGGAAACCAGGGAAGCTAAAAATTTGAGAGTTTTGTATAGCTCTCAACCCCAACAAAGTTTAAGGTCTGGAGTGACCTCCGGGGCTCTCCACTGTGCCACCGATGTGTGAGTGAGACTGTTACTAAAAAAATAATAATAGTTTAAAAGTCTGGTTTGTGATAGGAAGAGTGGTAGTTGTCCGTAACGGCAATCTCTCCCTTAACTTGGAAAGGGAAGACTTGACGCTGGGGAGATGTACTGTATCTTGCAAGGTTTTGCAATGAAGTGGAGCTTTTTGCAGTCCTGACCAGATGTTTATGTGAGAATAAAATAGACTCGGCAAAATGCTCTCACCATCAAATTGAGTAGGAGAAGCATCTCTCTATCGTGGAGTTCCATGATTTTAAGATTAAGTGGACTAGAAAACACAAAGGACCTTTTCTTAACCTGATTAAACTCCACTAGGACCGGAAACTTCTGATTTTTACATTATCAGACGCTGCTTATCCCAGCGAATGGGGCACCAGTCCTGTAAGTTTGAAATTTGCTGGATTTAAGTGGTGGAATTTGCAGTAGGTTTTGCATTTATGGTAATTGGTTTGTGAATGGTGGCAGGCTTTAATTAGCCTGACAAAAATTCATTAAAGAATTGTGCCATGGTGCAAAAGATCAGTGAATGAGAACCCGAAATACTGAGCTGGGATAGCAAAGGGTGTTGCTAATAACCAGTTGTTAATGAGTTTTCTCCAAAGGAAAGATTGTGCAAGTGGAGTACAGGCACTTGCTTTGGCACATTATTGGCTAAACATAAACAAAAACACATAATAAAGTTGATGCTAGAAGATACAAAATTAATTAACTCTAGGTGTTTACTGGCTTTGCAAGGATACAGAAGCATTTGGAACACGATACCTAATTGAAAAATCCAGGTTTGAGTGCTTGATATCTTTTTTTTTTTTCCTTTTGACAGGTCAACATTTGCACTGTTTGGTTAAATCTTCATCCAATAACATTGCATTCCTTAAAGTTGCGTAGAATTAGTGAATACAAGTCACTGTGGGATTGTTGCAAACCCTGGCAAAGTCGATGAAAAGGCAGTGGGATTTGTACCATATGTCTCTGTTTAGGTACTTAATAGGATGACAAATTATGAAGTGGTGTTTATAATGCAGCAACACTAAAGGTGTAAGTTATGGAAGACAAGTATATTTTTGCACATTTGTTTTACCACAGGTAGTATAACACAATTTTAAGTCTTGATTTGAATTGTTTTCAAAAGTTCTTGGTATGATTTTTTTCTCAGTTCTTTCAGTCATGACACATCACTTTTTGTTATTCAAATGTTACTAGGCAAAATCGTTTTATGGAAAAAACAAGGTCTGATATTTTTCAATGTTTGTTTAATTGTCTAGAGATATTAAGAATTAAATAAAGGTAATTGCATATTGATTAAACACTATTAAATCCCCTGGAAGAATAGTCAAGATTTCTTAAATATTGGAAAATCTGTACTGCAACTTTTTTTTCATCATTAAAAAAATTCTTATATTTGAGGTGTGTTTTATCTACCAGGAAATGGTGCTGGGCTCCACAAGACTGTGAATATTTCCCTTGACTGATAATTTTGGGCTGTATTAATGGACTAGAATCTCTGCTGAAACAAACAAAATTTCCGGCGGGCCTAGTTTGACTGTTTACTTTGGTTTTAATGTCAACGTAGGACGTTTTTAGCCATTTTGAGTTTTTCTTTGGCTTTGGAGAGCCCAATGTGTGCTAAAACTTGTGGCGTTAAGGGACTGAAATGTTTCTTTGCTAATGTCTTTTCACATTAATGCTTGGAAGGGTCTGTAATTCCTTGATAGGCTTCAAGGGAAATGCAAACTATTTAAAAAAAAAAAAAGGCAAAAGCCTTTTTTCTATAATTTTCGCTTTAAAAATTTCCTTTATTTCTATAACTTTTCCTTTATTTCTATAGTGTAGAAGTGTCAATTTAAAAATGGCAGCTTCTGGAACAAGAACTACGTGACCAAGAATTTTTATAACTTACTGTACTTGTGAGTGCTCAGGAAGCATTTGTATAAAAAAAGACGACCTGTATATAAATGCTTTCTGGGAAATGTGATGATTTTTGCATTATATTAAATACCTTTTAGAGAAGATGAGTGCATTTGAAATGTTTGTCCCTTTGGTGCTTAAAAGGCTCAGCATGCATCCTTAAGTTAGCAGTGTTTTATGGTATTTGTATCTATGCATCCCTGGTCTCTGTTCTTTTACGGAAAGTATGTCTATTTGCATTCATAAATCACTCCTACAGTTGTGCACTAATGAACAAGAAACTTCATGCAGTGCTTCATAAGTTAGAAAATATTCTTTTTAGTCAATTATCTTAGCAGTTGCTTTAATTTTTTTTTTGTTTTTATTAGTTACAGAAATACATTTTAAATGGTTTTAAAATAAAATATTAATATATTTTCTTTTAAACCTGTAGTCCTCTAGTCTAGTGCATCTGAATGTTCATTAAAAATAATTTGGATATAAATGGTATTGTACCAGAATTCAGCTCAGAGCACTAATTACATATAAAAGCTTTGGTTACGCTAAATGTCCAAGTACTTGTTAAAAACAGGCCATTCCCAATCATCATCATTAGCATAGATATTATTAAAGAACATTAAAGTTTATTTCAAGGAAGTTGTGACTCAGGGTAAGACAGGTATCTGAAAACAGAAATGAAAAGGCTGCACTTAAACGTTTAGACTCTAGGCTGGTTGGTTTTTTTCCTTCATTCTAAGGATTTGGGCAGAACTTTTCCATATGGGTTCGTCTGCTGGGTTAGAAAATGGGACAAATAAGGACAAAATTCTTTTCTGGGATGAGTGTGGTATGTGTAGGTTTACAGTTGTTTCTCTATATCTTTAGAACGTGTAGAATTTCCCAGTGCAGTTTTGCTTGAATAGTGCAGGGTGTTTGTAGTCCAGTGCGTGTGCCTTCATTTCCATTTCAGAGGTGACAAAAAGAAATAATTTAGGTTTGTGTGTGTGTGTGGTTTTATGTGTACATGCAATGCTGAACTATCGAAGTAGTTTATTAGGCTGCAAGAAGCCAATAAGCAGGTTTTTTGTGCAGAATTTTGCAAGAAACCCCTAGTAGCTTGCTGTAAATACTTTATAGTAACGTGGAAGACTCCTGTCACTCCCATCAGTGTGGCCGTTTTTATTCCAGTACCCTTAAGTGTGGTTTTTTTCTTGTTTAAAGTTATTTGCTTAATCAAAACAAAGACTCTTTTCCCTAATAAGCAGTTATTTATCGCCACTCCAGACTAGGCAAATCTTCCTGCCGTATTTAGGTATTTATCGTCCCTCTTAATGTTGGCGAGTAGGAGGGTTGTATTCCTGAGAGAATTGGGTACAAAGGGTATTTTGAGGAGCCTTTATTCTTTTATCTAAGTGAATAAAAGTTAATAGTTAAGATAACATCGATCCCGTGAAGCTGAACATGATCTCTGAAAACAGTGGAAGTAAGCAGATGTGTTTTTACAGTGCTATAAAGTAAAATCTTGGTAAATAAGCACTAATTACTCCTCTGACGGGGCACAAACCCAAAATCTGTATCAATTTAGGATGCTAGGCTTTCTGTAAGCTGTTTTTGTGAATAATCCAGTTTATGCATTTATTAACCTATAAATGCATTTTTATAAATCTCGATGACATTTGGGTATTTTATTAACCACAATAAATGCCAGAGAAAATTGAATTAAGAAAGCTTGTAATGTGCTTTACTACCAGATTTAAAATTTTGCTGAGCTGTAAATGGTCCTGCTTTATATCAAGAATAAATCTGTTCGAAGACTATGGGAGTAATTTTTTTTCCTTTGTTGCCAGAGGCCCTGACCTTTTTGTTGATGGCTGTTTTTTAAGAGCTTCACCTATGTCTTATTCTTTTTTGATTCTGTAGAAATGTGATTATCTGCCTTGAATGTTAGGCACAGTCCCAGCAAGAGAAGGGAAACCATTTTAGGGGATGGTACAAAATACCTTCCAGTACTGCAGGATGTGGAGCTTGGAGGAGGCTGGACAAACTTACCACCACTCTGATTCCACAAACACCTGGCGAAAATCAAACAGCAGGTTTTTCTTATATTCTTCCAGGTGTTGCAATCACAGCTTCAAAACAGGTACTAAGTTTCCCCAAAATATGAAAGAAATCTGATTCCAAAAGGTGACACTTTTCAGATGAGACTTCTTCTTTTGCAGAATAAAGTACGTAACATGAACAACTAGTAGTGGATGCACCAAACCAAACTTTTCTAGGTTAAGTTTTTCTGGTTTGCTCTTTGGTTGCTAAAGATGCTTATATAAAAGTTTACCTTTTCCTATTTATCATCCTTTCTTACGCCTCCTGTGCGACATTGAGCTTGTACTACTTATTTACGTGTCCTACATACTTCTGACCGCTAGTGATAACGTTCACGTCCTTATGTGAGTGTATTTTTTCAATATTTGTATATGAGAAAGGAGAAGCTGGACTTAACGCAGTGTGTATTTTTTTTCTTGTGAACCCAATTATTTTTTCTCCATTAATGAAGTACAGTGACCTCATTATTTCAGAAAGCCGCTTCTTCATTTTTATGGTATCTAATCCAGTGCCTGGGTTGAAGTTAAAATTGGCAGAGCATCTTTGTGGGTAGAGGCATGGATTTAACTAATTCTGGATGAATACCTTAGTCCCAGGGAATGATCATGGAACTGGCTGCATGGGCAAAGCACCTTCTTCCTCTGGGCTCAGCTGATAAAGTTGAGGAGTTCTGTGTAGCTGAGAGCAGAAGCTGTAGCTGCACGTTATAAATGTGTTCTCCAGTGGCAGCGGTTCGGGTTTAGGCTTTAGTTATCAAACTTTGGTTGTGAACTGTTCCGGTTAGAAACGAAAGCCGCAGGATGCGTCAGGCTCAGGTCCCACTGGAACACTGGGGTAGCTCCAAGGCTGTTTTTGCCCCGCATCATGAATTCAGATGACGTTCGAGGATGAAAACGCTTTAAGGGATTATTGGTGTAAATTCCATTCCTGCTGGTGGGCTGTAAGAACAACCCAGCCCCCCAGGCAGGGTACCTCTGTAGTGAATGGGGCAGTACAAGGAGCAGCAGCTCTGTTGGTATAAACCAGGGCAACCCTATTGATTTAAAAGTATTTATAAATAAAAACTGCAGGCAGTGAGCAGGCAGACGGATGTGAGAGTCAAGGTCTCAGAACAAAAATATCTCCTTTTTTTTTTTTTAAACTTATTCTCTGGAGTGCATAATCAGGGAAAGGTCATACCATTCGTTGATATTGACTTAGAGGCTTCATTGGAGCAGCCACTGACCGCCTCATTCGTTTATAAATGCTTCCTTATCTATTACGTGTGTACCCACAGGATCAGAAAGAAACAACCCACTTAACAGCAATATCAGTGGCAGTGAGCGTCTTCCCTCCTGGAGGAGGAACGTGTCCAAATTTCCACCAGGCTATTTTGTTGTTGTTTGGGAATAGTGGATGTAGTTTAACTTGCATGAAATAGTTTACCTATTGGCTATTTAACTGAAATGGAAGATGGGACAATGGGTGGAAATAACTTCTTAATTGCTTTGGATTCCAGTATAATTTAAATCTTGCATGGGAGGCCCTGGCAATCAGGAAAAACGAGAGCGTGAAGCCAGGCATGTTGTATGATCTGACCCATAAAATGATAAGTTGATGTGTACTGCGTAGAAATCTGTAGCAGAGTACTGCTTAAGAAGGTTTGTGTTTGGAGTTCAGCTTTGAATAAAGACCACATTTAGAAATGTCCAGAGCTCTCAATAGGGGCACCTTTCTCTAAGGAACGTTCCCTACTTCTTTAGGGCATTTACATGGTAAAAGGGAAGACTGGCTGCCAGGAATACACGTGTAAGATCATTTTATGGCTGCCACAGAGAAGGGGCTGGTGAGGGAGGTGATGCAAGGCCAGGGCTGGCCCATGTTTGGGTGAGGACGTGATGGAGGACGGGGCTGATGCTGCGTCGGGAGCTGGAGATGCTCTGCCGCCGCTCCCGGGAGGGTTCGTAGCCAGAGGGCACAAATACATTCTATGTCTCATGTTGATAACTAGTAAAAACAAACATTAAGAAGTTTCACACCATATAGATGTCTGCTGTACTGGTATCTGATAAAATTTCATGAATCTTAGTAGAGGCAGAAGAGACTTGTGTCACTTCTGCACAGATGTGAAAGGCTGAAAATGAAGTATGGCTTTGGGATGTCCTGGGATGCTGGATCAAATTATCTTTCTGCTTAGTTGCACTGTGTATAGACAGTAATGAGGCTGCAGATTGTGCTTCCTTCCTGAGCGGCGGTGGACTAAAGTTACAGAAATAAGCAGCCGAAATTCCCCCCTTCATCTTAGGGCTGTAACTCACCTGGAGAGATGTCAGAATCCAGGTGGAAAAATATTGTCAGAGCTCCTTGACCCCCATTTCATATAGGCATGTCAGCTGCAGGTTGAGTTTAGGACTATTTCATTCAGTCTAAGAACCTGGATTATTTTCGTAAAGATGCAAGCAATAAGGAATGACAGGATAACGACACTGGTGTTATGTGTGTTTTATTTCTGAAACTTTTCTGGGTGAAGAGAAGCTTGGCTGGAGACAGACGCATCTGTCATCTTGGTTTCTGGTGAGCACACATGAACTTCTTAGCCTAAAATATGTTTTATCTTTTCTTATTTTATGTTTCTTCTTGGAAGTGTTGTAGGTGTGATAAGCTTATTTTTTTTTAAGCTCTTATGCTTCTCGGTAGGCTAGTTCAGCAAAGAAATAACCTTCATTTCTGGCATAACGTAAAACGTCCATCATTCAGTATTACTGTGAGTAATGCCCTCTATGATTTAAAATGCTTTTATGTGGACATTTATCTCAAAGAAAGAGCCGGCATTGACCACTTGCTTACTGCATTACCCCAGAAACCAAACACCAGCTGAATTTTCTTGTCATGCTCTCACTTTTATTGTTTTATTTTTCAGAGTAGCGAATAGCAAGACCTACCTAACACTTCCCATTCCTTTTGTTTTTCTCCCGACACTGGTATTGGTAAGGCTCAGTGGAGTCACTTTGTGTTGAACAGTGGTGTATTTTCAGAGCATTTACATATTCTGATACTTATTCAAAGGGAAAATAAAGCAGACTTGTGTGAATAAAGTTTGCTTTATGTATGCATATACTAGTCTTGAAATGAGATTGCCCTGGAGATTTTTAAAGTCTTTTTGACTCTAAGCTGAATATCTGTGTATCGTAGGGGAAATCCCACCACTTAACTTGCATCAAAGCCATGCAGGAGGAAAGTCCTCTAAATGCTGCTGCAGGCCAGCATGCAACACCGTGATATTGTCAATCCAAGATATAAAGGGCTTACAAAAAAAAAATCCAAACAATTCTCCAGCTTGAAGGTCAAAACAACTGAAATGGAAGTACTTTGAGTCTGATCTATGATGGTATTTTATGAACTGTAGCTTTGTATCCCTGGGTCACAGTTTTGTATTGCTGATCACTGTTATCCTAAATCATTTCCCTTCTATAAAACGGGCTGCTTGCCTGGGCTACCTGCTGCTGGAAGATGGGCTCTGGGGAGGAATGCGGTAGCGTACCCCTCTCTAGGGAGGGCAGAGATTGCAGCTTTCCTGTGCACAGAAGTCCACGGTAGGTTATCCTACTGTGCAGGCCAGCCGAGTTCATAAAATACTTGAACTTTAGCTTCCATCAGAGACTTATAATACTTAAAAACAAAGATGTTTTGTTCTAATCCAAAATACTTTGGTTAGAAGTAATTGCTTTCCTGGGGTTTTTTTGTAATATTCATCATGCTCTTATTCTATCCTCTTTCTTGCTCCAGCAGTCCCTAATTATTTATGTTTTGAAACAGAAAATTTGTACCAAGATGAGTACAAGTGTACAGCTGTTAATTTAGTCCTTAAATCCATAGAACACTTATTGAGCTGCAGCCTAATTAGCGGTGCCATTGGTGCGAGTGCGGGGCCCAGTGCAAACTGGTTGATCTTCCGTTCCATTTTTTGTTCGCACCGTTTCTGAAAACAGCAGGAAATGATGACAGGTTCCAGCATTCCTTGGTAGTATTCTCAGAAATTGACTAGTACATAGGCAATTTGAATGCTTTACATCTGACTTTACTTGATTTAATATATATGGAGGTACACTTAATATTCCGCTTTGTAAATCACTTTGGGTGTGGATAGCAAACTAGAAATAAGGGAGTATCAGCTTGAGATGGTAATACCCGTAAAGATCCTGCGTAATTGCTACTGCCTTCCAAAGGACTTCTTAAAACACGCTCCAGACAAGCGGAGTTGCTGAATTGTCTCCCTGCCCTTGGGATTAGGGATTCAGTGGTGCTGTGACCATGGCAAGGTGGCCAACTTCTGATGGAAGGGTCTGCCCTAGGGATGCAGAGCAGTGACATGGTGGGGACTGAAGGTAGTGGAATATATTGGATTTTAAGAGTGAGAACAAAAGAAGCAGCCTCCCTTATAACAACTTTAAAGTCTGACTGGAATTGATGAAAACAAGGAAATTCTCCTAGATTTCAGCCTGTTGTAGCTTGAAGGAGTTAAGAGCTGCTTGAAGACAGAGCTACAGGGGGTTTTGTTAATAATGAATTGTCTGGTTTTATTTGCAATACTCTTTCTCTTGTCATCTAAAATCAGCTGCCTAATACTATTTTCAGTATTTAGTTTGTACTGACTGCTGTGCTCTATTTATTCTATAATTCAAGTATTTTAACATTTCACCAGTTCCTGTGCATTTTTAACATGCTCGTTAACCTCTTAATGCCGTTTTGCTTAATCTGGCCAGTTGCCTCTCATTTACAATGAAGAAATCCCATTGGTTAGAAATAATCTGAAAAATCCTGGCAAAACAGAGAACCTTGAGAGTCCATTGTTGGATTAATGGGTATATTTCAATTTGGAATTCGGATCCCGTTGCGTGGGTATAGAGCTCATGGAGCAATAGAGAAGGCGGTGCCAGGAGGGGAACATCTGCTCTGAGGATGAGGTTGGCCTTTTGGCTTGGGTGGTTGAGGTTTGTGTGGTTTCACTCCTGTCTGCAGCCTAGTAAATGTCAACTAAATGGCAAATCAGCAAGGGATTTGGAGCATCTATTTCCCTTAAAGATGCTGTGGGTTGACTCTTTGGCATTTTACTTTGCTAATGAAGGACCGTAGTCCACCTGGAAATCTGAGTCACAAGGACTGTGCCGGGGCTCGGTTTGAAGTTGTAGAAATGCAGATGGTTCATTAAAACACCTGACTTTTTCCCTCGCTTGGAGACTGGCATGGCAGAGAATAGCTGTGCCGTCCAGCCAGGCTCGGCAAATGGCTCTGGAGCTGGGATCATCCCACCCGTCTCTGGAGAACATTAGAACTTTCTCTTGCCCGCCTCTGTCAGAGCTCCCAAAAGACCACTCTTTATATTAAAAGAAAGCAGTAAATACGAGTCAGGGCTGAAGAAATCACACTCACTTGTAGATTTAACAGGAGTGCAGCCTAGAAATGAGTTATTTCAAGCCTTAGACCGGTGGCTAAATTATGAACTATTAAAAACCCCTCTTTTTTTAATGTTACCTTCCTTATAATGCAGGATGAAGTGATCCCATCAGGCGATGCCTTGGTTTAGGGTATCATCTGGTATTTGTTTCACGAACAATACCATAAAATGTCTTTTATCTTTTCAAATCTTGCCTATCCTATAAGGCTGACACCCCTGGCCTCCAAAGCAGTGGTGCTGCCCCCGTAATACTTTGAGAAGACAGCATGAGTTTAAAATGTTTGAGATATCAATTTGTCCGTTTAATGAATGCAGAGCAAGATAACGCATGTATGCATATGTCGCTGGCACTTAGGCATGTGCATGTCAGCGTTGATAAAGTAGTGAACTTGCAGTGTTTTGATCAGATTAGTGCTCGTCTCTCCAGCGAAGCAGCGATGGGGGTTCATTTAAGACAGCACCATCAATTTCTGTTAGGACCAGATATGTTGTTCTTTTTTCTGCCTACTTGAAGCTGGTCAAACTTGGGAATTCATCAGAATAAAAGTTGCGCGTGGCCAAAAAAAATAGCAATACGTGTGTTTCTTCTGTCTGTGGCGCTTCTCCTCGCTCTTCAGATGGGGAGATAGGAGTTACCTGAGCTGCAGCAATGTTTTGTGCCTATGGAGGGGGGGGTGTGTGTGAAGGAAAAGTTACTTTTTTTTTTTTTTTAAGAGCATTACACTGTAGCAGACTCTTGTTGCATTCGATCGCAAAAGTGCTTCTTAACATGATACTGGGGAACGTGATTTTCTTCTCTTGGGCAGCCATAGTTTGCAGTTGCTTTGGCAGTTACATTCTATTTAATCTGACAGTTTTTCTCACGTGGTGTAGCTGCTGTGAAAGAAATCGGAGCCGTTATCCTCCGTGCTTTGATACAGTTTGTAAAATGCAAGGTGGGAGACAGTAAACCAAACACAGCATGCCAGTAATTTCTTTAAAATCACTGATGTTCCAGCCCTGCGGTTCTCTATCCTGGGGAGCTGTCATTGTGCCTGGTGGAAGAGGATTGCATTGTTTAAATGTTTCATTTTCACTTGTTTCGATCTTTTGGTGGTGCCTGTTAAATGCTCTCGGCAGTGCTCGGAGGCTTTCACTCAGCTTCTTGTTTCTAATGACTCCGCTCTTTATCTGGTCTGTGATCATGCAAATCAAACTCCTCCCTGGAAATGCAGCATCCGCAGCTTCAGCTGCAATACGTTAATTGATCTTTGAAATATTCTTCATGTTCCGACCTAGCCCTTCGAATATTTAGGAGTAATAGCAAACGCTCCGTGGCAAGAAGCTGCCTCCTTCCATGATCCTGAAGGCATCTCCTAGCACAGATTAGCAGTGAGGATTTCTGATGGTAATACTGGTGGCCTAACAGCAGCAGGCAAAAAAGCAAGACAAAACAAACACACAAAAAAAACCCCACAACAAGCANGCTTCAGCTGCAATACGTTAATTGATCTTTGAAATATTCTTCATGTTCCGACCTAGCCCTTCGAATATTTAGGAGTAATAGCAAACTCTTCTTCTCTGTAATACTATAATGTATTGGATGTGGTTGCCTCTCTTCACATTTTGTGTCACAGAAGTATAGAAAATGAAAGTAGTTCTTGATAGAATTTAGCAATATGCTGAATCGATCACAATGGCATGGAAAACTCTATAAAATGCCAGGGCATTCCCAAGTGCAGCATCTGTCAGCTAGAAAATGTTACACCGCTTTCCTAGATTAGTGGATAAACATACTTTATCTTAAATCAGTATTATCACTTTAGAATGCTTCCAAATCCAAGTAACAGTGACTTTGGTAGCAACGCAGTGAAAAGAAGACGACTTGGAAGAAGCCGGCAGGAAGCAGTAAATTCTGTGCGTTTATTCAGTGTACGTTTTCACAGACCTGATGCCAAATTCAGCATCTCCGGTGGCGCCTGATGCAATTTCCCTGAAGTTAATGGGATTACACCAGGTCCGAGTCTGACTCCTGGTCTCTCTCTGTGACCTCTTGCCTGTCTTTGCTCTGAAACCTCCGTGTTGCGGTTTTCAGAGGACTCTCCCTGTGTCGGTACACTGGCGTGTATCTAGGAGTTCTAGTTCTTGCTGCTGACCTTCACGATGTACTTCTACTGATATTGCTAAGTTTAATGGTACATTAAATCTATGCAAATTCTATTTTTAATTTACTGTATTATTATCTGCTAGTATACCATACTCCTTCTGTAGCACCTACTGACATAAATTACACCGAAGCAATTATCAGTAAGAATTCAGCTCTGCGCATACCACTGTGTTTTCAAATTATTAATGCTACTGCTCAGAACAAACGCACAAGTCTGCGGTTAATTGGTCCTTTTTGTAGGATGTTCTGAGCATGTTTTTATAAAAATGGCACTAAACATTTCTACTGACTAGATAAGAACATTATCTACCTACTTGTTCTGCATGAATTAGGGGTTTTTTTCCCCCCTGTTAAAGTATTATACATACACAAAGAAATGTTGAAATAACTTTGAAGGCTTTGCAAAGCCAAAAAAAGATTATAAATTTTGCCTATATGACTGTATTTCAGTTACAGTATGTTTTTTGCAAAATAATAGTTTTTAATTAGACATTTTCTATAGACCTGTCACTTTGGATGCTTCTCTGGTACAGGCTCTGGTTGTCTTCAGCAGGTTCCTGCAAGGATCACCCAAGAGTCTTTATCTTCCAACTGTGTTTGAAGTTTCTCAACCTTTGCATTTCTTTATTCTGCTGCTGTCACATCTCAACATGTTTTATTTGCACGTTTTAAAGAGTGGTGAGAGGAAAAAAAAAAAAAAGTAGTGCCCTAAAATCAAAAGAAAGGGTAAGGCTGAAGTCCGAGCAGCGTGTTGGGTCACTGGGTCTTGCTGTGGTTGACCTCCCCTGGCCCTGCGTGGGTCGGGAGCTGCGACACGGCTGCACCGAGCGTGGGAGCCAGGGCTTGAGGAGCGGAGATACCGTCACTGGTCACGGCAGCTCTTGGCAAGAAGTGCTTGTCAAAAAAAGCCAGTGTGCACCAGGGAAATCGGTCTTTCCATTTTGATTTCATGAGCGCACATCAAATTCTGATTATTCGTGTTCAGGGTCTGGTGTTGAAAAAGCCTGATGTGAAACTAAGCCCATGAGCACTAGCTTGGCCCCCAAATCTGGGTATGAAGAGGAAAAACGAGCGCAGAAGCAAATAAAGTCTGTCTGAATCAGGCTGCTTGTGATGTCTCATTACACTGATGAGTTACTCAGCGTGACTAAGGAGATGTGAAGGGCTGCTGCTCCTGTCCAGTGTTCCCTTTAAGCATTTCCCTCAAAATCCACGAGGGTTTTACCCTGGGTGGTCATGGGAGGATGGTGCAAGGAGTCGCCGTTCTCCTGTAATTTGGTTGGGACCAAATGGCTTGAGATTTTTAAGGTTCTCTCTTGGCAGTGCAGCTCTGGTACTTCATTGTGTGCCTTAAATTTGCAGGGCATGGAGAATAATGGAGTAAGATGAGCGTTATGAAATGAGCTGCAGCTGTTGAAAGGGAAGTTTAAAGGTCCCAGTATGGAAATTTCATGGTCCCAGTGTGACACGTAATCCTCCTACTCTCATATGTATTAAAATGTTGTCATGTACTGATTCGTCCCAGCTGCTGTGGGTTTGTCTTAATAAGAACTCAATGTAAATGAGTCCTTATAGCAGTTATGCTCTTTATACCATAGTGTCCCCTCTTTCTTTTGGGCTCCTACATGGAACGTTGCTGATCATATTCTTGCATCACTGGAGCTTCTTGTGCACTGGAGCTTCTAACGCAGTATTACTTTCTTGACAAACTATTTAATAGCCATGGGGCTTTCCCTCTGTTTCAACAGGAAACAACAATGAGCCCCAGCCCTTGGGAGAAAGTCCCTTTTGGCATTTTCACTAAGACTTTCGCCAAGTTCTGAATAGCTGAAAGTGCCTGGTTAGATGCAATTCTCTGATTTTGTAGTTGAGTAGAAAAACATATGTATTTTGTTAAGGCTGGTCTAGTTAGATTTAAGGTGCCCCAGTGCTACAGATAGAGAAATCTTCTCAATGTATTTTTCCGTGGGAGAAAATCCAGGTGCAGGTTGTGCCAGGAGCACTATTTATGGCTCCACTGATTTTTGCAAAAAGCCCTTTTCAAGGTGGTGTCGCTCTCTGTACTTCGCCATTGTCTGGGGATAATGTTCACTGCTTAATCTTGTGCTAATGCCTGGAATCTTTCAGAAATAAACTGTGGCTTGTAATCTGTGACGAGAATTTTAGATTAATATGGCTTGCAAATAGGAACTTTCATTTCTAGAACATAAGCCGAAACTGTCTGTGTAAGTGGAAAAGTAATTAACTTCAATAATCTTTGTGTATTTCTTTTAGTAAAAACAAATCTGCTGCTACAGTCTGTCATCCAGCTTTCAGAGAGTTGTGGTTCTGGTAGGTCTCACATTTATGATGGTGTTGCAAGTGCCTGAATTTGCTCAAAGGTATCCTAAAGACAGCTGTAGACATACTGTACACTCGGTTCTGCTCTGGAGTCCTTCCTAATTTTGAAGGTATCTCTCTGAAGAATTATATGAATCAAAATGGTTTGATTTTTTTTTTTTAATGAAAAACATTGGCTATATGAGACTCACTTTCACCTTTTCAGCATGGTAGTAGGTTTGTTGGGTGATCAAGAAGCATATTCTGACAAACTTTCTTTCTCTGACCCCTTTTAATATCTGCTGACTTGTGGATTCAGGGAGTGGGGGTCCATACAAGGACAGTATCTCCCAGTATCTTTTCCCATTTCTTATGTTAGTAGGTTTACTTTGGAGGATATCTACTGCTATAAGAAAATCAAAAGGAAATCCTTTTGGCTGTAGTTGAAGACATTAACCTCCAGTTAGAAAGATGTTCAGGTGTTTGGACCCTAATAACGGCCCGAAGAAGAGGCAGGTTGTCTCCTGGTGTTGAGGCTGAATGAGCAGACGTGCCGACATTAAAAGGAGTATTTTAGAGACGAGTTGATAGTTGTAGTCAATGGTAAAGATATTAAAGTAAGGGAATTGCCCAAAAAAGGAAGGGGGGAAAGTTCAGTGTAGAATCTCCTTGAGGTCTCTGGTAACTACAGTACACTTGAATAAACTTGAGAATACGCGTGGATGTTCTCTGTGTGTGTTTTTGTTGAGGTCTATCCAAATACAGAATTTCTCAATGATACTACATTTCGTCTGATAATATAGCTGTCCCTGCATAATGGCCCATATACTTTGGGAAATATGATTTATTGAGTTCTTCTTGTATCCCAAGGTCAGAAGCAATAGCATGGGGCTGCAGGAATAAAGCAACTGGTACTGGTGAAATGAGATTTTATTTGTAGTTGTCTGATAATGATCCTGTGAAGAGATACAGATGTGCTTCTGGTATATTAGGTACAATAAAAGCTCCAGGAAATATTGTATCTGTGAAGTAGCAGAAAACCTACACCGTTAAGGAGATCCTTCCCTGCTGTATTTCTTTTGGTAACCGTGTTGCACGCTTGATTCTCTTCTCGATTCACTAAAAGGTTTATGCAAATATGCAAACACATGTGTGGACTGCTGTGCTTATAAATCATGCTTGTATCTTTCTGTTTCAGAGAACTCATTTGATGCGTATTCCCTGATAAAATGCTGCAAGTCCCAGAATGTTCTAAAAAAAATTTTTTTTTTTTAGAAAATCCAAGATTAATATGTTAACTGAAATGAATTCAGCACAGAAGGAGTTGTTACACATCTTGGGGCCTGCTCACTCTCTACGCAGATACAGCTGTGACGGAGCTTCCCAGATGGCACAATTATCTTTCTAAAATATTGTGGAAAACTTTCATTTGTCATTTGGATTAGTGCAGTGAGCTTTCCGTCAACACAGGCAGAGAGATCTGCCTGTCTGTGTTCTTCATGGCAGTAATTAGCAGTAATTCACTTGGAATCAGAAAAACATTTTACAGGAATAGGGAACAAGCCTGCTTCTTCCACTTCAACTTTTGAAATGGCTGTCCCGCAAGGCTGTATCTCAAGTCTTTGACATACGACCAGAGCTTTATATGATTTGCTTTTTCTGAAGGGTATTTTATATTCTCCGAACTGGACTGCCAGGGTTCTCACGTGGTGGGCATGTTTTCAACGTGGACTAGACTGCAATATTTACGGAAATGTCTTGAGTATAATATGTAGGATGGTAAAAATTTGGCTGCTTATTCATTCTTCTGTCAGGAAGGAAGCTATAGCAGACAGCAAACCTTCTGTATAAACAGCATCAGGCCCATTTTGTATATCACATATGAATTTATGGAAACATTTCTGGCTAATCATACCTGAAGTATAAATGATGTCCTAATTCTGGGACATAAATAAACATAATGCTGTTTACATTTTTTGGGGGGAAAAAAAGAGTGCTGGAGGTAAGGCTCTAGGATTAGAAAAAGATTACTCTTGGATTAGGAAAATAAAGTTTTTAGTTTTTAGGCCTTAATCTGTGCAAGCCTGAATTTGAGTAAGAAAACCAATCTATATAATGGCATATCGAATGATCTTATTCAGAATGATAATCTGGCTGGTGATCCGTATGAACAATTTGGGTTTTACCAAAGTTTACTTGCTAGCTGGGGGGAAAAAGAAAAATCAAGATAGGTCTTTGTTAAGTGAGAGGGAGTCTAGATAGCAGCGGAATTATCACGTTTCCCAATTTACAGTCTCTTCATATTGTGTGAAGTGACACCTTAATCAGCAGTGGTGTGACACAAAGGTGTGGGAGAAAATAGGATGTGGATTGACAGATTCTTATTAGAGGCATTCTGCACTGCTGCTGAATGAAACCTGGTTTGCTTTTCATTATTCCCTTGTTTTAAGAGAAAAGCTGCTTCCCTTCAGCTGCAAAGGGGATGTCTTTTTGGTTGATGGGTTAACTATTGGAGAAACCAAATGCAAATAAAATGAAGCACTTTACAGCTAAAAATAAAACCACTTTAGTCATACCAGTTCAGCAGACTGGGGCTCGAGGAAGGGAATAACATCCTTAAAAAGAAGAGGAGAGGGCATTTCTCTGCAGGTAAATTCATGCCCCTGGTGCACAGAGAGGTAGGAGTCCAAGTGCTTTCAAGTACTTAGGAGAGAAGATTATGATGCAAAAACCTCTTGTCCAGATATATACACTTGACATTTTGCTGAGTGAAATAGAGTTGGTAGAACAAAATAATACTGACTGTGCGGAACTTATCCAGTCCTTAAATTTGATTTGGATTCTGGCAAGAGAGGGAAGGTGCTGAATTAGGTCACCTTTCTCTTTGTGTCCGTAGGTGGTTAGCCTGGTAGTAGCAGGTGGGGAAAGAGAAGTCCTGTCTGAACGCTGCAAGCTGTTCTTAAATGTTAGTGGTTGGGGAATTTTTTGGCATTGCTCTTAACTTAAAAACATTCATTCATTAAAACAAAAACTTTTTTTTTCTCTGTGAACCTGCATTTTGGTTTTCATTGGGAAAAATACCTCTGAAGCGTATTAAAGAACGGCTGAGTTTGGCAGGGACCTCCAGAGACCATCCAGTCCAACCCTGCTCGGAGCTGGGGCAGCCACAGCAGTTTACCAAGGGCTATGTCCAGTTGGCTTTTGAGCATCTACAAGGGTGGAGAAGCCACAACCTCCAAGGGCAACCTGTACCAGTATTTAGTCACCCTTGTAGGAAGAAAGTGGTTTATTGTGTTTAAATGTTCCAATGAGAAGCGTCTGTCTCTGTCTTTACATCCCCCCACCAAATAAGATCTCCCCTGAGCCTTCCCTTTTCCAAGCCAAGCAGCCTCTCCTCCTGTGAGAGATGTTCCAGGCCCCCAGCCGTCCTCATGGCTCTTGTTGGACTTGCTCCAGTAGGTCCCTGTCTCTCTGGTACTGGAGAGCTCAGAACTGGACGTGGGGGATGAGACACCACAGAAATGCCCTCCATGCCACCTTTTTGTTAGGGTTAATCAATGGTAAAACCCACTTTAATGTAGCTTAAAGCATCTGTGGGAATGGCTATTCTGGAACAGATGACCTTCATTCACTCGCAGAAAGTTTCCTGGGGGAGGAAGTTGTCCCAGAACAGACTGGTTTTATTTTTGGAGCACAGGGTGAGTTGGCAGAAGTTGGGTTTCCTTGTGGGACTGGGGCTGCGTTGGCAGGAGAGGAAAACTGTTCCACATACAGCCATATTATTTATATCCTTATAATAAAAAAGGTTGAGAAAGAAATACACCCTTCCAAAGGCCTTTGGGGCAAATATGCTGATGGAATTTGTGAGGACTTCTTATCCACAAGACCATTCTATATTCCTATAACTTTTTTTTGTAGATTTTTTTTTTGATGGCCATGTACAACTTCATTCTCCCTGGAAATCGTTGCATCTTAATCGATTGGCGGAACTTGTGTGAGAAAGCTAAGTGCTGTGCAAGCTGGTTTCTGTGTCCTGTGCAGTTGTAGCTCGGGGTAGCCAAGGGGGTCAGTGGGGCATCTGGGTGGTCACCTCAAGAGCCCGTGCCGTGAAACCAACCACCTCGCTGCAACTTCTGCCCATCGCTCTCAGCCGCCAGCTGTGTGTTCGGGAACAATAAACACAGGTTTTCATCCCAGTAATGAGTTTTCCGCAGCAGCGTGAAAACTCCAGGGTTTCTTGTTATCAGAAGATAATCATATTCTGGCAGTGGTACTTATTCCCGGTAAATGTCCCAAGGATGCGATTATCTCCTGATATCTCTCTAGCCCGTTAGCTTTGTTCTTTACTTACAGTGGAGAAAGCATTTGTAGTCTCTGAGGTTGATTTTATTCATTGTGGCAATAATAGGAATGAAGTGACCATTTGCTTGCTGGTATCTGGCAGACGGATTAAAACCCAAAACGTATTAAACATATTGAAGACAAGTGAATGTATGTAAATGGCCTCTCCTCCCTCTGGTATTTCAATAGCTTCCAGTGTGCAGATAATCTTGAGGAGGCAAAGTTAATAGGAATTCTAGAAGCAAACACACCGTTTCATTTCCAAATGACCTTTCTTTCCTATAGAAAATTTAGGTTGGTCCTTTATCACCTGTATGACACCGCTAGAGTTAAACAGAGAGAAGTTTATTCTTCTCTCTGCTACCGCTGTATGCCCAGAGCATAACTTTCCAGTGTCCCAGACCGGCTGCCTGGGCATCGTTACCAGTCAGGGGTTTCTAAGAACTGTAGAAGAAATCTCGAATGCACATCTTATCCCTCTATTATATTTGTCAGGTCTTGCATTCCTGCGAATCTGGTAAGTACCACTGTGTACTCGAGTAACTAATTGCATTTCCAGATATCTTTGAGAAAATTCAGGTATCACTGAGAAGGTTGCAACATATAACAGCCTCTTAATTACTTTCTGATGAACAATACCAATTAAGTATTTTTTTAAGATTAATGAGTTAAGTATGAACGTCGCTGGGTCTTTAGCTTTAATAAAAATCCTTGAAAGCAGATTTCTAATTTGTTTGGAAATACTTTTCTAGGCACTGTATTTACTGGCACACTCTTAGTTATGCGAGGTCAAATTCTGCTTTTGTGTGAACTGACTTTACAGGGAATGAGAATTTAACCTAGCTTTCATCCCTATTTTTAATTGTGTGCTTTGTTACCCTATTTCTTGATTTTCCTTGTATGGAGCTAAATTTTATTAAATATTTCATCTCTTGCATAACTCTGGGGGAGAAAGTGGCTGAAGCCAGGAAGAGATGCTACCTTAAAATCAAAGAGAAAATAGTTAAGCTAATTGCTGTGTATTTGCAGGGGTACAATAGGAGCTGCAGCCATGATCACTTTTAAGAGCGAATTAGACATGTGTTTTAGAAGAAAACAACTGTGCAAAACATGAACAGCAGTAACGTGGTCAGGTTGATCAGCACGAGGAAACTGTTAGGACATAAAACCTTGCCCCTTTTTTGGTCCAACCTCAAGGAGGTCCCAAAGGGTGGTGGCTGAGGTGGACCTCGGCTGGAGCGGTGGAGCCAGCGTGCTCCTGGTGAGCCGCGTGGGAGCCCAGTTTGCTGCCCACCAGCGAGGAGGGTTTGTACTGGGAACCAGCCCTGAGCCCCCCATTGCAGCGTGGAGGCACCGTGCTCGGAAAAATGCAAGAATGCAGTGGTTAGCAGTGTAAAAACTGGGGGGTGTTTTGAAGATATGGAGGAAGGTCCAAGTTGTTTTGGAGAAAAAGATATGAAAAAAACTCCTGAAAGTTCTGCAGTAACCCTCTTAAACTTCCTTCTTAAGAATAAGGTGCAACATATATACGAGTATATACATAGAAATGTATAGAGAGCGGCACTGATGTGTCAATGCAACAAATTATGAATATTTTTCAATAAAATACAAATACTTTTCAATAAAAATAAATGTGCTGTTGTAGCAGCCTAATGCATGGCATGCTGATACACAGTTTATTTTTAGGGGGGTTGCCTGTTAGTGAGGTTATAGTGCAGAAAGTTTAGATATATGACATTCCTATATGTATCTGTTCTGTGCGCTCTCTATATATAGCACGTAAAGGCAATGCAAAGTTTAACCTACAGTATGTAGGAGATGTATTTCAACAATACAAAATTCTGCAATTATGAACTTTCAATCACAGCACTTATCAGTTAAAGAGCTCCCTTTGAAGGAGAAAAGTGCAGCAGTAATTTCATTTTACTCATTGCTCTAAAAATAATTTTCTTATTCATTTGATAAGAAGCATTCTGTGCACTGTTTCAAAATTTCCTCCTAAGTATCATCTTTTAAATGTCTTCTTTTTTTTTTTTTTTCTTCTTTTAACATGAGATTGGATGCCCAGATCTCCAGATATAAAGGTGGCCACAACTTTTGTCACTTTATCGGGGAAGCAGAGCTTAACTCTGCTATGCAACATTTCTTTGATTAATCAGACCTCTTTGTTAATGCAGCATATTACCTGCTGAGTCGTAGATCTGTGATACACGCCCGGCCCTCGAGTCTTAGTTGAAGGTCAGCCCACAAGTGGGAGATGTTGTACATGTAACCTGTCTTGTTATCGGTCAGGAGAATGTCATTGCTTCCTCTGGAGACCTTCCTGCAGGGACGGGGACTTGCTGCTTGGGAGACCCTGTGTCCAAGATAACATTATTGTACTTGACAGAGCCATGGTGGAGAGCAGGAGGTGGAAGACAGGCTTGATATGTTGCGGGCAAACATTTCCATGCGGTGTTTGAAAGGAGCCTCCTGTGCTTGTGTTTGAAGGTGGGGAAGTAAAACGCAACCAGATAAACAGAATGGCCCAATACAAAGGAAAGGTCCTGTGAGAGCCCGCCAAGTAGGAAGTCTTAATGACAGAAACGGTGAATATCCATCTGATTTGGGACTAGAAAGGTCAAAGTCACCAGGCTTTGTAATTGATAAAGAAAGACTATGCATTAGCTAATTAACCAGAGTTAACTGATGGATGATCTTTGGAGATAACGCTTTTGCTCCTGCTTCCTGAGCAGAAACATTTTTTTTTGATAAAAGATACACCTTAAAAAGTGAGATTATATTCTACACGCATACAAAACAGGGCGAACGAGCACTATTAAATCTACCTGGGTACTCTGTTAAAAAAATAATACATATATAAAAAAATCGATAGGTAGAGATGCCTTGTCTTTGGCAGAAAGTGGTTCTTAGTACCAAAGATGCAAGTTAGCTGCTGCAAGGAGAGCAGATGAAGAAGATGCTATACTGTCAGAAGAGACCTTGTGCTTTTAAGCTTCAATTCTATTATTGATTACAACCTCTCTGTGATAAATCAGGTACAAGCTTGCATTTAATTTTCAAAGGCTGCAAATTCCGTTTGTTCTACAACTTCTGAGTGACATAAATCTTTTAATGAATGTTAAAAAGATTGTTTCTCAGATAGTAACCAGTCATTCATAATTGTCCAAGGAATTCACTTGTGTTTAGAACATATCTTGTGTTGGATGAATGGAAATTTCTCAGTTGTCAACATACTGTTATTTTTTTTTTTTCCTGATTCCTTTTTGGTTTTCCTTGAAATGTAGAAAAAACAATTCAAAGTTTTATTAAGTACTTATTTGTCATAATGGATATCTTATCCTAGTGTTGTTTTATAGACTGTAGTGATTTACAGAACAGTCAGCCTGGATTTCCAAACCGTCCATCAAGAAGAGTTATCTTCTAGTATTTGACAGAAATGCCTGATTTTCTTCCTACCCCAATGTGTACTTTGACTATCCCTCTGCGCGTTTTGATTGACCCTATATTAGTAATACTGAATTCATCCTTTTGGGGATCAAGTCATCAAAAGTAATGCTTCTCCTCTGTCCTTTTCCCTGTGGCTACACGAAACTCAGGAAGGGGAAATGAAAACTTATTTCATAGTGAATTCTTCCAGAATATGCACATATCCCACTGATCCTATGTAACATCCTAGGGTGTTCAGCTGCAATGTTTGGAGGGACCAGTGACTATTTCCAGTGGAAAAGACAATTACGGATGCATAGGTGGTGAAGGGAGCACCCTTGCCGTTCCTGAGAGCTGTTGTATGGTTAAACGAGAGGAGAGAACATTACAAATGAAGCTCGGTGTTTAGGCTAGCTGGAGTGAGCCATGCATAAACACCCCAAGGGAGCTATAATTACTCTTCCAATTATCGCTTATCCTGGGAAATGACTTGTTACCTTTAACAACTGCAAAAAAATATATTTTAAGTTTTCACTGCTACTTTTCTTCATCCGGTTTCTGTTCCCTTTGCCAGACCAGTGGGTATCACCCCAGGGTCTTCAGAAATAGCTCGTAATATATAAACGATGGAGCTGGAGTATTGGATTCCTTTTTCCTATACAGCTGTTCATGCGAAGCCAAATGTCCATCCTATTTAATGAAATGCTGTCTTTGCCCCCTGTAGCGATTGCTTTAACTGGGTGTTGTTTGTCAGTAAAAAAAGCATCATATTTGGAAAGTGTCTGATGATGTGATAGCAGAGCCTTTTTAATGAGTCCCACTTAACAGGGTGAATCAGTTTGGGCTAGGCATGATTAAGTTTGTGATCAAGAGCTTGACTAAGAATTTTATCGTTGATGTTGATTAAGAATATTGGATGATAATTAATGCATAGCTCCTGTCTTTTACGTGTCTGGAGAATCAAAATAGCTGAGAGCAGTGCTAGAAAACAGTGGGTTTGCCAGCTTACTTGAAGCATTTAGCTGCAGCAATTTTACCTAATTCATGAATTGCTTGTGGACAGTAACAAGAAAGGTGTCTTCCATTTAAGTGCATCTCTTTAATTATCACAGGGACCAGAAATCCCATGAGGATGAGGAGGCTCAAATGTTTCCAAGATGCAATTTATTTTCTTGAATAAATATTTTAACGTAACATTTCAAAGGCCTCCTCTCTCCTTAATTTCTAGGGCTGAAGGAGCAAAAGTTTGGGATTGCAAGGTGTCTCTTGTCCACAAGTGCAAACTGGAAATGACACTTCTGCAGTGCAATTAAACTTCAGTTGGTTCAGTCTTCATTTAATTTCAGAGAGAGGACCTTGCTTGGTGTGCATGAGTATGGATGAAGACAGCCCTTTGAGTTCAGAGGATTTGGATAAGGCATCTTTTGGGTGTTGTTTTTGTCTAATCTTTTCTCATAGAAACATACCTCACTGATAATAACATAATGTATTATTTTTATTCTCTAAGACAAACAATAACAGATGAAACCTGCAGTAATACTGAACAGACAGGCTTCAAGTGGCTATTTGCCTAAAAAGGTACAGACTTAAAATAACATAAATTAAGAGTTATCTAAAAAAAAAAATAAGATCGGACTTCCATTGTAAGAGAAGTTCTAACAGTCCAAAATCTTGTTTTTCAGCTAAATGAAACCAAAACTGAAATTACTCTCAAACAAGATTCTCCATGCTGCTACAGAACCTTCATAGTTCTTCATTTAGATAAATTAAAAATACAAGGCTCTATTATGTGTTGCACTAAAGAGGAATGAAAACAATATTTTATGCAAATGAAATGTTGACATAATTGAAACAAAATAAGTACAGACATTAATTTTACTCTGTTTTAATTTCATAGAAATCACATTTATCACAAAACTTACATTTGGAAACACCGGAAAGCTCGTCTACCAAATTAAAAATGAACAGCTTTTACATACCACTAAGTAACTTGATTTGGCTTCAACACAGAAATTTTTATCTGAATAGAGGAGAAAGCATATTTTTAAAATGAGAAGCCTGTAGAGCAGTTGGGTTTTTCAGGCGAGGGGAGTGAATCTGCGGAGGTTTTCTAAAGCACCCTACGAACGCAGGGGAACCTGGTGGCTTAGTCCACACAGTCTGAATGTCAGATCTGTAGTTTGCTGAGCTGAGTTTGGAGAAAGGATCCCAAAACTCTTCTAAAATAATACCAAAATGATGCAGTGGGATCATGCGGGTATCTGCAAGACAGAGTATCGTCCCACTCGTGCTGCGGGAGGACGGTGATGGTCTGACGGGGGATACTGCGGTCCTGGTCCCGTGGGGTCACTACACACACGCTTACAATGCAGTTAGAAGTGAGAGCTCAAAACTGCTCCGTGTTTGGTTGGATTTTTTCTTTGAGCTCACATAAATAGCTGTTTTTCCTGGACTTCCTGGAGCGTTTCCCTGCTCAGAGGCTCTCCAGGTCCAGGAGTGATGAAAACTCCTTTCATTGCACCGTGTCAGTTCATTTTTGGGCTGAATGTCGTGAGAACTGGGTAAGGAGTGCTTGGAAAGCTTTCCCTCTTTCTGAGGAGCGTTATGAAGACAGAAGAGCCCAAATCTGTCACCTTAGTATCCAGCAGGGGAATGATGGAGAGAAGAGATTAGCGGTGATAAGTGAAAATAAATCCACGTCCTTGCTGTTCCCTGTGGGCAGTGTGATTGAGTTATTCCTGGCGCGGCACTTGGGAGGGAGGGTCTTGCTCTCTCCTCGCACGCAGCCTCCCCACACCCTGACCCCAGCCTCCACGGGGGCTGTGGGCGCCCCAGGGCTGTGGCACTGCCTTCTCCCCGCTGCTTCTCTGCTAGAGGTTGCCAGAGCATGCGAATCGATGTGGCGTTTTGAATATATAAACAATTCGTGAGCCAAATCCAAAGATGAGCTTCCTGAGCTTACCTCTGGGCTTGACTTCAGCTTTGAGTGGCACAGGCATCCTTAGCATGACTCATGTTTTAGTCTGCGACAAGGTAAAAATGAAAGTGCCCCTGGGTTCTCCACTGGTGAGATTAAGTCCCTGTGGGACCTTTGATATTGCAGATGAAATATCTCTTTTATCTTAAATCTTCGTGTCTCAAACTTCCTTTTTTTTTTTTCCCTCTTGATGGTAGCGACTGCGCAGACACCATAAAAATGCACAGAATGTACATCACGGGGGCAGTCTGGGAGCTGATGGGACATACGATCCTTGCCCTTATTTTGGCACGTTTGTGTATAACAAGTTCACATAGGAGCCCTTTTAAAGAAGATGAGGACAAAAAAAAATTGTGTGATTTGATCAAGTTATAAGTTCAAATTTCTAAAGACTTCAGCATATTCATGACTATTTGGAAACATGAAGTGTTAGAAGTATAAGATTTGAGTTTTATGTAGGCTAATCAACAGATGTGTATTCCCCCTCCCCTTATTTTCTTCTCTCCCTTTAGACTTATGAATTAGTTTTCCCCTTCAGCAGACTGTTTTTTCTTTATTTCTCCTACTTAGATACTGTAAAAAGTAATTAAGATAATCTTATCAAAGGAACATGAAACAGAAATTTAACTGATTAAATTTCAGACCAATTAGTCATACAGAAGCCTTTGTGTAGACCTTCTGTGGATTCTGCATCGCTTGTACTTTCCATTTCCTATTTTATAACAGCATGAAGGTAGGAAATTGCATTCCATGGAGATGGTAATTAACTTTGGTAATTAAAATACCACCTTCGTAGCAGATAACCAGTCAGCTTCAGGTCAATGACAATTTTTGATGCGACACATTTAATCTTACAGAAGATTGAAATGTAAGAAGTTACACTTAATTCTTGGGGGGAGGGTTGCTGAGTCTCTTCGTGGTAAAATATCATACAACTTCACTAAGATGGTGGAACAGGGGAAAGGGGGGGTTGGAATTTCTGTCCAGGACTTGTTATTAAACACCTATATAATGTTTTATTTTAGTTTATCAAAATGTCGTGCTCTGTATATGGATTAGATGGTTTTCTTAGTGCTTTTTAATACACTATTATTTCATACCTTTACTTCTAAAGGTTCATTTTTTGGGATGGGAAATGATCTGTAGGCAGTGTACGCACTGAGTATCTGCCATGTGTTGCAGCAGTAAGTCTGTCTCTTGAAATCAATCTTTTCCTTCAGTTACAAGTATTAAATTATCTATAGGACCTACAAATACGTAATTTATATGATGTGGTTAATCTGGATGTAGTCTACAGATTATTATTTGTTCTATATGAAAAAGAGGAAATGTGGTATTTCCCTGTTTCACCAAAGTGGACCTAGATATTCCTGAGACATAAAAGAGAACGTGAGGACAAAAAGCAGCTAGCAAATATCACCTCCGCTTCTAGAGAATGTAAACACATGGAAAAATAAGAAAATAAAAGCTTTTCTGTTGTCAGAAGGGATGCCCTTCGGCCATAAATCCACAGTTTGCCTTGAGAAAGTAGAACTTTGTTTAAAAAAAAAAGGCAATCACATGTGACTAAAATACATTTGCAGACATTTCACTTAGATGTGGACTTGAGGAATGCTATTGTATTGGGGATTTTATTACAATATAGAAGATTAATTGCCAGCTGATGCTGCCTTCCATATGCAGATCAAACCAAAACCAGAACCAAAAAACTCATGTACCAATACCACAAATACTGCAGTCTGGAAGAAGCAGGTGTCATTGATCTGGAACAGTATACGGGAAAGTGGCAGGAAAAAATCCAAGTGAATTAAAGTGGCAAAAAGATATGAAAAAATCTTTCAACACTAGGATATAGAGACTTTTTTTGTCAGTAAACACAGAAATGGTGGGGCAGGTATGAAGGTCTGCTGAGCAGTAGTGTTGGAATGGGTCTTACAGCTATTGGGAAGTCAAACTAAAACTTTTTGTATAAAAATTGCAATTAAATATTTTTCACAGATGTCATTATTTTCTACAGATGTCGTTGCTCGCTCTCTAACTTTAGAGTCTCCTTTGAAATAAAAGGAAGATTAGTAATGAGATGAAAGTTGACTTTAACTAAAAAGAAATTAGACCTTAAAAGGAGATTAGTAATTACAGCTATCTTCAAATAAGATGGAAACAAGCCTTGAGGAAGTAGAAGATTATCGGTGTTTGTAATAAGTAAGGTATGTGTACAGTGTATTCAAAGCCCTGAAAGCCAAGGATCAGAAGAGCAGGTGGTAGGAGGCAGCTAGTGAATAATCCTCTTAACCTCATCAATACTCAACCAGGGCAAAAATGAGAGTGGGGGAAAAAAAAAAAGCCCGTATCGCTAATGGCAATGAAACAAAAAGGAGATCAAAGCCGTCGGAGTAGCGCTGCTGAAAGTTAACTGTGCCCAGTGCTAACAACTTTGTTACAGAAATTTACTGTGTGGGTCTCTGAAATCTCTTGATCAGTGGAGAATAATAAATGAGTGGATTATTAAATATTTTAAGGAACAAAATATTTAGACCGTGGTTCAAAGCGTTTTTTATCAGTACAAAATCATCAGAGACTCGATGTTCGGAGTATGGTGTGTCGCCTGGAGAGCAGCTGGGCTTAATTCAGTCGCTACTCAATGCCTGTGATAGACACCCGGGGAAAAGATGGTTTGGAAAGAAACTGGTTTTGGTCTCTTGTGAAACATCATGTCACCGTCAGAATGACCCTTTGGGGCAGTTGGGAAGGAGCAGCTGGATGACGCGCAGCATCCCGGTGATCTGTGCTCTCATCCCGCTCTGTGTCCTGGCTGGATGCGCCACTGGCTTCCTCTGAGGCAGGAGATCCTTATCCCAATGCTCTGTCAGGCACCGCAGGTTCAGGCCAGCCAGGTAAACACATGTTTTTAAGCTAATTTTACAAAATGTAGGACACTACTGGTATATTCCAGTTTCTTTCTTCCGAATTATTTTTTTTCTAATCTTTACTAACAAAGTATTTCAGCTCAAGAAAAAAAATACCTTTTTCTCACTTTTGGAGGAGGCGTCTCGATATATATTCCCACCTGCTTTTTATCTCCCTTCAAAATCTTCTGACCTGCTTAACCTAAGAAACCTTTTACTGAATTTCTAATTTTTTTTTTAACCTTGAGTTCCTGCTGTGAGGAGCCCTGTGTTGGAAGTAGGGTTATCTGCACCCAGGTTTCTGTTTGAAGCCCTGCCTGGTCTGGCAAAAGGAGCTGTGCTTCAAAGGCAACTACTTGATTTATGTTCAGAGCTGAGTTTTCTTCCCCTTTGCTGATGCCCCAGAGGAGTACCTGGCCATCTCTGGAGCGGGTGTAATCCTAATCTGGAAAATTTACCTTTTAATTTACCTTTTCTACTTTTAAAGTTTTGGGTTTGTTTTTTTTTTTGGTTTTTTTTTTTTTTTTTTGGATGAATGGCAAGGGATTGCATGGACAGTGCTTGAAGAGAAGAGAAAAGGTACTTTCATACCCCTTCTCTCCCAAGTTGCTGCTCTGCACAGAAGTTAGCTGTTATAAATAATAGGAGAAGAAATTGCAATTAGTGACATAATGAATAAGGGACTTGATTAGTGCTTATTACCCAGACGAGGCTTAAGGTAAATGACATAGCCCAAGACAAGTAGAAAAGTTAGCCTGAATACAACTCGTTGTGGCAAAATCAAGAGGTTTTACAAAATTATTAAACCTTTCTGAAAGTGGAAGTTCAGGGCTGTCACTGTGAATATTAATGTCTCCCATAAAAGCGGTTTTTGTTCATGAAGTCGAAGATCATACAATCAGCAGAAATTCAAAATTAATCTTTATTGTATGATAAAGGACCAAGAAGAGATAAAAGGAAAGATGTATCTGAAGGGAAAAGTCAAGGAGGGAAGGAATGCTATCATATAAAAATATTCGAACACCTATGGTGCCTTCTGAAACTGGCTGTGTGGACTGTAAGGTGTTACTTACCATAATTCTTTTAAAATTTGAATGGAAAATCCAGGGAATCCTTAACAAGATGAGGGGGTTTTTCCCCCTTCGTCCTTGTATGTGACCATAACCCATGTATAGAGAATTAATGAAACTGAAAAGCCGTGCAGTGTGATTTGGGAGTGTCACATAGACAAATGGTATTAAATAATAAATGTGAGGCCCCACCTCGAGTGCTGTGTTCAGTTTTGGGCCCCTCACTACAGGAGGGACGTTTTGGTGCTGGAGCGTGTCCGGAGAAGGGCAACAGAGCTGGTGAGGGCTCTGGAGCACAAGTGCTGTGCGGAGCGGCTGAGGGAGCTGGGGGGGTTCAGCCTGGAGAAAAGGGGGCTGAGGAGAGACCTTCTCGCTCTCTGCNAGAAGGAGCCTAACAGTGCTCTTCCCCTGGCTTTGGCAGGCTCTCGTATTTCTTAACTTCTACCAAGCCACCGTGGCAGTCTCCCTGTTGCCTTTGCATTCTGTGGTGGGGTCTTTTTTTCTTCCTCTCTAGGTCCAAAAATAGCCCCTTGCTTCTAATTTTTTCTGGCTTTGTGACTAGGACTCATGATGGCTTCCTGGTCTGGTCCCTTTTCTGGTTTGTAACTTCACATGTCCTAGATGAGTTACAGCATCCAGAGCAGTGAGCAGCAATGACCCTGACCTCATAGCTTTGCTCATCCAGAGCTGTTCACGCTCCTCTTGATAGGAAGATGACCAGAACTGTTAGCGATGATAAATGACAGCAGCCACGGCTCAACATGCCAGGGTTGAGGTAACACAACTGATGGGGAGAAGATCCTGATGATCTTCATCTTCTGGAAGCAGCAAAGGTACTCGCATCTACTTCTGCTTTTGAGATTTCAACCTCAGTGATGCCACAACACGCTAATTATTACCATCATTGTGTGATCAATCCATTGCAGCCTCTCCTGACAAGCGTGAGGGTGAGGTTGAGCAGCGGAGTAGAGTCTGATGCTGCACACAGAAGCAATCTGTTCTGTACCATTTAATTTGGTAATAACCAGTAATTTACAGTGAGGCTCTATTGTCTTAATAGCAATACTAATGAAATCAAGTCCCAAATCTAGGAAGGTCACTGGTGATAGTTTTACTGTTTCTGCTGTGGAGTCAAGTGTCTACTATGTATTGTTGGTGGGGATAAGAGGATGCTAATAAACTTAGTATGGACTTTTTATTAGTCTGGTCTGAAGTTTAAATTAGTGCAGGTTTTATTTCATATATTGCTTGTTAAGCTCTCTAGGAAGCTTACGCGCTACAACTACTACATAGATGTGAAATGTTTTGAATACTCCTGTCATGCAGTAACTTGTATGAATCTTAGCTGTGGACTTCATGGCAATGGAGAGATGAATCTGCCTTGTTCGTTTGGGTTTTTTCTCTACTTGTTTGCACTGTCTGAAAATCCAGCCTGAATTAACATTTTGGTACAACTGAAGCAGAACTTAGTAATAAGAAGCATCCTTTCAGACCATAATGTTTTTGTATTTGAAATTCAGCAATTGATTTTTTTTCATGCTTTGCAATCTGATCATTTTTTCATATTTAAGCAGCATTTTGCATCCCTAACCATTTGGACTTAGGGTTCTTTCAAAAAGCGATGGGGCATTTTGAGGTCTCCAGAAGCAAATGGAGAAGCCTTAGAAATACCTACTCAACCCATCACTTGTACAAATGAAAACACTTCCCAGAGCACTAAAAGCAAGGTATTTTTCTTGTGTTTATGGCTTGTGAAAATGTTCAAGGGGTTATGGTATAGAAAATAAGAAACAGCTCTAATTCCTTAGTGCTGTAGTCATGTTCCTTAAGCAAAAGCAACTGTCACGTTGCAAATACCATAGCATATAATAATTTTGCCTTCCTACAACTTACTCTAAAACACAAATAAGTATCTGAGTAGTCCCCTGTGACTCAACAACACTCTCCGTGCTTTAAGAAAATATCATATGTAAGTGTTTGCTGGACTGGGACTACAGAAGGGCCAGGAGGGGGATGTGAATGAATTGGCTGGATTGTTTCCAGCTGAATTCGTTCAGCAGCAGGTCCCTGTGGTTGTGCTCATAGAAAACTTGGGGAGAGCCTGTTTGAGGAAAAGGAGCAGTGTAATTATTTCTGACAACGGGAGGACAGAAGAGCAAAGAGTTAAAGAGCTGGAGGACGCGAAGCTGATCACTGGACTGTCCTCAGGGCCAACGAGGTGCCCCACTCTGGAGGAGAATAGAGGGCACTCATTATTTTCCTTTGACAATTTTCTGTATCTGTTTGTGATTCTTTAAATGAGTAATAGGTGCAGGAATTATTATTTATTGGAGCAGTAATAATCCAGCAAAATATGTGGTTAATGAAGTGCATTGCTCCATGTTTCTTGCGTAGCTGGTGGCTTGAGGATTCATCTCATGCTGCAAAGCCCACATGTGTTACTTGAACGAGTTACTTGGCCCTTAGAGAGGGGGTGTTCATCCAGCCTTTACTCTCTACTTGGAAAAGTCTCTTGAGCAAACCAGTAACTGAGATGTGCACTTCTCGAATGTGTAGGACAAAGCAGATATACGCAGCATCCTGTTGTGTAAGTTGCAAGAGAAGCAAAAAGACTTTTAATGCAACTCTGTCTTCCAGCAGATGAAAATCAAAACTCCTCTAGCCACGTTTCCATGGGGTAGATGAGAACCAAGCCTGCTGGGGAACTGAGGACATCTGTATGGCATGCCTTCCTTGGCATTTGGTTCAGTTCTCTTAAATCTAATATTACAGAATTAATCATTTTGTTAAAGAAGGATTTGAGGAGAAATGTTTAAGAAATCGCACAAAGATTGACTTTTCTAATACTTGAGGGTTAATGAACTTTGTACTTTGTAATAGGTCTGTTGCAGAGGTGTGCCTAGACCCGTGTTTAATTAGGCTATATGAACTCGGGCATAGGAGCTATCTTTTTTTATTCCGCGTTAGTGCAAGGAGATTTTTGTCAGCAGTTGGGCCTCCTGCAAGTTACTAACCAGAGGTAACATGCCATGTAACTTGGTACAAGCATGTCCAGCAGTCCGTACCGTAATGAAAACCCAGTCCTTGGTTGGAGATGGCAGGTACAACCGCTTTCTAAAGAAGTATTAAATTAATTTTGGTAATGGGTAATCTGAAACCTTAGTGACTTTAAAATAGAGAACTAGACCCAAATACTGCACCTGCGCTGTGAGGCTTCTTATGGTTTACAGGAAAAAATCCCATGGTGGTCTTGCAGGTATTTTCAGTATTGTGCTGGATTTTGAGCAGATTCGTTTTGCCTAAATTCTGAGGACGGCCAAATCCCCTGAGGATTTGACTCTCCATCTTGTTGCTTGTTTTGTTAGCCACTCGCTTTCGACATCTGTCAGTATATCACCGAGACAGCAGCTATCACTGTGTGTGGATGGCTTTGCAGTGGGGCAGAGTGGTAGCCAAAGGAGATGGGCTCCTTTGTGCCACCCGGCTGTGCCTCTTTTCATTTAGCGCAGGGAAGATCTCACCAGTTCCTGAGTATCTTCATCACTTTCGGGCTGATAAGAGCTGAGAGCTGTCATCACCTCGCAGGACCAAGTCTTGTGTATCTAGGAAGGGAGCGTGTGCCTGCTCTTTTATAGCACGTTGGTGAAAATCTCTTATAGCCCTAAATGGTCAGGAGCACCACAGATGCTGTGATCTTAAGGTGTTTTTCAATATAGTCAGTTTTAATGATATTTGAAAGGGTGAACTGGTCTGAGGATAAGTATTATAGGGTGACATATGGCAAAGCAGATATGGATTTACCTCCTACAGCTTGTCTTCGTGTCAGACCTGAGCAGAGGAGAAGGGAACCTGGCTTTTTGCATATTTATTTCATCTGGGGATGGCATTTTCTTAAGAGTGTTGATCCCTGCTGACAATTAATTTTTTTTTTTTTGGTCATTGAAGCAACAGTGTGGGGAGTAAACCTTAATGTATGAAAAACTCTACGTGTGTGCAGGTGCGCTGCACCATTCCTTCTCTGAAGGTTTGAATCAAAACTCATGCCAGAGCAGGAAAAAGTGAAATGGGTTTGAAGGCAAGCAGTGCTGCCAGTGTGTCCGTTGCTATTCACTCCTTGTATAAGAAGCGATTGAGGTTATGAGGAAGTTCCCGTCTTGTATCTTTAGCCCTATTATCGTCATTGTCTAATTATGAACTCATTGTAATGAAGTAATGGAAATGAGAAATGGAATCTCAGTGGCTGCTGGGCAGGTGCTACCTTAGACGGTGTAATTAAGTCCCTGCTGGGTAATGTACGCTGCTGTGTCCGCACAGTGCCAGGGTTGCACATACCCACATCTCATAGATGTGTCTTCTGTTTGCTCAGTTGTCCCAGAAATTTTGGTAGGAACCTTTTTCAGCGTGTTTCCTGAGCTCATGTACTGGGATGCTCCTGCCTCAGCGGCTCTGGGGAGAGCTGGAATGGGGATCACAAGGACTTCGGCTCATGGCCAAAAAGCTGCTCCTGAGGAGTCCGCGAATGCAGAGCGTCCGCCCTCCCCGTGTGCAGGGACTGGTAGCTGAGTGGGATTTTCTTCTGCTGATTAATCTACAATTTGTTTTCTCTCCTGCTGGAACAGCCTAGAAGTAAAATCTAGAAAAAGATCGCTTGTCATTAAAAATATTCAGGCAAAAGTATCTTGGTTGAACAATGGCAATCCCGAAGAAAACATCAAAAGTCTGGAAGCTTTCAGTTTCTCACTGATAAGCTGTAAACATGTGTGAAAATTGTCTATATGTATGCATTTACAAAGTTGTCCTTTCCCCCAAAAAAACCCTCTTTTCATTATAAAAAGCTGTGAAAACCTGATGGAAAAGCTAGATGACAGAAAATAACCAATTCTCAATATCACTTTATGTTGCTGTAACACCCAAATGCCGAAGGAGCTATAGAAACACCTAGGAAACCACAATCTGCCTTGAAAAGCTTACAAGTAAAAGAAGATTTTCAAAGACATAAAAGGCAGATTGGTGTCTGGCTCTTGCTGAAACTCAGTGAGCACCTCAATCTGCTGAGCATTGTTGAAAATCCCACCCCAAACCCCTCTCAGTTCGCATGAAACAATAGGGATATGCAGTAAAAGATTCGACAGCACCTTTCTAACAACAGTTTTCTTTGTAAGTCGCTAATCTTTCTTCTTAAAGATTATATGTGATACTGAAAATATATTAGTGGGTGGTTCACAGACCAGAGGACTCATTTAAAAAAAAAAAAAAAAGGCTGCAGACGGCTGGTTTCCATCTCCTCCCTGACTGAATTAAGAAAGATGTTTTTCTCCCCACTGCTCTTCTGTCTCCCTCCTTTCCATTTTCTGCATTATGTTTCCTCCTCCAGATTGTGGCGGTGGAGCTGAATGCTGATGAGACCATCGGCAGTCTGTCCCCAGACAGAACTTTTTAAGGTCATTTCTCGTGGTTCTCGATTGCTTGACCTGCTCATTTCTCTTCACCAGCTATGGTAGGCTACCCAATTATACGCTGTTATTTTTATGATACTTGCTTGTCCTTCCCAGCCTTAATCTTCCTTTATTGCCCGGAACACCCACAGTCTCTGTAGTCTAGTTAGAGCTAAGGTTCATAAGAGAAATGTTTTAAATTGACAGTTTCAAACGAACAATCGGGAGCGCACGCGGTGACGAGGTGGAATAGGCTTTCCATGGGTGTCGGTAGAAGGAGCCGTAAGGGCTGATGAAGCGACGCTCGCTCTGCTGGCACGGCCGGATCCGAGGGCGAGATTACCTTTGGAGGGAAGGTTGCACACAGCTACACACAGTTAGCAGTCTGGGCAGGATTGCGGTGGTTGTATAATGGTGTAGTTACCTATACAAGTAATACTCTTGTTTTCCTAGACCTTGGTAAAATATACATCCATCTCGGTGCTTGTGCTTTATTTCAGGCAAAGTCTGTGTTGTTTGGGTTTTTTTTTACTATATTTGTTGGTTTTATTCCAAATTCTGCAGCCTTTCTGTACACAGCCACTTGCTGAGTAAGATCGTCTATTATTTATTATTATGCGGGTCGCAAGGTTTGTGCAGTGGTCATGTGGAGGAAGAGGTGGAGGGAGGGAGATGACAAGGCTGAGCATTGAAACATGAGCTCTGTTTATCCTCTGATGTGTGAGGTCCGTGTACTGTGAAACAGCATCGTAAACGGGTGAAATAAATTCCCTTATATCAAACTGACTTTCGCATTCTAGCAAGGATAAGCTCAGCATCAATAAAAGAAAATCACTCTGAGACAGAATCTGCAAGTTACTTGTGTGGACGTGCGAGTCTTCCATAGTGAGCGTTTCACAAGGCAACGCACACAAATGATGAGGAATAATCTATATGGACTGTCTCCATGGGAAGAGACATGCCATAGTCTGTATGCTCACACTAAATGCTAGAAGTCATCTTGAGATTTCTATTTAATTTGAGATTTCTTCTTAATGACGTGGTCTGTGGCAAACTAACATAAGCTGTACCTCTTCTGGTACAGCGATGCCACTTCATCTTCGACCCCATCAACGATGCGTCCATCTCACAAGTAACTACTTGCCGTAGCTCCTGCTGTATTTCACAGCTGTGGCCATGAGTATGGAAGGTCCAAACCGCTCCCAGGCTACCTCATAGTCAGAAGGGATGAAACCCATCCCAGGGCTGGCTGGACTGACCCCAGCAGAGCTGCAGGACGGATGGAATTGGCCCCAGCTCCGCATCTGAAAGCTTTCAGAGTTGTCTGAGCAACCAGGAATGTGAATGAATCATACTTGAGGTATTTACATTTCTCAAATGCCTGAGAAGCTTTTTAAAGGTCAATCTAATTAAGACAAAGTTTGTTTGTACCAATATAAAGTAGTTACTATTATTGGAAGTTCATTCCAATGCAATATATGGCATTTTACTTACAGTTTAAATTTTAGTTTTGTATGCTTAATTTGGAAAGAGCAGAAATGATCTTTTGGTTCCATGATGTCTTACTTAAAATGACATTTTAATCAATAATGAATTTTTTTTTGCTACAATTAAAAAAAGATTCATTCTTCTTGATGCAAAATAATTAATCAAAGTTTTTGCATAAGAAGGCTTCTTTTGTATTGGAAAGAAAATTGCCTAGACTCATAACAGCCACATTATTTAGTGCGTCTGGTTTTGATTGCCATCTTATGGGAACAAAAGCCTTTTTTCTATAATTTAAGGATGCATTTAAATTCAGTTTGAAAGACTAAATTTCATGATGTGTTGCCCTTAAAGGCCATAAAAACTGAGATCTATTTGTGCGTCTCCATAAGAATATCAAAGTGAGAAGTAAATCAGTTTTTATTTTAGTTTCTTTTCATATTTGAATAGTTCTGCCTCCTGCCCTTGTGTCTCCTTCAGACAAGCCTGTTCTCCCAAACTTTGCCCAACTCAGGGAAGTTTAGACTTTGCTGTCCTAAACTTTATCATCTTCAAAAGAAATTAAATTGAAGGGAGGGGGCAAGGAGGGCATAATTAGTATTGTTCCACCAACTGCTTCATTTTTAATGGCTTTCTTGTTATCTGAAAGCTTAGAGCCAAGTCCAAAGCATTCCTGTTGAGGAGTCTGGCAAGCGAAGACTTCTCTCTGAAGCAAAACTTAAGTTGCTAGCAGCAGTTTTTTCTCTTGACTTGACTTTTCTTTCTAGTATTCTTTAATGCTGTTTTCCTAATGTGAAGCTAGAGATTTTACGTTGTTATCTGAATTCTGTAAAATCGAAAAATGAGATGACATGTTGTAAAAGAGAAGGAAAAAAACCTCTTTCATGTAACCGAATTTATTGGACATATTAAATACTTTCAGTTTGCTCCAGATGTTCCTTTAGTTTATAGTTCTGTTGAAGAGGAGCAGTTTGTCCTACGTAGCCAGACTTTTCCTCTCCCAGTACATTGCCAGTCTTCTCTGCCAGCCTGTTCATGGGTTATATGACAGTCATCCAAAACATCTGATTAACGGTGCAGTAAATAAGCTCTAATTCAGTATATTTTAAAGAATATATCTAAATGTAATGATAATATGACCTACAGAAAAGAAGATATTAAAGAAATGTCCTTAGATGAAAAATTATGAACATCAAGAAAAAGGTAGTCTCGAAGTTTGGAATAAAACAGCAACAAAGGGCTGTATCCTTTCCTCTGTTCCTTACTGTACCTGACTCCAGAAGATTTGAAGTACTCATAGGACTGGTTTGGAACTTGGCAGAACCAGAGCAGTATAAAGAGGAAGGGTTATTTTTCCTAGGAGAGTGTTTTTGTCAGTCATAAGAAAAAAAGTGAAGATGTTAATATGCTTAAATATGCATGGTAAAATCTAATGTTTCAGCAGCATCATAAAAAATAATCATTGTATCAAAGTCAGGCATAATTGTCACAGGTGTGAGTGGAAATATACAGCATCGTGTTGCCTCACACATAAGTATTTCAAGTATTTACAATTAAAAAAGCCCAACCCTCTCAAGTCTTTCCCCTGTTGCAGGGAGGCTATATACAGCGCGGATGCCAGGATTGCTGCTTTCCCAGGCTTTGCTGTTTTCAGCGTGATGAAATGCCTGGCTCTGCCGTTGTCCCATATAGCTGCGGAGCTGCCGCCTTCTCCCCTTGCCTTCCTTCTGTGCTTCACCTGCATGAGATGCAGGCAGAGGGCCGATGCCTCGCTGAAATAACGAAAATAGCAGAAGTACCAGCAGAACGCTTGAATTCCAGATACGCTTTATCCAGCAGTGTCACACAAAGCAGATAAAGATTTCCCCCGATAGCCCCGCCACCTGATAGGCACCAAATGGATCGGATGCCTCGCTGTCTGAGCATCAGGGACATAAATACCAGGTTGTGTGTAATGCAGGGGACACTAATGGGATGCTCCCCTCGGCCACACTCGGTCTCCGTGTCGCCTGTGCGTGGCGGTGGCTGTCCCCATGAGGTTGTCCTCCTTGGATGGGTGGTGCGAGCCTGGGAAAGGTCAGGCTGGTGTCCTTGCTGCTCACGCTGACTCCTCCTCTGATGACTTTGTAGGAGAAAGCAGGATTAGGGTTGCGTTCGTTTAGCGTGCGTGTCAGTTGCATCAAACAAAACCACCTTTTCGTGTGGAAAAATAGATTTTTTTTTTAGGGGGTTGGTTTTTTGAGATTAAAACTTTATCTAATGAGTGAATAGTACGTAATAGCTGTTAACAAGATTGCCCTTTTAAACATCCAGTGTGCGTCTTGCGGGGGGACTCTTTTCTTATTTCTCTTCATGTTGTAAGCTCTTGGTCAAGGACTGTTCATGCAGTGCTGTGGATGGGAGGTCTGGGGTGAGGCTTGTCAGTGCTAGCAGAGCTCAAAATTCAACTCCAGGAGCCAGCAACCATCGTGTGCAGCTCGGAGATGAGAGCTGAAACCCTGCCTCTGTGCTGAATGAGCATGCAGCGTAAGAGGCTGGACTTAAATCTGGCTGCCATGAATGGTGCGTAATCAGATACATAAAATAGGTCATAAACCATCATCGGGAAACCCCAGCATGTATTTTCTTTGTTAGTTTCTGTAGCTTCTGAAAGAAAATAAGTACTGTGTAGATTGCAGAACAAGAGTAAAATTGCTACTGAAAGGCCCTTTGTAGTTGCTAACTTGTTTGTTGCTAATTTACTCCTGTTTTGTACAGCCAGACATGATGAAGGTGTGTGCGAGGAAACCTAATTTCTCTGTCTGCTGTCCTAGGGGACTGTTAGCAAGGTATGTGAGGGGGAATAGCCCTAATGCTTGCATCCGCAACAGAATTTTTTTTTCTTCTTCCTGCTGCTAAAAAGCTTTATGCTGTTTTGGAGAGTTTCTTGCCAGAGAACCTGAAAACTCCCTATCTGATGCTCCAGTTCCCCCGTCTCTTGCAGTGGAACAAGGCGCTCTGCGATGGCTCGGGGAAGGAAGAGGAGGTTGCCTTGTTTACGTTCAAATAAATTCTTCCAGTGTGAAGAATTCGCAGAAGATGGTCATAGAAACATAGAATGGTCCAGGTTGGAAGGGACCTTTCATCAAGTCCAACCATCAACCCAACTCTGCCAAAACCACCACTACCCTCAGCACCACATCTGCCCGGCGTTTAAATACCTCCAGGGATGGTGACTCCACCACTGCCCTGGGCAGCCTGTCCCAATGCTTGACAACCCTTTCAGTCAAGAAATCTTTCCTAATATCCATCCTAAACCTCCCGTGGAGCAACTTGAGGCCGTTTCCTCTTGTCCTATCGCCTGTTCCTTGGGAGAAGAGCCCGATTTCCCCCTGGCTCCCCCCTCCTTTCAGGGAGTTGCAGAGAGCGAGAAGGTCTCCCCTCAGGTGATGTCAGTTACCTAAACCTCACAAGAACATGGATTGAAGACCCTTACTCCTGGAAGGAGCTGTCAGCAGCAATGTAATTATTTTTGTCAATATTTCAGTTTTATGATGAAAAGATGAGCAATAAGGAAAGAATTGCTTCCTGCTTTCCAAAACGCAGCAGCGGGGAAGATGACAGGAATTGCTTTTGAGTTGTTCTGGTAATAATGACTGTGGATTGAATTATAATAAGGTCAATCTCTTAAACATTTCACTTTGGGGAAAAAAAAATTAAAATAATAAAATCCACTTTTCTGTTTGGACATACGTTTTAGCTCTGTAGCAGGGCATTTATGTGGAAAATGATACAAGGTAAGACAGGGAGTGCTGTTTAGTGGGAACATTGTAGATTATAAATAGATTAGATTCATCTGACGGAGGAAATATTCAGTACGCGTTTCAGGCTGGATGTGGCTTTTTGCCAGCCTGCCTAATGCTCTCTTAGCAATATTAGGGTCAGCTGATGGACGGCTCTACCCAGACTTTTGGAGATGTTATTGTAGGCTACTTCTTAGGCTTGTATCGAAGAAAAGAGGGGAAGTTAGCACTAATTTTAAACAATTGTTTCCCAGTGCTAAGAATCTCTTGAATTTAGGAAGAAAAGATAAAACAGTAGAGCTGTGCCTCTGACCTACCCTACGGCTTTAGCAGACGTGCCCCTTGCACATCCTTTAGTCTAAAATACATAAATTTTATTTGAGATTGAGATTTGCTTCACTTTTACTGCCAAATCTAACTTGCACATTGGTGGAAAGTTATGAATGAACACTTAGGCACTCGGAGCATCCTTTGGCATTTCCAACACAAGGAATGTGTTAGCCTAATTGAAAATGTATTTGGTTACAAGACGGCACGCTTGATTTTCTGCACCCCGCGCCTGCTGACCTGGTCCTCTGTGGGCTCAGTCTTTCAGCTTTGTGGAGGGAAAAGGGTTTTTCTGGTGTTACGAGTAGGTGTGTGTATTCATACAGATACCGGAGATGGTGTCCTGTTGCGCACTTGTATAAATTCACGTGTGTGTAGAGGTTGATGAGCTGTGCGGCTTTCCTTCTGTCTTCTCTCCTTGTTTTCTACACGATGATGGTTTCAGAGCTGGAAAGCTGCAGCAGCAGTTTAAAACGGAGGGGAAAGGCAAACCTCATGTTTAACTGGCTTTAGGAATCGTAGCTGTGTTTTAAAATGTAATGGTTGTTTTCCGTGTTCTCCATTTTGACTTTGCTTTCACCTTCTAACTGATAATGCGTATTTTTGCCCTTGTTTACTGTGCTGGTGTATTTAGCCAATACAAAAGACAATTCTCTTGTTAGTATATAATTTGCAATAATATAAGGAAGCAATAATATAATAATCATTCCTATTAAAATAATCAGAAATTTTCCATAACACTTCCAGAAACTGCAAAGCTCTATTTCCAGATGTTTCTAGTAGCATTTTAAGCTGCAATGGTAATGGTGGTGTAATGATGGCAATACCTTTAAGCTAACTAGCTTATTTTAGATGACTAGCTTACATACCTTGTATATGTATATTTGGGATGTACTTTTTCATGCCGAGAGCCTACCTCATTTCTACTGCTGACTTTTAGGACTTTGGGATAAATGTGAATACGTAGATAGATAACAGATATTCAGAGGTTCTTCAGAACAAGGCAGGGTACTGTCAGCGGTTGCTGGGCTGCTCGAGTGCCTCTTGGAAGCTCACTGGGGCCCTAAATGGCTTTGGAAAACATGGTCTCAGATATTGAAATGTCTGCGGTGTACACACAGCTCTTCTGCCCAGCCCAGAAATCTCAGCTTTAGAAGTTGAAATGCTGGGAGTGTGCGCTCTTCTGCGAATAGTGAGTTAAGAAATTCTGCGCACTGCAAGTTGCAGGGTGTTTGTACAGGCTGATCAAATTGAATGCTTATCAGAGCCTCTTAAAACAGACATCTGCATCTTTCATCACAGTAAGTGGAGCTAAGTACAGTTGCAAAGCTTCTAATTATGGGTATGTGTGAACTGAGAAGCAAGGCTGCCCTCTGCACATGCTAGGTACAGCTCGCATTGAGGAGTGCAGGTTATTAAATCTGTAGGAAAAAAAACCCGCAACAACCAACAAGGCATAAACAAAACTATTAGTGAAAAGAAATAGTCTTTGATAAAATTCCGCATCTAAATTCACCTTGAATTAGATTCTTTGAGGATAAGGTCACTATTTCTCATAAGAGGTTTTTCTGTGATATTGCTGCTTTACAAAAAGATGTAATACCTCTCAGAGGTATCTCCTGCCATTTTTCTCTATTAGCCCTGATGGCTCTCCAATTAGATTGCACTTTGAGCCTTCACAGGAGACAAAAACAAGGTTTCAGATTCCTTGGGAATTAATGTAAACTGAACTGATTTTAAATGTGAATTGTGGTAAATTAGCGCTAACCCACCACCTCTCTGTAGTTGCTTTCCAGCGTGATCAGAGCAGTCATTATTGGTCAAACATTGTGTCAGGATTTAATTTGAAAGCTGAGCTCAAGTTGAAGAAAGTGCCCCAGGGTGCTGAATAGTTCCCTGCACTGAACAGCATTAACTACTGTTAGACCTGGTAACAAATCAAATTATTTTATATCAAAATAATAGACTTAACACATTACTCGAGTTCTTTGAATGAACTGCTCAGCAATGGGTTTCTGTTTTGTGGGGGTTTTTAAATACAGAAGCATTCCTCTGTACATCCACTTTTTCTTCTCCTTGTTCCCAGTTCCAGCCTATGATGCGCGAGGACTTTTTATGTCTATTTTGCTGTTAAAATTATAGAATAATGTGGGTTGGAGTGAATCTGGAGGTCATCTCTATTCCACCTTCCTGTTCCAAGCAGGTCCAGTTAGGTCAAGTCACTTGCAAGCTTTTCCATTTAAGTTTTGAGCATCTTCAAGGGCTCCACAACCTCTATGGAAAAGCTGTTGCAGGATTTTACCATCCATTGGGGATGGGAGGGAGTATTCTCCAGGACAAATGTAAAAACATTAACCAGTTTAGCGGCAGGCAACCTTGGAGAAGATGCACAGATACTCACAACAGCGTTCTCGTGCTCTCAGCTTTACTGTAAAATCAAGTAAATTCATGTTAGAGTTAACACATCTAGCAATTGTTTCTGGTAGATATAATTGTTTTCCAAAAGGTTGGCAAAGGATTCGTTTTGGGCCACTTTGGATCAGTTTGTTTTCCGGCAGAATAATCAGTAGCAAAACCTTTTAGCTTCTTTTGCTGCTGTTTGCGTTTAAGCGTACTTATGGGTGGAAATACTTCTGTGCAACACGGATAAACACGATGGGCAGCTCCAAAATTCTATATTTGCTGCTTAAATAGCTTTATATCATTATATATTTGAACTCAAAATAGGATATAAATAGATAGTGGTAATGTAAAACTGCAAGATTATCGTGTGTGATATGGAATTAACAGTTTTCAAAGTGACTTAGGCTCTTAGGAAGCTAAACCTCAATTTAAGACCTAATTATTTTAACAATTAGGAAAATTTTGCCCTTACACATTTTCCCAAAAAACCAAAGCAAGAAGTTTCTTTCTTCTTGGCACCAATTTAATTTTTTTTTTTTTTTAGTTTGTTCTTAAAAAGATTAAACAGTCTAGCTGCATTAATTAGGCTTTCTGAGATTTCTATTTGCGATACGGAAACTGAAGGCTGAGCGAGTAGCCAGGAATTCAGCAGCCCATCTCAATGTGAACAATGAGACATCTTTTAGGAATTAGAAGTTTTCTCTTAGCGCTGCCGAATGTTGTACTTCAATTGAATCCCTTACACAAGGAGACTTCCAAGAAATGTAATTTCCCTTGAAGATGTATGATTGTTCAAGCGCATTTTGCGTCTCTAAAACATGTGCTGATCAGAAACTTTAATGACTGTTATCTGGCCTTAAACTCTTTATTAAAACCAGAGGTTTCTTGCAGACTTTCAGTAGGTTGGCCATTATGAAGAAGGCAGCTTTAGCTTTTTAAGAGTTTAACGTTAGCCTGCGTGTTGTAAAAGAACGGGCATCGCAGCACCGGTGTCGTGGTTGTGTTGTGTATCTGCTTCTGCGATAACCAGCAAATAACCAGAGACTCAGTGCGCTGAGGAGGATAAAACAGTGAAGCAAAGGGCAGGAGAGGGAATACCTGCCTTTAGGGCCATCTTTTTAATGAAGTTGTGTGTGTTCATAAAGTCTGTACTGACTGTACAGAGGTAGTAGTTTCTCAGACCATTGAATAATGATAATATAAGCTTAATAAAACAAAGCTTGAAAATTTGCTGTTTTGCAATGCTGAAATACTGACATGACCGAGATCAGCGTGGCTATTCCGAGCAGATGCTGCGTTCAGCTCTTTCAGCGTGAGCCTGTACATCTACTAAAAAAGGTTTCCTGGTTCTCCCAAGGTCCAAGACAGCATTTCCTCAGTGCTGGCATCTCAGGATGGAAAGTTGGAAAACAAAAAGTCAGTAAAAAGCTGCCTTGGACTAAGAAATTTTAGATACATTGTTAGATGGCTGCTCTTTTTTGTTTTGTTTTTCTTTACCATGGTCTGTGCCCTTATCCTCTAGAAAGCTTTCAGGCGCTTCTGACAATGTCAGCTAAGGTATGCTTGTTAGATTGAGAAAGAGATCATTTTACGAATCATTTTTTTTTTTTTTTTTTTTTTAAGAAATAAAATAACAAAACTGATTCCTTTACTGCTCCTTGTCTTTAGGTTGATCTTGGTCTATACAAGGATCAATAAAAATGTGTCTTTAACAACGAGAGGACAGACACAGGGGGTAGAAAAGTCCATTCATCAAGGATGACATAACATGGAGGAAGGCCTATTGTGAAGACGTTACAAATATTAATGTGTCGTGTTGTATTCCCATGGCACTAAAAGTCTCATTAGTGATAAATATTTCCAGTTTTAAATATCTAAAATTTTAGTAGCTGCAAAAGCTATTTTTATGTAATAAAATTGATGGTTGTTCAGAAATTTCGTACACGTGCTTGTATCAAAAGAAGCATTGTTATATGCAGCTCCATCCATCCTTTCTGAGTATGGAATAGCAATTTAATTTTAAACCTAAAGTGTTAAGTTTTAATTTTTTTTCCTTTGCTCAGTCTCCTACTTAGTCAGACATAAATCAGAGGAATATGAAAGAACTAGTAAAAATGGCTGTATCCTTCCAGAGCTGTAATTTGGCTCCATGAATTATTAATTATTAGACCAGTATAGCAACAGCTTTTTCAGAAGTCAGTATAAATGTAAAAGGCTCACCTTATCAGCCAGGATCTAAGCCGTGGCAGTAATGTAATTCTTACCATTTAGCACTTTGTGGTACGTTGAAAAGGAATAGGATATTAGACGATTTAAACTTTCTGAAATCTAACACAAAGTAAGGAAGTGCGGTGCTGGTTTTTTTTTCCTCCTCCTGCCTCTGAAATAATTTCAAAGAAATGAATACACACGGATTTCTCAGGGGTTTGGACTGGTGGAGATGTTGAAGCCGTTCCATTTGTGAAGCATCGCTGCGAGGGAGACCAGCAGCTCAAAGAGCTCACTTGAAAAGGAAAGGCTTTAGCTGCTTGTATTGGTTAGAAGGAAAGAAGAAATCCATGGAGGCTTGAAATTAAGCTAAAATGGGTGAAAGGTAGCATTTACCAAATATCAAGGCATCTGGTATTGTAAGTAAAATTTTCCTTCCTAAATAATGTAGCTCTCTAGTTTAATACTGCAGTACTACATAAGTCTGGTACTAATTTTCTTGAAGCTGTACCGATAGCAGTGCTGGGGGAGCCTTCTATTGTCCTTGGATTTAAGTGGTCTGGCCAAAAAAAAAAAAAGGTATTTTTTTGTTCTTCTCTAAAATAACTTTCATGTTTAAAAAGAACATTTAGGACTATACCAAAACTTTGTCCTTCTCAGCTACGATGTGTCTTTTGGCAGTTTCAAAGTTGAGTGCAGTAGCTGATTAATTGAACCACGTCTTGCAAAATTTAAGTGCATGTAATGGAAAATTGAAATACTTCAGCACTTACTTTTCTAATTCTGAAATTTCATTTCAACATTTTTAGTACTTTAGGAATACTGTTCTCCATAAGTTATTAAAATAAGGAGTCTGTCTTGCAATATATCATAATCTATTTTTAAAAATATGATTTAACTTATAAACAAATTAGGAGAGGGTATTAAGAAACTGATTAGGTCTCGTTTGGTATTGAGGTTTTTAATAACCATTATATTACAAAATTTATGCAGAGCAATATTTCAGGGAGAAACCCTAATGACATTCTAATGTGAATTTTACCTGAGATTGTTTCACGGGACTGTGAAATAATCTAGTTGCTGTCACTCGGTTCTGATTTACAGAAGCCGTTTTGCTCCCATCTGTTGATGCAGACAGTCCGGGCAGGGCTAGGAAAGAGGAGTCCATCAGCGCCAAAGAGTGCCTGTAACACTGGTTGCAGAAAACTAATTACACAAATTCAGATGAAATGTTTACGTTCCTACCCCGGTTCTTTTGTAATGACAAAGGTCAAGAATTTGGTAGGCGATACTGCTAAATAAAGTTGGAAATCTTTCTTTAGCATTCTTGCTCCTTTTTGTTGTAGATCTTACCTGAATTTGGGGGTACAATAGATTTGCAAAACACAAATTTCCTATGGAAAATTATTCATTAACAGACACTTGAAAGATATATGGTTAAGCTAAATACACTCGTATATCAGCAGATTTAATAACTCGGTCTAGGGAAGCATTTATGAGGACTGAGCTTGTGTAGGGCGCTGATCTATTACAGCTTTCCTATCCCTGTGTCCTATTTGGGACCAATCTATTACAGCTTTCCTATCCCTGTGTCCTATTTGGGACCATTAATGTACTTTTAGAGCTATTTCTTAAATCTTGTGGGAAGGTCTGGACCCTGGGGGTTGCGGTGGGAATCGTGCCGTTTGTGGGGAGCCAGGGTCATTTCTGCATCTGTGGGGATGCCATCCATCTCTGTGCCAACGGTTATTTGGGGAGGAGGAAGAGAAGCGTTGGAGTTTGTTTCATTTGGTATGGGAGGTAGAAGGTCTTCCTTCATTATTAACTGCACAATCATGCTCTGATGATGCTTAACACATGAAAGTAATCACAGAACCTTCATCTCTGGGCAGCGGAGAGAGGGAGTGCATTAATTACACAGTCCTTCCAGGTGAGCCGCGCTTGTATGCAGCACATTACCCACGTTATTGTGACAAAGACCATTAAGAATTCTTTTTCTGATGAATTTCAGCTATTTTTGTTACGTCCCTTTTGGCTGCCTTAGCGTGGATTTGTGCAAAACTGGACAAGAGAGCCCAGGGAGATGGAATGGAAGAGCTGGTGCCTCCCGCGGGCTGGCGTTGCGGTGGCTCGGATCGGTGGTAGACCCCAAGCCCGTGGGCACCCACCGTGGCCTGGGCACTCGCCAGAACTGGAGTCTCTTGTGCAAGAAATTGGAAAAGCCCTTTGGCGAGGGGAAGGAGAAAGATAGGGAGGAGATTAAAGATATATTTCTTAGTCTTGGAAGCTGCAGTGCACGTGCAAAATGGTGCGGCAGAACTGCCCAGCAACGTGCTGAAAGGTTGTTAAAATGCAATCGAAGGCTGCGGAGGGCGGTGTGCGGCTCTGCGGGAGCCCCCGGTGAAAGCGCACCAAAGCGTGTGCCGGCACATCCTCTGCAACGCGTTCGCTCACAGCAGGCTGATCTGCCAATAGTCATAGACTCATTCAGGTTGGAAAAGACCCTTGGGATCATCAAGGCCAACCATCAGCCTCACTCTACAGAGTTCTCCCCCACATCACATCCAAACAACTCTGAAACACCCTCAGGGATGGTGACTCCACCACCTCCCTGGGCAGCCCATTCTAGTGTCACTAAAGTTTATAGGCATTTAAACAGATGAAAACAAACTCAAATGTCTTTTTCTCATCAGTGTTTTTTTGTTGGTTTTTTTTTTTAATTTTTTTTTTTCCTTGGAAGAGCTGTGAATATAAGCTAAGTTCAGACACCTCTCTCATCCCGCGGCAGCTGCTGGGATGTAGCACCATGGAGGAGATCTGGTGAGCGGTGAGGTCTGTGCCGTGCGCGGCTCGGAGCTGCTGCCATTGTGTGGCTTTTCTAGGGCCAGGCACCCGTGGGTGCCAGGGTGCTGTGCAGCCAACTGCCATCTCTGTTGCCTTATCGTTCCCAAAATGAATCCCCTCAAGAACTGTAAGGAGGTGGAAAAGGTTAATGAGACTTTCAGCTTTCCACACATACGTTGGTGGTCCAGCTCTGAGGTCTGCACTGTGTTAGAAGATGCCATCACACGGCTGATGGCCGTACCCAAGTTTGCCTTATCTTAGGTGGCTTGATATCTTCCAAAACAAAGTCACTGCCATGTTGTCTTTGTTGGGGGCTGAGAGCTGCCAGGCCCCTGATGCACAGACATCCGAGCTGCCGTGCCTACTGTTTTTATTTAGCCCAGCTGGGCTGTGATGGTAATTATGCCTTTGATGGATGTGCCCTGAAGGCTTTCTCGCAGATCCTTGAAGGTTGGCCTTCGCTGCCCCTTGGAGCTGCTGGCCACAGCTCGCTGGAAAAGATGATGCCAGCTCTCAGGTATTGCCCTGAACATGGGGGTGGGCAGCAGCGCCTGTGCTCTTCCCATGGAGTGGAGGAGCTCGTCAGGAACGGTGCAAAGACTCCGTTCAGGGCACGTTGCAATCGAGTAAAGGCTGGTGATTTTTCATGTGGCATTTTAGCTTTATCAAGATCTACTGTTTGGCTGAGTAATATTTTTGCAACTTTCCTGGAAAATCCGGCATCTGAAGTGTTTTCGTAACTGCGTCCGGGAGGCTGGGGAGGAGGAGGCGAGGGGGGGGACACCAGCTCTGCTCACTGGGGGTCACCTCCAGCACGCAGGGCTGGTCCAAGAAACGCTTCGGCAAAGCTACGTGGGAGCAGTGTGTGGGCATCACTCCCCAAACAGCACCTCAGTGAGGTTTACTTCAGTGCAAAGTGCCATACACGTACATCTTTGCCTTAAGAGGTGTTTTGAAATAGTCTAATTTTTCACGGAGGTGATTGGGGTATGGCTCCGTGTTCAGCGGGAGCTACAAAGGAGCATCCCTAGAAGATCCCAATGCTGTTTCCTGAGCTGGGAGCAGCCATGCGGGGCTCCTTGGTGTCCCCGTACCGGGGGGCTGGCAGCCAGTGCCCACCCCGTCCCGGTGATTTACCTGCGTTTGGAGAAGAGAGAACCGGGCAGCCTGCAAATGCAGACCCACGAGCTTAGACGGCTGAAACAATTAATTTTTGCAAAGCAAATTATGACACATCAGAATGCATCTCCAAATAATTGTGCCTGGATGGCTTTTGAATCTCGCAAATTAAACCCATTAAGAAAGTCTTACTCAGGTTTCTGTGGTGCAGTTTTTCACGGAGAAAGTCTTGTTCTGTGTTTGGAGAAACAGGAGTATACACTTTAAGTGGCAGAAAACATGACAAAAGGCTTATTGCTGGGAATGGAAGCACGTCAGAAAATATATGGCTACTATCCAGCCTCAAGTTTCTCCATTTAAATGCAAACAAAGCAGGAAAATGAAATGCAATTTTTCGTTTAATCAACTTTCATGAGTCTTTTGGGAAGCCCAGAAGTATCTGAAAGGAGCCTCTGGGACGTGTTGGGTTTAAATATGAATTTGGAAGTCCGCTCGGTAATAGATGATATGCTGCGTTTCGTTTAAAAATTAAGCTTTGCAAGTGACAGCTGGGCCTAACTGGAAGGTAGCTGGCAAGGGGGAAGGCTAGTCAAATTACTTGTTCATTTTGGAGGTGGATTAACCCTTTCCTTTGCTAAAAAAAATGTCTAACGTATAACGATTTTCTGCTCAATGCATTCTACAAATAGCAAGTTAAAATAACAAACTCATCCATTATAATTATTGAAATAAAGAGACCCAGGGTGGATAGGGGAGGTAAAATGTATGCAGGGAGGCAGCATGCTGGAGAGAACCACACCACCGTGGGATTTGTGGAACTGGAGGGGATTGACCCCTAGTTACTCTGCCCGTATAATAATTTATTTTTGGGGGGAGTGGGGGAATAATGGCTATTCAAGTCTGGTTTTGAACATCATAGCATCAAACACCTGATATATAGAGACATTACAGGTATAAAAAAAAAAATTTGTGTGGTGTTTTAATTAAAGAAAAATCAGTGTGTAAGAACTGAGGAGTGCAAAAAATAGCGAACTGTAATTTTTTTTTTTCAACCTCTGGCACTAGGATGGGCCGGGACATTTCTGCATTGATGTCCTCAGTGTTACGTTTCTCTTGAGACCAATTACAAAGGTTCACAAGGTTGTTTTTATTTTCCTTGCTCTTGATGCCTTTTTAATGAGGTCTCCTAGTAAACAGCAAGCATTATGCTTTCCTGTTGTATTCCTGTCTGCCGCCTTTAAACATTTATTACTAATACATGTGGGAAATGATTTATAAATTAAATATTAGGAAAATGTAGTTTTAAAAAACAGAAGTAGTTAGGGGCTATATTTTATAATTGTCATTGGGGGAGTGGGAGAGGAAGTCATGCCAATATTTTGCTAATGGAAGCGCAGTGAAAGGGACTGTTAAAGCATCATTGTGGTTTTATGTAATAAATAGAGATAATAGATGCATGGAGTTCTCAGTGCATGTCCCGGGGCCTGTGGCCTGCTGTCATAAAATCTGAATAACAATAAAAAAGACAATAGTGCGGAGTTGCCCAGGGAAGTTTGGGCATTGTTGTCCTGTGCAAGGGTGTGTTCCCCCCGCACTGTGCTCTTGCTCTGCGCCAGCGCTGCCAGCTCCTGGTACCCTCAACATCCCATCGGCATCCCATCGGCATCCTGCCTCCCAGCACCAGCTCCTGCCCTGGCGCCTTCCTCCTGCTTTGCCTCGTCAGTCACTGGATCTTCCAGACTTAAGTGATACTTGCAAAATATTCTCTAATCACCAACACCAGCTAATCAAGCGTAATAATGCAATTATTTTGGAGCTGAATTGCTCTTGCTGCCTTAGAGATACCAAAGTCAAGTAAAAATATTGTTAATTGTTTAAAGATGCTGTACCTTGTTCCTGAATTCTATTTGTTTAGTGGCTGTTTAGTTAATATTTAGGCAAATGCCTTTGTTTTAAAGTATGACTGGATTTGCTGGTAGGCAGGGCTATTTTCACTTCGATTTGGAGAACGGGATTTGCTCTCTCATGCTTTGGTGCCTTCGCAGAAAGGACCGGGGTGAGCAAACACAAATCTAGTTGGGCTCTTTTTTGACAATAATCTCTGCATTTGGCTGCCCCATGGTAGGTGGCCGGGAGCAGTCTCTGGTGGTACCCAGTGGCTGCATCTTAGCTGATGTCCTTGCGTTGTCCTGCTGACAGGCTTGGCTCACATCTCCTTCCACACCTGTGGTAGCTTTTGTAAGGGGAAATAACTGAACACATTGATAAAACTTACCTGTAGGGGGTTGCCTGTGTGTTTATATATGTATTTATCTGATAATTGTTCTAGTAAATGATGCATTTGTGGCAGGTTTATGTTTCAGGGAGTTCCTGCCAGCACAGTGAATTTGTCTTTGTGTGCCCCTATTACAGCGGAGCGCTTGGAGGGGTCCTGGTCCTCTCCCAGCATCTCCTGGCTCTGGTGACTTGCAGCAGCTTTGGCAGCTGAGCACAGGGACGCTGTTGTTCAAAGAGAGCCTTTTTAATCCTATGTTTTGATTCCTCTGGGTCTGGAAGCTGTTGTGGGTGAGGACTCCTAAGGACAGGGACGCAGAAAGGGCTTACTCGGCATGCTTGCCAGTCTGTCTCACGGAGATCTTTGCTTCGTTTCTTGAAATTTGCATCTGTGATTGCAAGCACTTCTGTGTGCTGCAAACTCAGCTCCTTGCTCCTATTCCATCCTTGGAGTTTCTGTTGAAACTGGCTGAAGCTCTCGAGTGGCTGAGCACCCCTGGGCTGCTCAGAAGTAGTTCAGCTGAGAGTGTGCTGTCCCTCAGATACGTTATCCCTCCGAAAATCCTGTTCAGAGGGAAGATGTCGGAGGAGAGCAGCGGTTGTCCTTCGCTGCTGTACCAAAAGGTGTTTACTTCTTGGTGATGTCAGGCTGGTGGCACTTCTTGTCTGAAACACAGCTGTTCCAAGAATATGAAATAATACTTTGATCATTTTCACCTTTTATCTTTTTAAGTAGCTGATTTGGTCCTCGTATGAAAGCGATCGGCTCGTATAGCTAATCAAGCTGCATAATGATGAAAAGGTCAAAATAAAATAGCGAACTACCATGGCTCACAGCAGCGACTGGGTTCAGCTTTCAGAGGAGGAGTGCAGACCATTGTCAGAACATAAACTCATTTTTATTTTTTGAAAAGAAACTAGGTTACCATTTTTTCCCGTCCTCTTCGCCGTAAAGTCGTGTTGTCACCCACAGATGTTGTCCTGAGAAAAATAAGAGTGAGTAGCTGACATCTCTGGTAAGGAAAAATTACACTGAGAACACAGAGGTCCCTAATTATATTGGAGTAATAGCAGACTTGACGCTGCGAGGGGAGCACGCTCAGCAGCAGCTATCCATTCTCCAGACAAGGACGGCAGCAGCCTCAGGGAATGCAAACAGGAGTCTCTCCTGCAGCAGTCTTCCAGTTGGGCTGCATGAGCGTAGTGTGGTATCGCGTTCGTCCCACCTCGCCGCATCAGGCAGTGAAAACTCAAAGTGGTACGAAATTAATCCTTTCGTGATGGTTTTAAGATGATAACCCCCTGTAGTCATCCATCCTCTTGAGCCAAATTTGGAAGGTCTTTTGTTCTCTTGTACCTCCTCTCATCTCCCACCCTGCTGCATCCTAGCTGGTGCGCAGCAGAGGTAAAAGCGAGGATTGGGCCAGTGAAGTGGCTGCCATTAAAAAAATGTTTAAACTTTTGTGTGGAAGGAGAAATGCCTTGGTGGAGATGGAATTTTCCCAAGCTCCCTGGAGGCGTGGGGCTGGCGCAGCAGCGGGCGCAGTCGGGTTGTTACGAGGACTCGTGGTGGCATTTATTTGAGAAAGGCCAATCACTTATTTTTTTGGTTCTGCCGCATGGCATTTATTTTTAGTGTAACTAATCAAATGAGTATAGAACTAGAATAGCATTGGTGAATCAAACGAACCTTTTCATGAGTAGAAGTAGCCTGATTTATTAAGTGGAATTGTAATCCAACATGAAGCATTTGATTACCCTCATACGCGCTAATCCTTTTTTTATGAGATCAATTTGCCCCGAAGATCTGTACGTGGTATTTTTTTGGCTGCCTTTTTCCTTAAGACCTCAAAATGGTATAAATGATGAGTTCCAGCTGTGTCTCATTGTGTGCTTTGGTTTCTGACACACAAGGTACTGGATTTTAAGCTTCTCAGACTTCTCCCCAGTAAGTATTATTTAATAGCTATTGCTGCATGAACATTGATTTTAATTTTACCAAAATAAGTCCATTAAAATGTTCACACGTTATTATTTATTACCAGCTGTTTTGTTAGTGTTGGAGAAGGTGTTTTTTATTTATTTCTGGGTACAGCGTAATTAATTTCGTATGCTTATCTGGAGACTTTCTTGTCAGTTATTCATAGCCCGACTACTTTGTCTGCAATCTTCAAACCATTTACTCTGTGATGTGAAATATTTCAGTGTGTGTTTGCATGAAGATTTAGAATAATGAAACTGTCTCTTGGTATTTATAGCAGTCCGCTGCAGCGGGAGGCAGTTCTTCACCTTTCATCCTCGGTGGTGTAGGGGACAATGGGCTTTACTCACCTTGGAGAATGGGTTCTAGCTCAGATCTGGTCTAGTTCAGCTCGTTTGTGTGAATAAAAATCACGGCACTGACCAACTGAGCAGAATATCTCAGTTCCCCAGCTTATCGTGTTGTGACTTTGTGGTTTTGGGTAGGAAAAATTCGCTCTCTGCGTGTGTGGCAAACATGCATAATATCTTACATAGATCCACATTGTCCTCCTGCACTGTGAAATGCATAAGGAGGTGGAGGAGATGTGTGAAGCTTTCATAGTTTCCTGGATGTCCTTCATTGCAGTGTGATGATGATAAACTCCAAAGAAACCGAAATAAAAGGGTCTGGGGTTTAAGCCTGGTTTCACCCAGGACTTGCGTGGTGTGCCTGTGTGATGGACGTGGTTGCCCAGCTGTGTTGCCCCCATCTCCTGCCTCCCTGTCCTCCAGCTCCACCTCCTGCCTCTGAATCCATCTCCTTTTGCTCTCAAGAGCGTGGTGGCACCTGGTGACCTTTAAGACAGTATGGAAAAAAAAAAAAAATTCCAAAAATAAAGCCTAAATTAGGAACAATCGCATTTCCAGGGGTAATTAAAGCAACTGTTCAGATCTATTTAAAGGACAGAAAAATTAGATGTTACCTCTTCATCTACTCAAAAATAAATAGCACAAATTGAGATTTGTGTGTGATTCATGCTGCTTATTTATAGGATCACAGATTCATTAGAAAATAACTATGAAATTGGCGAAAACCATAGTTTTTGTGTATAAATTGCAAGCAAAATGAGATTATGTTAAGATTAGCCTTTGAGTCAGTCAGTACTTAAACAAATTATCCTAGTCTTGGTCAAAATTTAGTAACTGATTCTTGCTGCAAGATACCACAGCAACATACAAATCACTGAGAGTCAGCAAAAGAGTTTGTGCTTCTTGGTCGTTACGTGTGATTACAGTTTACAGTTGAGCATGTGGTAATTATGCAGTTTAATCACTTTCTGCACAGATATCAACCACTTAAAATATTTCTGAGTTTATCAGAAACATTGGATATCCATCTTCAAAGACTTTCATAGGAGCAAAAAAGAATTACTGTCGTTCACAGATGATTAAGCATTTTTTCTTATTTCTTTTTTTTGCCAGTATTTATAATATATCAAGAAAATGCGGAAATAAAATGAAAAACAAGGAAATAAATTTTATTCCTTTTAAAGCCCAGGGCTGAACATAGAGCTATTCAGCATCTCTTTGTGGCAGATTTCATCTTTTCCTTCCAAACCAGATATCCCTTGGTGGGAGAGTGCAGCGGTGCTGTGGAAGGAGGGATGGACGTCTGTCTCAATGCGTTCCCAGGGCTGCCAAACTTCCACAAAAAAAGTAAAATCTCCAAGGAGTCTAATTTGCCAGGATTCAAACCCAGAGGGGTTTGGCTAGCTTCACAGGAGCTCCAGCTGAGCCCCTGGGGTTTGTCCATCACAAGTAATTACCATCTGTAGCCGCTGATGAAGGTAATGAGGTGGGACACAGCAAAGACCGTCCCAGTGCCAGGGCGCAGTCCGCGGGGAATGCGACTTCTTACAAAAGCATGTCTCAGAAACTTTGCGGGGAAAAAAAATGACGGATAGACTTCAAAAGAGCTTCAAATGGCAAATCGAACCTTTTCCGTTTTGGCGCTTTCATTACAGAGCTGGGGAGAGACGTGCTTCACTCTACTGTTTTCTGTAATATACCCAAAGCAAAAGAGAACTGTTAAGTTACAGTTGTTTCCCTCTGCTTGGAGATTTCTTCACAAATCCAAAACATTGGTGGGTTTTCTGCATGTTTGTTTGGTTTTCTGCAATTAGAAGCTGTCTCCAGATTTTGTGGCAGTTTGCGTTGGTATGTCATGTAGCGAGAAGAAATTTGTTGGTAAGTGTTTTGATTTGCTTTCCCTCATTCCGTTTTCCTAAAATGAAACCTAACGAGGTGGTATTGGGAGCTGATGTAAGAGAAATTCCTTCTAGTTCTTCTAACCCATTGTGCAAACCGCTCCTATCTTCCTACTTGGCCTTGCTCATACTTGTGATACCATAGAAGAGAAAAACGATACCTGAGACAACTTGTCATCCAAAAATCTACCTCAATTGTAGATTTAAAAAAAAACCAACATAAAACCTTTAAAGCATTTTGTTAGAGGACTAGAGTACCAGGGATCATTCAGGGGTAGGAGCCCTCCAAAAGAATGTCTCTCTCTGGCTGCTGGCTGGCTCCATCATCAATCCCAATTATTGTGTTGGTCTTTCTGTCATGGAGAAGGGCTACGACGTACGTATCTGTAATAACTAGAGAAATGATGTCCCAGAAAGTATATCCTGTCCTGAATGCTGTGACTTTCCGGGAATTGATGGGATTTTAGCAGGGGATGAGCAGGACTTGGGTTTTACCCCCTGCCCTGATGGCTGGGTGAGACCTTGGACTGGCTGATACAGGTGGCCACGTGGGCTTCCCGTGGGATGCTCTCTACCACCAAAGCAACGCTCTTCATATGCTTACTTTGAGGAAATATGATATTCACATAAATGCAATTTTTATAGACTATTTAAAGTGAACTTCTATGGTAATAAGCTCCAGTGTATGCACTAACCAATAGTTTTAGCTCACATTTTACATTACCACTCGGAAGAATCTTTTCTGGCGTTTCAAAGCCGCCTTACTGAGAAGGTTATTCTGGTAATTTTTTCTTCTGTAAATAAACTATTTTTGAAAAACAGATCCTTCCTAAGGGTAGTCAAGTGTCAAAGGCAGAGTTACGGATGGTGTCGACCGCGTGTGGAAGCACATGCTCCATTTATTCATTACAGCTGTGAAAGCTTAGCTGTGCGAGCGCCAAGTGCCGATGTGTACCTGTCACTTCGGAGCTTTTAATGAGCGTTGATCATCTTCACCCAGACGTCTATTGAATAAAGTGGATGGGAAGTAATTTTTAAAAGCACAGTGTGAACTTTTTTTTTTTCTTCATGGTATTTTATAGTCTTTAGGATGAACCTGAAAAGACCATTATCCAATAATTCCTGCCTCTGAAAACATTATTGCTCAGTGAGAAAAGATCTGCAGGTTCACTTTGGTCATCTTGTGAAGGCTCATTTAAACTGTAGAGTATAGTTTCTCAGTATGCTGTATATTTATGCATATTTCGTTACATATTTATTTATTTATAAAAATTAGTTCCAAAGTACCTGTTCTCTGTAGTTGTCTTTGATTAGTCCCTTCTATTACCTTTGGGAAAACAAACATCCCTCTGGCTCTTCACGCAGAACGAACTTAGTTATGCAATTTGGGGACATAACCTTCATCTCTCTGCTTGCTTGGCTGAACAGTCTCACCTACCAGCTTTCTTCTCCTGCTTTAGGACTGTTCTAGGTGACATAAAGTTCGAGATGTAAAAGTGTTGCACTGCCAAATTCGTACTAAGACTCACGATCTATAAAGTTTGTGCCCTGAAGCACTGAGCGCTCAGGGCAGACAGATGGGGACCCACTTAACAATAAAGCAGGCAATTGTGTCCTCCTGTAAGAGCCATTCCCTCCTATGTAGGGCACAGTTTGCTGCATGTATCCTATAAGAGAAAAAAAGTGAAACCGTGGCGTGATGATGGAGTTATAAAAGATCTTTTGGGAAACCCATAATCAACAAATAATTTTTAGGAATCCCACAGAGAAGAAATCTGTTCTGTGGTCTGAAAATGCCATGCTCATTTTAAGTTCTCTTTCGTTAAGTATCCATTTCTGCATGGGCTGTTTCAGGGGAAAGTACCTAAAATAGATGTGGATACTGTGGAATATATCGTGGTAGTTTAAATTCCTTATTGTGTTGTAGTCGTAGAAAAGAAAATGCCCATAAATAAAATTTTTCTAAACAAATTCACTCCAAGTTTTGTAGCTGAAAGAAGCTACGTGTTTGCAGAAGAAGGAAAAATATTTAATATGTTGATTTTAATATGAACTAGTTGTTTTAAATCAAGGACTCAAGTGAAGTCTCTAACCAAATAAATTGATCTGCAGGCTCTGCATTTGTGATGACCGTAGTAAAAGGAAATAAATCCATAGGTCACTACTGCAAGAATAAAGCTAATATTATCAGCTTAGGAGTCACTCTTAAATGTAGTTTACATAATGATCTTGTAAGGTGCTGAGCTTTGGCAATTGAATTGTGTATTTGAAGGTAGAAACCTTATAATACACGTGGTTTCACCTCCTCAGGGACTAAGTTCAATGCAATAGACTTCTGCTTCTTTTTCCCTCTTTCTCCTTTTCAAATTAATTTAACAATAACCTTTTGAATTTGAGTTGGCTTGGAATTTGTGGAAGACAGGGAATACCAAAGTGGAGCAATCAGACGATAATCCTAATTGCCTAACCTTGTACTGGTAGCATCCTAGTGCATTAGTCTGATAGGATCAGAGTTTTCAACCAGCAAACAATTTATTCAGTGAAAATTCCTGGCAATTTTTAAGCGAGAAGACCTATATCTAAGATCCTTCTCATATAATGTTGTGCAAATCCAGTTCCTGCTGCAGGCATGTGTGGGAACTTTGTCCTGTTTCAAAGTGCTTGCATTTGATTTCCACCTGGGGACTCGTAACAGCCGTTTCCTTTTCTTCTGTCGCTTTGGTTCGTGGCAAGACATAATTATTGAATGCCTTCAGCGTTGCCTGCAACAAGCCGATAAAGTCTTTCTTAGTTGCCTACAGCTGATTATCCGCGCATCTGATCTGTGATGACGATCAAACAAGTTGGTAGCTTATCGGTTGTGACACAGAAACTTTTTTGTGTTTATTGTGGTATATTCTGGATTTTCTGGATTCTGGAGCGGTCCAGAGAAGGGCAATGGAGCTGGTGAGGGGTCTGGAGCACAAGTGCTGTGAGGAGCGGCTGAGGGAGCTGGGGGCGTTCAGCCTGGAGAGGAGGAGGTTATCGGTCTGTGGTGGCATCTCCTCAGGGGTTGTCTCCTGGAGGGTGAGGACCGATGGCGTCGGTGCTGTGCGTGGAGCAGAATCCACGGCTGGTGTGTCTGGTGTTCAAAGCAGGCTCCCCCCAGCAGGCAGAGGATGGGACTTGCTCATGGATGGGAGATTTCTTATTGTTGTTTTCCTTATTTTCATATGCTCCTTATTCCCTTTATTTCTTTCCCGCCACTCGACATGAAGTGCTGTTTAATATATTTCTTTGTCTTTTTGTTGTGCACACAACTTCCCCGCACTCTTATCACCGCATTACTTTAGGAGCAATAGCTACTCTCTTTCAGTGGTCACTTTGATGACTCTCATTGTAATGTTTGCAAATTAAAATGATCTTTTGGGACTGTTATTTAGCAGGGAATTTCCAAGGCACTGGTTAAAGTAGAATCTCGCCACCTGGGCAGCCAGGGGAAGATGGATGGGGTTTTGTCTTCTGCATCGGTGCGGCTGATTAGCGTTTTTGTCATCACCGAAGACCCCAGGGGCTCAGAGTGACGGTGGCTCAGTTGTTTTGTATTCTGCTCCTCTGCACTTCCATGTTACTCCAATGGTTATAGCAAGCGTGAGAGAGGAGAATATTAAACATCAATAAATGAGTCAGGTCACATATGGAGTGTTCAACACATGGCGGTCTCTTTTACAGTAAGCCTTGTTATTATATAAAATAAAAGTATATATTCTGTCCGGCTTTCCAAATTTCCCCATAAGGTTTTGGGAAGGGAGACAAAGATCAATCATTGATAAAGACAGCCTGTGGCAGCGGGGAGATGAGACTGTCAAGTCAAGTGAGAAGGCAACAAAGCACACAAAAATATTAAAATATTTTGATTCGTAGCGGCTTCTACTTATAATCTTTGATTTCTGCAGCCTGAGGCTCACCGTTCATTTGCAGCCCGAAGAGGTCTCGGACCTTGTGTGCACTTTTTAATGCCACGTATTGGTTTGCAGAAAACAGGTGGATGGGAGGGGGGGGAACTTCTTTCTTTGTGAGCCACCAGAGGGGAAGAGGCTTATAGGAAGAAAGAACCTCTAGCAGCAAGTAAATGAAATTATTGATTGAGTATGCAATAAAACTAACTCAAATATTTAATGATATTTGATTCGTGAGGACTGTATTCCCATTTAGTTTCTAAAATTTTGGTCAGCTGCAGCGATCTGGGATTTGCAGAATGCAGAAGGGCTCACCTGGCGCTGAACAGCACGTACAGAAGGTGCTTTAAAAAGAGAGAAGCTCCCGTCTGTTCTTTGTCTTTATGTGAATTTATTTTATCTCTGGGAGAGCTAGGGAGCAAATTGCCAAAATGAAGTGTGTGTGGTGTGTGTAATATATTACATGTTTCATTTCTTATCTGACTAATAGAGGGCCGAGAAAGAGTCCTGAAACGCAAATAACACTGACGATGTGGCAAATGAAGCGTAGCGTGTCTTCCCAGAAACATGGGTTTTACAGAGTGAGTCAGACCGAGCCGCCTTCTAGCGAACCGTAGTCTCTTAATTTCCAGCCCCCAGTGACAGCGAGTCAGCGCAGCTTGTGGAAGAGTTGGAAGAAAAAGGAGGACTGCAATGGTCAGAAGTTTCTGTGTGGGACCGCAGCTCCTGGGTCTCGGCTCCTTCCTGCCGGAGTTGCGTGGTTTGACCCTAAAAGGGTCATCCCTGCCCTTTGGGGAGCAGATCTGGTGCTGCTTTGGGTGCTGCAAAACGCCCTTTGGTCCCAGCGCTGATTTGAGACCCAATGTTGGGCTCAACTCACCTAAGTGTGGGTGAAGGGAAGAAAGCTGGTTGCTTGGAAATAAACCTTCCTCTGTTATTGTACTGTCTGGGGAATAATGTAACTGATCACCAATTTAGAGCTCAGGCAGAGAGGAACAGATCTTGAAAGAACTGAAGGTCTTTTTCCTACGCTTTTTTAAAAAAGTTTTGCATTTGGTAAAGGGAAAATAACCCATATCTGGAGCACTAAAATTCCACTTGTACGTTACTTTTTCAAGTAGAAAATATTGCAGATACCTCACCAGATGTAAATTTATTTTATAAGAGTAAATAAAATTGCTGGGTCATGGTTACGGTCACAGAGCTTTAGTGCCCACACCAACACCATGAGGTTGATGGGAGGTTCCAAGATGTGATCCATTCAGAAGTTACACTGCAGCTTTGTAAAGCAGATCTTTCAATCAGTTTGCCTTTAACAACTCATCTAAAGGTAATTCAGAATTTGCATTTCAGGTTAGATTACAGTAATATTCTATGAATAGTACTAGAAAGACCAGTTTGGGGTAGTCCATGGTCTTTCACATTCTGGTTTTATCTGTGCTACAAACAAACGGGGAATATCGTAGCTCTCATGTGCTGTTGTGTGGCTTACGGGATGACTTTTTGGGTGGCTGGAGAGAGAAGAGTGAGGCTGTGGATGTGCTGCCCTCCCTCCCAGCTCCCCCCCGGCATTGGTGATGCGCGGTGGTCTTGGTGCCATGGGATGTCCCACCCATGAGGTCCGTCCTTTCCCACGGGCATGACCGAGGAGGAGCTGTGTGGCCTCCAAGATCAATCTATGGATTTATTTGTGCATTTTTGCTTCCTTCCAAGGTCTTCACCAGCCAAGGCTCGATGCTGGTCACTTGTAATGTAGATTCAACAGCCAATAAATAGGTTTAAGCAAGGAAAATATAGGTACATCAATTTGAAATAGCTGCAAAGCAGTTCGAGGTCGTTCTGGGTTAAAGGCATTACCCGTTGTGATTTTAAGGCATCCTTCCATCATTAACTTGAAATTTGCCGGTTTGCTGAAGGCCAGCAGTAACGTGTTTGTCTGAAAATACCTGCAGTTCCCAGCCAGGCTGTTTGCGAAGTTGAGTCAGTCACAGGAGTCTGTAGCAGCGCAATTTAACACACGCACAGATTTTTGGATGCCCTCTTGGGTACCCAGATGTCTAGGGCTGCATCTATGAAGTTCACAACTCAAATATGCAGGGTTTTGGTTTCAGTTTGGGGGTTTTTTTGTTTGTTTGTTGGTTGGTTGGGGTTTTTTTTTAAATTCTAAAGAGATTCTAAGAAAAATCTTAGCTAAGTTGAGAGTCATAAGTTGCAGGCACCACCTTAAACACAAGTCTTATTTAAACACTTTCTTCCAATGAGTTATTGAAGCAATTTATTTGCCTAAGCTATAAAATAGTTTGCAGTGGGAAATGTAAAGAACAAATGGCCAATCTCTGCTGGTACAGTACAAAGAAAATATTATTTCGAGGACTTCTCCACTCGCTGTAGTTGATTTATGGGCTCCTTTCTAGCTACTGGTGGCCCACCCTGAAGGCGGGAGGAAAGGGTGCAAGAAACGGTATAATTTATAACGGGAACCTCTGGTTTCTGTCGGCCTCTTTGTTCCCCTGCTTCTCTTGACCCTCGTCCTCCTCTCACCCCCGCTGAGGTTTGTGAAGCAGCGAGGGCAGACAGCTGGGAATTTGGGGAGACAAAATTCAAAGCGGATCTGTTGTTTTACACGTTCCCTGTGCGATGGAGAGTGCTTAAGTTGTGCTTCTTGTACTTAAAAAATGAAACAGTGCATCGATGAGTTTGCTTCAAGTGAAATAATAAATCAAAATAAATTAAAGAAATAAACTTTCAGCTGTCAGAAAATTTTTGAATGAACCAACCAATTCTAATGTTTTCTAAATGAAGTTTATAGCATCTTTTCTAAGAATTGTTTAAAAACAAATAATTTTTCAACGATGGCAAAAGATTTGCTTCCATAGCCTGCCCCGTGGTGAAATGACTGCTTGAAGGAAATAACGCTGGCACAATTTTTCTCTCTGATTGGAGAAGGTCTTTGGGCTGTAAAAGCTGTTGTGTGGTTAACTAATTTCCTTTAAACTGAAGGGAAGAGCAAAGCAGAGCATGTATTTTCCCTGGTGAGCTGGTATTTCTGGTTGTTTGTGAGCTCCTGCATTGTCACTTCTGAAAAGCAAAGCAGGAGGAATAATATGTGAGTGAACATGCATCATCTGGATGTGTAAACTGAATTTTATACGCAACCTAAAAATATAGTTATAAAGCACTGTAGAAATTGGCATGTTTACTAGAACTGAATGAACTATTCCAGAAAAAAACAGGCCGTTCTTTCGCTCTTTCTCTTCCTTGCTCTTCCCTCCATCCCTGGGGTATTTGCCCTCAGTGCCGCAGCTGCACAAGGTGAGGTTCTCCTGGCGAATAAATGTGAGGGAGATTTTTTTTTAATTTCCCCAGATGCCAGCCAAGATTAGAATTGGAAATAAGTGAACAATACGAGAAAAACTCTCACAGTATTTGTCCCAGGTAAAAGCATTCTCTGTCCTCTCATCAGAACCCAGTAAATAACTGTCCTGGTACATTATCCCCAAAGTTGCCCTGTTCATCCTTACTCTTTTGGAACGGATTGTGTCTGATATTGAACTTGCGTCCAGGAATGTGAACCTGCTTAAAAAATGAATGGGAATTAGTTATTCTTGGATGCAGTGTCTATACAGGTAACATCACTGCGGGTCATGCTCCCTGAGCTGCATTTGGTGATGAAAAGCAGAGCACTCCCATCCCTCTGATTTCTTTCCTAACATGCTTTTGAAGTCTCTTGCTTTTATCACTTTAGGCCTAAGATCTGAGCATTTTGAGGTCATTAAAAGAGGTGACACGGCCACAGCGGCCGCCTTGATTATCTGATATACCATCACTATATTGTACTGCTACGTCTGAGAGAACTTAGCCACGCTACCCTGGAGTCTGCTGGCGAGGTAGCAAGAAATTCACTCGCAGAAGGTTCAATTTCAGTAATGACCACTGAATAATTTATTCACCTAATTTACAAATATTTTTACGGAAAACACTTGAGGTTTTAATTATGCACTCAGTAAATGACTTGTGTATATCAGTGATTAGAAGTTTAATGAAAATACATGTATTTCTGAAGGTTTTGTTCCCGTTGGGGAGCTATTTCCACTCTGTAGGCACCTGCCGAGCTGGCTGCGGTACAGCCGTGGGGGGAGCGAAGCCGGGACCCCCTGCCCCGCTCTGCCTGGGGAGCCTGGCTTGGGGACTTCATCTCACACAAACATTTCCTTTGCCCCCAGCTGCTCCTTTTCAGGCTGTCATAATCTTAGGAGTGGCATTTGGATTATATTTTGATTCTTAAAATTCGCTTCCACGGCAGATTATGCCCCGTTATATTCAGTTTTATTTAAAACACTGGTGGCATGCTGTAGATTTGTGCGTGGCATAATCTTAAGAGTGGCATCTTAAAATGCACTTCCACGTGATAACAGACAGGGAGATCATTAAATAACTAACTATAGATTGTCGTGGCTGGTACCGTCTCACCCTGATCAGTAGTGAGGAAAAAAAAGGTTTGTAGAAGGGCTTAGAAACAACGCAGATGATTCTCCTTGAGATAGTTCATTCTCTGTTTTTCCAACAGTTTTCAATCTTTCCAAAGCAATCAAAGTGATGTTTTAGTGAAGGAAATCCCCCGTCTTCAAGATACTACTCCAGAATTATCTTTGCTGTTTGTTCTGTCATTTACAATACACCGTAGTAGGTAGAGACATTATTTAAATGCATAGCAATCTCTGCCCTTCAAAGAAGTAAATAAAATCTGTTTGTTTGAAACTGCAGAGAACACATTAGATAAAAATCCAAATATAATGGTACAGGCATAGCATCTCGGGCAAAATCCAAGCCACTAGTGTGCTATAGAAAGAATTTCTTCACCCAACAAGTAGAATACTCGTCAACTGTCTGACAGGATGTCTCTGGTTTTCACTGCTCCTTCATCAGGTGGACTTTGTTTTCCAGCTGAGGGGTCGATGTCGTACTCTGGGGCAGGTCAGCAGCCTCTCTGCCCTCATTTTGTGCTTTGTGTCGGGAATTGCCGCAGACCCCTCTTTTTTGTTGATGTTTAGGAAGGAGGCACAACTCATGGCCGAGACAAAGCAGACGATATTCTCAGCCTTGTACCAACAGTGATGATTATCCCAACCTGGATTCTCCTATGAACTTGAAAGCACCATAACCATGGGTTTCCTCAGTCAGACAAACCATCCAAGGCTGGCACAGGGTTAAATACAGCCCATAAGGAGCGTATAATGCAGTTGCAGAAAGTAGAGTGTTCTTTGCAAAAGGGAAGACTGATACTGCAAAAGCAACTCCTTTTTTTTTGATAAACGGTGTGTATCACAGTGGACCTCTCAGTAAAAACTGCATTTTAGTGAATACTTACCCATCAGCTACAAGCCATTCATAGCTCTAGAAATCCCTTATTTATATAAAGAATTATTATTTCCCACTGCCAGCCACAAATATTTAGTCAATACTGATTTTCCAGCAACGGCTAAAGTTCCATTCCTGGCTGTGATGCACTTGCCCAGGAGCAGATCCCGGGCAGCCCATGACTCTCCTCCCAGGGCAAGAGCAGCTCTGTGCCACCTCTCCTCTTAGGTTTTTTTTTTTACTTTTCTGCTGTCATTCCTTGTTCCTTTCCATAACGCCCACTTTCTTCTTTTCCTTGTCTTCGGTGCAAGAGAAGAGTTGGGTTTGAGATGAGCCGCGCCTGCATTGTGTTGCATTGATTCTAGATTTTCATTTAGATATTTAATAAAGTACCTGTAGCTTGTCCCAGTTTCTTGCCCTTTTATATGCTAATAATAGGAGTTATATTATGTAGAAGGGGAGAAAATAAACAATTAAGAAAAACAAATTAATTCCTGTCTCAGTACTGTGTATTAAGAGAACAGTTCAGGTTAACAAATGTACATAAATTTGAAATGTTGATTAAACGATAATATTTATAGCAACAATAAAGAAAAATATGAGAGTAAGGGAATTAAAGTGACCTTGAATCCAGGTAACGTTATGACTGTATAGATACTGTTTGACTTTAATTTTTATTAATGTAGATAATGGCTTACATGGGCCTTATGGCTGCATTACTAGAGCTCTAAAATTTAATTAGATTTTTAGAGCAACCGTTAATGTCTTCTCTAGGATTATATAATTCAGTGGCAATGCCAGAAAACTTCATCCATTTCATTAGACTCTGAAAAGAAACTGAAATGAAGTATTTTGTCTATTTTGAATTCCTGAGGTTTTCTCATAAAACAAATAAATGCAGACACAACTGCTTGTGGTCCTCGCAGCGCAGGTTATGGTTAACACACTAAACCATGGAGGGGGGGGGGAAATACTTTCTTGGAAATACTTTAAAAAGCTGTTTAGGATTTTTGTTCCTCCTTTTGTTAGACCAAAGGCTCAGAGTCGGTTATAGTCACTTGAAAGAAGCCCACTTCTAAGGTGAACACAAGGCAGGAATACGTCTGTCCCCACCTCTCCTCACCAGTTTGATGGTCATCTGCTGAATGCCTGGCGTACGTGCGTGTCACTGCAGGAATGTAGGTGACAGGGCTTTACTTTCATTATAAAAGAAAGTAGTAGTGATTTTTTTTTTTTTTATTGTCCTATCTGTCAAAAGTATAAATAAACAGAAATGAATCAGGATCTGTATTTTTTCAGTTAATTCCAGCAGAACTTTCTGAAGCAGCAGCTGTGGTTTTACTGGAAGAATGGTATTAAAGCTAATCCAATTACAGGCAGTGAAACAAATCTCAGCCGAAAAATGTATGGGTAATATCTCAGACTAATTTAGTTCAGATTAAGCAGGGTCAAACTGGAGATGGAAAGTCATTAATGACGATGTCTGCTCTTTACCTGGCGTGTACGAGAGGCTACCTAGAATAAGCTGTGAACAGAAATTTGGTACACTGATGGTATTTCTCCGTATCTGTGTAAAATAATGCTTTTTTTTTTTTTTTAATGACAAGTTATGGACTGGCATGTATAGTTTGTGCTGTCCAGAGGGCCAATGAAGAAGTGCTTTGGCATTATTAAGCCTGGAATTGGTTTATGTCCTTGGCTACACTCACTGGAATTGAGAGTGGTTCTTCCTTCCCCTGATGGTGTTTCCTCCTCTCTGGCATAATGGTATGATAATTGTATGCATGGAAAAGCTGTAAGAAATAATTTTAAGTCTATGAGGTATTTTGTTCTAAGTTTGGTCCTCTCCTATGTGTGTGCAGCTTCCCTTGTTCTCAGTAGTTTGGCTGAAATTTGTGTTTGCTGTCATCCAGAGCGGAGCAGGTGACTTGCACTGACTTGCTCGTTCAATCGGTGTTTGAATTGTCCATGAATGAACTTCCGAAGTCTTGCCTAAATAAATCCAGAATACCTTTTGGCCTGTAAATTACCCTTATTTATGTTAGAAATTTAGAGATGGATGGTTAGTTTTCCCTGGCTGTATGGCTCAATCCAGGATTGCCTTATTTTACATCTTCTTTGCTGAGATGAGCACAGCTTTCACATCAAAGTTTCTTGCTACGGGTGTTTGAAGGATATGAGGCAAGGAAGGATGCAGAACAATTTGAAAGCATGTTTAGAGAGCGAATGGGGATGAGAAAAAAATTTAAATATCTGATTATCTGTTGAGTAGGGAAGAGGTACCTTATCCGGGATGAGCTTCAGTCGTAAGGTACAACCCATGGGTCTCAGTGCATGCTCTGTATTGGGGAGAAGATCTGGAAAGGTTTGCTGCTGTTACCTGTTCACGTGGGCCTGCTAATGAGGAAAACAAAGAAAGTGAATTTTGAGCTTCATTATTTGTCGTGTCACAGTGATGGCTGAGAGTGTGTATTAACGTTGCAAGTAGAGATGTTAACGGATCAAAGGAATCAGATGTGTTGGTAAAAGAAATTATAATGATAAATGACAGTGACCTAATTTATGAAACAATCCTCTAGTATAAAATAATTCACTAATTTGTAATTATATGATTAACTCACCAAGAACAAAATCAATCATGTCAGAATCATCAAGCGCTGTAACAAATGGCTGCAAGTTTTGCAGTCGTGCCTGGAGTGCAACCACTCGTCTCCCTCCACCGAACCCTACGTGGGAATCCGATGTGGAAAACCAAGATGCAAATTCAGAGGGCGACAGTTCAATTATTTAATATCAGCACTAGCTAGCAAATGGGTGAGGAAAGCGTGTCTAGAAATTATCACTCAGCTTTGAAGGAGAAAGACCACGGGCACGTTTGCTGAAGGATTCCCGTACGGCACGGTGCCGGTGGAGCGGGGCCGGTGCTCGAGAGGAGCCGGAGACCTGAGAACCTCAGGGGCAGCCGAGGCACTGCCGTGCTGCTGCGGCCGGCCTGCCTTTCTGTGTCTCAGATGCTGGGAAATGAAAATAAGTAAGAAAAAAATAGGCATTTAACCGTTGGAAACTTTCTTCTAATTGAAATACCGCTTTTAAGGAACTAGCAAAACCTGTAGTGCTTAACTTTGGTCAAAATCTGTTGTGGCTGTAATCCTATAATCTATTTAGAAATAGAAAGGCTGATGGTTTCAGCTGCATTTTATAGATATTGAAGAACAGTGGGTGCACCGCTAAATACGAGCTGCACTACATCCGTCGGCAGTTGCAGAGACAGAAGCAAAACTCATTGATAGATGGCATGGGAAGGAGGGACGGTGATGCCATTAAGGATCGGCAGCAGACCAGGCAGCGGGGGGGTTCACATCCTCTCTGCTGAAGGAACGCGTCTTGTGTTTCATCGCGCTGAGTGGCTGGAGCTGGGCTGGTGGTTCAGGAAATGACATGAGAACTATTTATTAGCCAGGAAAAATCAGCATCCAGCGACAGCCATTATTCATTCAGCGTTATTGATTTAACTTAAGGCCACGGCAACTTACTTCATGACTAGTCCTGGCATCATTCCATGCCGAGTCTGACTTGGCCAAGGAATTTGTTATTAAAAAAACCACTTGCATCAACCAGCCGAAATATCCAAAGCGTTGTGGGAGATGTGAAACAGCAGTGCTGTGTTTATTCTGAGGTGAACGCAGCAGTACGGGAACCGCCACCTACTCACTTAGGGATCGATGGATTCGGCAAAAGTAGTATTTCAAACAGGTCTCTAGCGCTTGTAACGCTGTGAGTCTGTCTGATACCTTTGTCTTTAGCTACTTATAAACTTTGCTGGTTTATGTGTACCATCCCCGTTTCAGTCTGAAGAAGTTCAGTGTAAATGGATTAAGGTCTTTACGTTGCTTCAGAGTAAGCCCCATCCATAAGAGAGATCCACCACTTCGGGAAAGCTTTGCTCGCCCCAGAGGGACTCTCCCGCATTTCAAATGTAAATAAAAATCATTCTTAAATCAAAGAAATCTACTCTGTAGTTAGTAGAATTTCTAAAAACATGGTTAATCCTAAAAGGCCTTTCTATTTGATATTTAATAGAGCAGAGTTAATAATTCATAATTTAATGTATCTGATTAATTTTGCCTCTTTTTCTCGGAATGTCTTCAAAGCACGTAACAGTTATCTCAAATGTACTTATTCAAAATGACTCAGTGACCTCTCTTTCTAGATCACTTATTCTTGATCCAATTTTTCATAGCAGCGCAGAGTTTCTATTGGTTATCATTCTTTCTTTCTCTTTGATAATTGAGCAATCACAAATCCAGTTAAGAAAAACCAAAACCCAACAACCCTGTGGAAGGAACGCGTGCTGAAGGAAAAATGCATTGAAAATTCCTTTCTGCACAGTTTAGTTTTAAAATGCGTTTTCAGGCCACTGAAAACGCATAGATGTAGATTGCACAAGATGCATAGAAACTAAAGTCATAAGGGAAAGGAATACTGGAGGTGAATTGATTTTAATACTCAGAATACTGGCAGCAAATATTAAATATCACTTCCCTCAAGATGTGTGTAACTAAATCGACAACAGAGGTGGTGTTTATGCCTGCCCCGGAGATCTCTGTGTATGGATGAAAATGAAGAATTCTGATTTTCTCATGAACAGGTACTGGAGGTAGTCGAGGTCTGGCTGACACTGGCCATCCTGGGCAACTGGGCTCTCAGGGATCTGGGGTTGGGGACCCGTTGCCACTAAGCAAAAACTCTTCTCCAGCGTGGCAGCAGGTCCTGGCTTGGGTTCTTCTCATCACCTTCTCAGCAGCCCCGAGGAGGTGATGGAGGCCCCAGCTCCTGCAGCGTTTCACGGTCCCTCGCCCGCTTTTGAGCCCAGAGCTTTGGACAGACTTTGGCACGAGTGCCAAACCTCTGCTCCAGCTGAAGCAAAACCTGCCTTCAGCGGATGCAAAAGTAAGGGACAGCCTGGCTCAGGAGGGGTGCCCGGGTATTTCACTCCCCAAAATGATTTTATTTTTCCCATAGAGATTCAGATTCATAGACTTGTGCACTCGGAATCTTCCAGTCCTAACACTTCTGGAACTAAATGATGTGGTTTATAGCACTGTTGTGACTGCTTCTATTGTTGTTCTTATTTCCATTCCTTGGGATAATTCAGTTTGTTCCTTAAATTGGTTTTTACACTTTTTTACCTTTCTTTAGCATTTTCATTCCAAAGCCACCTCTGTACCCAAAGTCTTCTATATCCTTTGTCATTCACTCTTTCTCCCTGATGTCCCTGCTGCCAGGTACGGGGCCAGCACTCTGCCACCATTCCAGCCCTGAAGATGCTTTCAGACATGATGAATTCATTAAGTGCGTCTCTGACCCACAAGTCCTCCATGGTTTTTCAGGGAAAATTTGTAGCGTTAAACTGTGCTTATTCTGGAACCTCAGCCCAATTCAGGGACCTTTCAAACACTTAAACATCTCCTTCAGTCTTCTGTCAGCCCTCTAACTGGACTGGAAACCTGTGAGGAATTGGGTTACCAAGAACATTCATTTCTCTGGGGGGATTTAACCTTCCTCCTGTGCGTGATGGGGATGAGGGATGGCACAGACTCTAGCAAGGCTCAAAGGGATTCACCCCCGGAGCAGAGCAGGCTCTTGTATTGTCTTCGTTTGATCCAAGCGATGATCTAACCACACCAATTGTATAAGGGTAATTAACCTAAGCTAGCAGATGCACTGAAATGGGCAATGCCCTTAATATCAAAAATTTGATTTACATAATATATTGCTAAAGGCATATATTTATTAAGATGAAGTTCAGAAGGACGGTGGAATTACACCAGGACTGAGCTGGCCAACAGTGCACGCGTCTCATCATAGGGAGATTTTTCCTTTTATTTATTTATATGCTATTTATTTTACAATTTTAAAAAAATAAATAAAAAACCCCTTAATAGTCAAGTATATGGCCTTAATGTGATGGTTTCATTAAAACCAAGGATTTTATTTGGCTGCTATCTTTCTTCCCCTCTTACTAGCAGTCTGTGGTGGTCATTTGTGGTGACCGTGCTAGCACACCAATGCAGTTTGTTAATGAATTTTCCACAAATTAATTTTCTCCACTACAACAGCATCAATAAACACGAGCAATTATTTTATGTGGACTAGGAATAAAAGCAAGCATAATAACTTTTCTTGACTTTATTTTGTGGAATTAAAAGTACTTCTCTTTTGGCCTTTTTTTCATTAGAGGCTCTACAAAATGATTGCGAATAAAGTAATGGGGACTAGCATGAATTGCTAGATACAGCTAATAATGCCTTGTTTTAGGCTATTGACTTCCCCTAATGCATTTCCAGATGTCACTGAATTTTATTGCATTAGATCTATTGATAGCTTTAGGTGGCTTTTTTTTCTGGTTATTCATAGTCACATTTAAATAACCTTTTTCTAAAAGAAGCCCCTTTTTCCAGCTGAAGCAACTAAAAGGTATCAGCATCAAATCTGATAAATGGATGCCCCATGGTTAAGAAAATTACACAGGCTTAATACCTAAGGCAAGTGAGATGCAATCTCAGCAAAAGGCTCTACAAGGAGCAGGATTATCATTCAAGGAAAAAGGGGTATTAACACTTTCCTTGTCAGTCTAATGGGAGGGAATCGTCTTCAGCATCTTCATGTGTTTACGGAGGTTTAAAAACCCCTACCAGATAACTTTTGGTGTAGACTTTAGGAATATGTTTGTTTAAATAAAATAATACAGATCAAACTTTATTAGTTCATGCAGCTTTAACAGGAAATTTGGATAGGGAAAGTACTCACATTTACATGGTTTTGGATGTTAATTTCAAGTGTGATTTCTGTATACACGTAACTCCTTCTCCAAGGCACCCTACTGGTGCATTTGCCACATCATCAAGGCCATGCCATCATTTTCAAGCACAAAATAAGAGATAATTTGTGACATTTTTGCCACTGCATTTACCTGACCTTCCAAAGCGGCTGGTTTGTGCGGTGCCTGCAGTTGCTCCGTACATGGTTGCGTGCGGGGTGCTGTACTCGGTCCAGGGAATCAGAAGAAGTGCTGAAACATGGAAGAGCAGCCCAGGCCAGGACTTGTCTGACCTTTTTAGGTGATTTGGGTCTGGTATCGTGCATTTGCACTCATAAATGCACACCACCGCTTCCCACTCGGCTGTGTTTGGCGTGATGGAGGTGTACCCTGTGGACCCTGCATGTTGTCCCCGTGACCCTGGCAGCACTGCCCACATTTTTGGGGGCGTCTTTGCACAGGGGAGACCCAAACACCTCGTGCTTCAGGTGGGTGCAGAGTTTGTGTGAGTAGCGTGTGTGTGATGAGTCCCAGACTCAGTGCCGTTTGTTTTCTGAGTTTCAGCTGCTAGCAAGGCTGACAAAAAGCGTGGCATGACTTTTAGGAAAGCAATGTTAAAGAAAGCAGCATTTTTTTCAACAATACATGGAAAATATCAGGAATTCTGTTCAGTGGTGGCACCTATTTGTAAATACACTCTTCTTATCTCTCGTTTGCATAGAGAGCAGTCACAGACTACAAATGGGATATGCACTGGCTGGTATGGGCTGGTACGAGCATACATCCCTCATGATGGGAGATATGTTTAGGACATCCCAACAGCAATAGGTGTCACCGTGCCTGGGGTGGCCTGGCTGGGGACGTGCCACCTGCTGAGGGCCCCTGGCCGCGTCCGAGAGCCGCGGCGCAGCCTTTCCCTCGGGGCTGCTGGCCTGGAGATGAAAAGTTAAAAGTTAAATTTTCCAAGAGCTCTGGTGAGGCTGAGCGGGAGAAACAGTGCCGTCTGCTGAGGCCAGCCCCGGGGCCGTCTGCCCTGCCTTCTCCTAACCAGGAACGCAAAAGCAGGAATGCCCAGAACTGGGAGATCAATACATGCGGGTATGTAAATACACCGCCTCCTTGCTCCGCGTGGTTTTCAGGGATATAAGAAACCCAATAAGGGATCATAAACCTATTTTTACATAAAACCCTAGCATTGTAATCTGATGTGTAATCGGATCATCCACTGAAGGACTTTTTAAAATTCTTTTTTATTTATTTTAGGCAGCCTTCTTTAGGAAATATTGTTCTCAAAGGGCAACGTTCGCTAAGGCACAATAATGTCAAACAGAAAATAAATTTTCTGTATTCACCTTGGGGGATTTTAGAAGTTACAAATTATGAAGCCAATAATAACTTGCATTTAGAAGACTTTTGACAGGAAGAAAATGAAAAATGAGGAGAGAATGTTTCCAAAGCAACTTATTCCAACTCATTTTTATAAACATGAGCAGAATAGAAGTTGTATATGGGTATGGCAGTCAAACACGCCAACTTGCATAGAGCAAAAATAGCACATTTTCTTTGACTACTGTTTCTGAATGCCTGGCTTTAAATACTCAGTCTTAAAGCTAATGAAGGGCTTCTGAAGACAATATGCTGAAAGAAATTCTATCAGCCCACGTAGCTCCCATCTGCTTTTGAACAGAAGCACAGTCTGCATCAGACATTAATAACAATGAAAGATGTTTAACTGTGGGTGATAAGTGAGTATATTTTGGTCCAGATGAGGCTGAAGCTATCGGTTAGTTTGGCGCTGAGTATGAATTTGGTCATTTGGAAATGCTAAAAATTTTGGCTTGCAAAAAGTGAATTTTGCTTTGCCATTTTGATGGTGGTTTTTTTTATATATATCTGAAGATATTGTTTGTGATACCTTCCTACTCTTCATTTCCAGTAGAGCCAGGGTAAGTGGGATAGAGGGAAGTAACAGTATAGGTTAAGGGGACCAAAATAATCCTACTGCGGATTCCCTAATGCTCTTTAGAGGGTGGAGCATCTGGCTTTTTGTTGCAAAGTTTTATCATTTGAAAGTGAGTCAGTCCATCAGTTCAGATATCGTTATGGGCAAGGTCAAAAGCATCAAGTGTGCAGGTAGTTTGTAATTGGCTGTCTGCAGAAAACAGCAGGGAATTCAATCTATTACATGCACTTCGATGCACTAAACCAACACTCCGTGAAGCCATCGGAGCATAGAAAAGGCTTGCTAATCTCTCTCCAGTAATTATTGCAGGTGTGCCATGCTCCTATCAAAGGGGGCATTCGTCACTTGATCAGCTTCAATGTTCCCAGTGATTATATTTTTCTATTAATAAAGCACAGTTTGACAATCAGAGCCTTTATGTGACATTAGGGAAAGTATATTTAAGGAAAATCTCAAAATAAGTTTTTCTGATAATCAGTGGTGAACACCACTGGTAACCGGGGATAATTCTAACGAGCAAAACTAGCCTGAAATCTGTCACTCTTCTGTTCGGATGAATTATATTCTTACTGTGCCTGTGGAAGCAGGGGAATAAGGATATGGACATCTGGAAGCCGAGAGTTTGAAGATGGTTGAAATTCATGTTGTTTGAAATAACAACTTGATTTCACTATGTTAAGAGATGATTACTTTACATAAACTTAAGTGCATGAGAATTCAGATTTTGGAGGGTAAGGAAATGAGGAGAGCCAAGGCATGGTGTTATGATCTAGAGTAGCTGGTAACTATTGATTTGTACTCTTTTGAAAAATAGTGTGCTGGCTGTTTTCTTCTGCTCTTGGCCTTCAATCTAAGTGGGTGTATTTAGTCTTTTCACCTGTATGCCCTCTGGATATTATACCTGCATGTACCGCACACCCTTTCCATGCCTCTAATCCCTAAACGTGACCAGCCGTTGACATAATGAGAACTAAAGTGCCGTTTCCGTGTCCTTTCATCCAGCCATAATCTTTAAGTGCTCAATTACTAAGACAATACTAAATATATTTTGTACATCACAAAATACTCAGTTCTTGTTTCTGTTCTCATTTCTGTTAATATTGCTTGACTGCAGATGAGTAGTCTGAAATCTATTATTTTCAAGTGTTGGTCACATGATTTTTTTATAGCTATTACTTGTATAATAATGTGAGGCTGCATATCTGTTTAATGTTATGCGATTTAGCAATGGTAAATTTTACATATATGTTTATAAAAAGGATTTGTTTCTTATACTGACAAAATCTGTTTCCCTGTTCCTTGGATCACTTCTATGTGTTTGTCTTTTTTTTTTTAATATTTATTCTGGTTTGTCCCCTCTGTAAGAATTACAGCTGATCAGGAGAGGGACTGTCTTTCCCTTTTGTGTTCACGCTTTGCCTAGCACACCCCGTTAATGACTCGAGTCCATAAATACTGTGCAAATAGAAACAAAAATTGAGATACTTCAAACGTGCATGAAAATGTAAAGCTTCACTTCCCAGCATCAGTTACTCAGCTAAGATGAAGATGGGTATCCCTTCGTGGACTCTGATTTGCAGATTTTTGCTGGTCCAATGACCGTATTGTTTCAGAACAAAGACAAACCAGACTACTTATTCCTTAAGTGTTCCTTCAATGGTATTATTTTATCCCTTGCTCTGATGTACTTAACACATTTTAGGAAGAAGTTGGACCATGATAGCCCTTGGTTATCACGTAATCCAAAAGGACCTGCAGATGTCTTGATAAGCTGGAGCATGTTTGATGGTTGAACCTTCACCTGTCTTTAATACTCTCATTCAATCTTAATCAGCTCCTATTAAAGTGGTATTCTGCCTGTGAATTGCAAAATTTGAACTGGCCGTAATGACAGAGGGAAGAGGCTTGTGAAGGACTCAGTGGCTTCACAATAGCCCCGTGAAATGTGTCAGGACTGGCTCATCCATCTCCCTGGTCATACAGATCTGGAGCTGAAACAAACTACCTTCATGTCTGTCTTTCTCATCAAGGAGATAAATTATCAAAGCGTCACCCAGTGTTAATCATAACAAATCAGATAACCCTAATTAACAGTTAGGAAAAATTTCCAGTGAGAATCATAGAATGGTTAGAGTTGGAAGGGACTGTAAAGATCATCTAGTCCCAACTCCCTGCCCTGGGCAGGGACACCTCCCACCAGCCCAGGCTGCTCCAAGCCCCGTCCAACCTGGCCTTGAACCCCTCCAGGGATGGGGCAGCCACAGCTTCTCTGGGCAACCTGGGCCAGGGGCTCACCCCCCTCACAGCAAAGAATTTCTGCCTCAGATCCCATCTAAATCCACCCAGAGCTGCTTTGAAATGTAGTCTGAAGTGACTTTTTATAGTAGGAGAGATTCAGATAAATCCAAGGGCCAGAACTGATTGCCCTGGGCGAAAGGTCTCTGAAATTATTTCTCAGTATTTTGTCTCCGGTGTTATTTAATAGCACTTTCTCGTAACTAGCATACCATAGACATATGCATTTCCTCTTCCTAACCTAATTAGGGACGTTGTGCCCAGCGTTGATTGAGGGCCGTGCAGGTGCCCGGGGCCAGGCTGGGGCATTGCTCTGCCCTGGGCAGCTCTGCTGCGCACCGACGCAAAGCCTGGGCTTTGCTTTGGGAGTCTGTCATCTTGGGTGGCTTTCTGCATTCCTCTGTTGGGTGCTTTTGCTCCTGTTACCAAGCAACTTCTTCAGTTTGCTTTAGTTCGGGTTTTTGGTTTGCCTGCCTTTTTTAAAGAAAAAATATCTCTCTTCCCATATATATTGTCTTTCTTGCCATTTTCCTGTTACGACGGATAGGCACCTTTCTGCTATACCCGTTTTTTTTCCAACTGTTTTTATTTCTACTCAGGTTAATCCGAAGAATAGAATAGATGTCTTAAAAACAATTTCTTTACCTAAAGGTAAGTTAAGTAAGCTAATGTGTCACCTAGATCATAGAACTTAATATCATCTTCAATGCTAATTATGTTGCATTTGATTTACCCAAACAGTTGTACTCAGCTCTTAAGTTACTTCCTTTTTCAAAAATTAGTGTAGGCTTTTCCTGTTGCTTCTCTGGGTTTATATTGCAAATTTACTTTTCTGTGGTAGGCTTTTTCTTATTTCTTCTCATCAGCCTGTTTACATCCAGAGACGTTGTGCTCAGCTTTATTAATTGCAGTCTTGTCACCTTGATTTAAATAATTGTCATCTCTTTGCCACATCTAAAGCTTCCTCTTTATATTTTCTTTGTATCACTCTTAGTGATTACAGTGTTACAATCACAGTTCAATAATTATCTTTCTTTTAAAGTGGCGGCTATTTTCATTTACAGAACAATGTTTAAATAAGTCTTTTGTCGCGCTCTCTGAACTTATCCATGGTGGTCTTGGACATCTGAGCCTCACGTTTTCTGTGATCTTCCTGTACCTCTGTTTCAATTTTTTTCTCCTCCTGCTGACATTGGTTGGTTTTCATACTGCAGTTTCAGACATCACTGCTGTATTTCTAAGTCAATTAAATTATCTTCAGAGTAGTCCTAAAATTCCTGAAGTACTTCAGCGTATTGAAAAACAACAAAAAAAAACCCCTTCCAATCCCATTTATTAAAGAATTTGCAGCAGTTGAGACATGAAGGTATGTCCTCTTCTTCATCAGTACTGGACAATCTGCCTCTCTAGCAGGCAGTGAAGCTCTCCGTGTAGATGTTAGATGCAGTTTGTTTGCAGAAGTTACAGCTTTCATTAAAACTATTGAAAATGAGAAGAAGAAAGGAAGAAAGGAAAAAAAAGACTTTTGTTACCTTAATCCTCTTTGCGTTTTAAACCAGCAGCAACGTTCAAGAGAAGTGGAGGTTGGGATGAGAGTTCAGGTTGCTGAAGGCACTGTGTGAGTCCTTCAAACTCACGAGTTGTAGTTGACAAGGCAACTGTTTTAAGACATTTTTAGTCCTTCTATTAGGATCAAGGGTGAGAGTTTACAGGTGTGGAAGCTGTTTTGCAAAGAATATTCTTCCACTACGAAGTGGTTGTTCTCTCCTTTACTGGCTCTGTACAAGCTCATTCCCATCCATGCGACTTGGTCTCACCCATGTGATTTTCTCAGGGCATTTGGTGTGCCGTGTTCTTAAACATACACATGCACAATCCATGGGTTTTGGTGCTTTTGTGGTGAGAACTTTAACGGGTAAGAATAGGAGCTGAGGTTGTGTTCTTGCCACGCTTGCCCACTCTTTATTTAACGTTAAAACCCCCTCTCTTCCTCACTGCCTCATCCCATGTCTGACCTACTGTGGGGAGAGCTGGGTTGTTCACAACGGAAAGAGCTGTTGGGTTGGAAGAAGTCTGACTTCAAGGTAATTAACTTACAAGTAACGGAATTCAGTACTTTCACTTTAGTGTCCACAGCAAATGATCCAGGTGCTCGGTGAAATCTTCCAGGGAGAAGCCAAATGGGCGCTGCGTGTAAGTGTCCCGAGCAGGAGCCCTTCACGGGCCATATCTCTCCAGCGTATATCAACCCTATATGCTGTCTCTGAGATTACTTTTTAATCCAATAGCCAGCGTTTTCTGGGTGGGATCTCTTGCATCAAACCGTAATTTACATATTTCATTATGTTTGGTACTCTGGTAATATCAGCCTCTCCTTACTATAGATGATACTATCAATTCTGTCAAGTTATATTGAATCACTGCAAATTTTCTCCATTACAGGCATAAATTAATGGTGATATTTTCTTCATGTAATGGATCATAAACAGGAAATTAGCCATAATCGATTTATATGATGTAATCTATTCAGTGTTCTTGGTTGGTTTTTTTTTTTTTATTACTTTACTTTTTAGATAAACTAGTAGTAGTTGATGGTGGACCTGGAATTACTGTACCGAGATTGTCAGTCAGGTTCACCAGCTCCATTGCCTGAAAAGTCTTAGCTATGTTTAAATCTTTGCTCCATCTTTGAATTCCTCTTTTAGATATGCAATACAAAAGATCTTTACATACTGCAGCAAAAAGACTAAGAATAGTATTGTGCTTAGTCTTGACTAGTGCTGTGTAACCACAGGGTTGTGTTTCGGTGGGAGAGGTGTTGGCCCCTCAGTTTATGCCAGGTTTAACCGCGGTGTCCAGAATCTGCAGATCAGGGAAGGCTGGAGGGTGAGGTTCAGCCTCTTCTTCTCTGAACCCTTGGTCCGGGACCACCACCAAGTCAGGCAGGGGACAGAGGTGACACAGTTCTGCATTTGGCCTCAAATGATGTGGTTTCTCAGCGTTGTCTGACATTCAGACATATAATAAAACTATTATAAATGATTTGCAGGGTAGTATTAGTACGTGCTAAGTGTGGTTAATGTAGCATCAGTTCTGCTGCTTTTGTAACTAATTGCTGCATTAACAGGCGTAGTGATTACAGGAACCGTGGTTAGATAAGTAACAGTGGACAGGAAAAGATCTAAAGCAGCAATGTTTTATGAAGCTTTCTCAGCCTCTGCAAGGGGTTAATTCTCATTGTCTTTTGCATAACCATAGATCATTGCTAATTCTTAGCTACCCACTAACATTTATATTAAAACTCTGCAGAGACTGAGGGTTTTTTCAAGTCTCTGAGCAGTCTGACAACCTGCGAAGTGGAAGATGAGCTCTGGTGGGCCTGGGAAGTAGGTGGTGTCTAAGGGTAAGTGTATTTGGGGAACAAAAAGCTGTGAAAAATTCACAGCAAAAGCAGCCTGGAGATACCTGAAATATGCTTTCTACTTGTATAGACAAACTGCTGATCCTGGGATGGCACAGGGGTTTTCAAATCCAGAGTCAAGAGGCTTAGGTCTGGGTCTGAGAACTGGGCAATTCAAAGACGAGTGGGTTAAGGTCGACCTAAGCCTACAAGATGAACGTAGCTTCTTTTCATTTCCAAATAATGTTTCTAGCATCTGTAGGTAGTCTGGCTTTCTGTCATCAGGCTTAAAGCACTGGTGCTTCCATCGGAAGTCAGCTTTAAGGTGAAGAAGAGAATTTCAGCTTTGCCGCAGACAGTTGTAGGCAAAGTGAAGGAGGCTCAAAATCTTTTATGTATCGTTGGCTGTAAACAAAATGTCCAGGCTACGACAATTGAAAAATAGCTATATTGTATTTTATATCAAAATGCTCTTCTAAGAAATGTCTGTAAGTGGTACAGTGTGTGATTTCATGCTTTATTGTTCCTCAATCTGTTCAGTTTACAGGGAAAAGGTATTTTTCATTCTCCTAGCTGCTAGCTTTGCCAACACTACGTGAGCTCTGAAACTCAAGCTGTGATCTTTCTGGCTTCTACATTTCCATCAGTAATAAAGAATCCACAGGACAAATTCTTCTCTTGGTTACACCTGTGAAACCCTATGAGCTTCCAGGATTTCACAGGCAAAACTGAGCCTGGAATAGCAGCTCCTTTGAAAATCAAAAGGACAAGAGCCATCAGAGAGGAGCTGGAAGCTGGAAAAGCGTCCATTTAGAGTTATACAAAAGGGAGCGTAACTGAGTGAAAGGTGAAAACATAATTAAGAAAACATGACAATGGAAAAAGTTTTCCAAGAGTCAGATTTACAGAACCACAGGAAGTTATCTCAAGGAGGTGGTGACAGGTCCATTGGTTGGATATTTTCAGTGAAAGGGTGGAAAGAAGATCTAATTCATCCTAGCTGGAGATAATCCAGGCATTTGGGGAACAGTGATTTCAAAAATGGTCATAGTTTTACTGTATTTTAAAGTCGTCTATGATTTTTTTTAAGTAGAGCAACTCTTTGTTCCCCTTTCTGTGGTAGTTTCTTCCCAGAACATGGTAATTCCATGTTCCTGTGACTCATCAGAAGTGCAGTATGATAAGAAATGCGAAGCTAGTTATTTCCATCCATCTTATTCCAGTCTTTCAACATAATTTACGTAATGTGTCTTCTCCAGCTCTCATTTCTGCAGTTTTGCATAAAGTAGATGTCATTAGACGTCATCAGGAGAAGTAAATGACTGACAAGGTGCTATTCAAATTCAGGCTGGGCCCACACCGGCCATGGTGGCACATCTGAAATTATCTGCTCAATAACTGAAGCAGAAACAGAGGCCAGGTTTTCCTTTCTGGGATTTACAGCATGCTTCCCTCCGGTTCCGGCGGCAGACCAGACCCTGGAGCCCATCCCCTCTGGCTCTCTAGAAGAGTCCCCTTTGCTGCCTGGGCAGTCCCGTCCCTCCTGGATGTCTCCTCCTGCGACTGCCATCCCAAACATCGCTGCCTTGTGGTTGCTGCTGCAGCTCATTGCTTGGGTTTGAGGGTATTGTTTTGAAATACCTTGGGTTTGGTTTATGTATGCCTTTTGCATACTTTTTTTCCTACAGTCCTGCCCTGCCCTCGCATGGCTCCTGTCCGTTACAGCTGCGGGGAGGTCTCCAGGGCCTTCAGACACTTTAGGATTAAGAGTTAGTAGATGAACCTACCTACAAGAGGCTGTTGACCTGCTCATCCCTCTCTATTGCTTTTGTCTGGCCACTTATCACAGTCTAGAGCTTCTATAAAATACCTTCATGCAGTTGGTAACGTTTTCATCTACCCTGAACGTGTGCCGCCTTTATAAGTCTCAGTGTATGACAACGCAAATTAGCTCTGTGATTAGTTTCATGTGTGTCTCTCCATTATGATCAACGGCAAACTGTGATGGATCCCGGAAAAATATTTATAAATTGAAATTGTGAGATGGTATTCTTTTAAATTACGTAAGAAATACAATTTTTAAAGCAATCTGTCGCCACGCAGTCAAGTGGAGACACATGCATGAGGCTGTTGTGCCTGGGAAGCAGATGCGCTTCCGATTACTTCGATGCCAAGTTTCTGCACTGGGTGACTAAAGGCTATCGCGCAGGAAGTCCAGCGATATATTTTATTAGCAGAATGGTATTTTAAAAGTGCCACCCTTTAGCTGCCGGCGAGAAAAACTGGGAAATGAGAGAGATGTGCAAATCAGTATGAGGGATTTCTGCACAGATACCTCTCTGTGGGTGAAAGGAGGACTCTCGTTTTCACATCTGCCGATTTGACTTATTTCACGGGCTTTAAATTTCTGTAATAACTTTTGGGGATGGGAGAGTCCTGAATCGTCACAAGTGCTTGAACAGAGTTATCCGAATCACAAAGGCTACTTCACTCCATCTGCTTGCTGGCCTTACTTCATGAGCCAAATTCTGCAATTCTTACACAAAACTCATTGCCGGGAGAATTTGCAGGCAGGAATACTCCGCAGGTTCTTGCTTTTTCCACTTCTAACCACTGCTGTGACTCAAAGCCACACTTCTCGGGAACCTTGCCTACCAGGTGACATGAGCAAGGTCACCCGAGGACAGACGGGGTAATACAAGATGCGGTGACAATGTCTCTGCAGGAATTCACGTCTGCATAACGCGTAGGGCTGAAAAGAATATAGGAGGCAGCTTTTGGCAGGCGAGCAGAGGTTTCTAGCTGTAGAGGAAGGACAGGTTAGGTTTTTTTTTTGAAAATGATGTCGTCTCCTTTTATCCTACTTTGGTCCCTAAAGAATGACCCTGAAATACAGAGGGTCAGCTCATGGCATTCAATTTTGGAGGCCTCCTTGGTTCAGCAGACCTTTCAGTTTCATCTTGTCTCTCCTCATCCGTGTACTTTGCCAATTAAAAGACCCGAAGCAATTAAACTGTCTATAATTATCCATGATATCACGTTGGCTTTCTGGGCATTAGCCAAACAGCACATTTAACAATCACTTACACTTCAAATACCGTAATCAGCAATTATCTAAAATGCATAGTCTTAACAATTAGCAATTCAAGGTCTTGTTTGCTTGAAAAAGTGAGCAAAAGTAATTCCATAGCGAAGTGACTCCCCTTTTGTACACAATTACAGCCTATGTGGGAGGCAGCATAAATCCTAACTTTGATATTAGTGCATTAACATCAGCTTCAGTTGAAGTGGCTTTTAGGAATGATGGAAACAACCGACTGTCACAATATTATATAAATTGAGTGCGGGCACCATCTCTGGTAATAGATAGTTTGAAATTCATAGATATTAAGGCACAATAAATAATACAAAAGGGACAAACCGTTTATCTTAGGGTTGCCATCCTGAGACTTGCTAACTTGCATTAGCTTTCCTTTGGCACGCAGCTTTGTCTTTTTACAAATTATTTTTCTGTTACGAGATGAAACATTTGCAGATTGAAAAAAAAAATACACTTTTTTGTTTTGGTGGAATGATGAACCAGTTATCTTAACAGTTCAATATTTTCTGATAATCTTAGAAATGTTATTTGTTCAAGTCTTAATGGAAGAAAAATACGGGTAGCATTAAAAGAATGAGCTTTACCGAGCATCACTGTTCTGTCTCTGATGACTGTGATCCGTTTGGTAAGTCATCAAAGATGTAGGAGAGAATAAATCTACCCTTTCATGATCGTCATCCTTATATAGTCTAAAATAACACATAGAGTAATTTTCCTTCTTTTTCTAAACCCAAGTGCTTTTTTGTGAATCTTCCAGTATTATTTTTCACTCATACAGTATATACTTTTAGTTGATAGCTCTCATCTTTTATGGGAGAGCTTGCCGAAGCTGAGTAATTAAAGTTATTTTTGACTTCTCTTATTTACTTGAAACAGCTGAATCATAAAAGAATAAGCATTGTACTTGGAATGTCTTCCTGTATACGTTGCTCCTAGCAAGTAATTCTTAACGGCATATAAAAAAACCCAAACAAAACCGTTCTGGAAAGGAATCTGGCATTTGAATTGTGTTCTTTATGCAGCATCCTTGCCATCACCAAGCTGAAGGGACAGGTGGTAGATGTACATTGTCAAGGAGCAAGGATGTATACTCGGTTTATCATAGTATTGTCCAACCCCCTTCTGTCTATTGTTGTCTAAATCTTATTTTAAATCTAACATTGCCATAAAAAGATAGTGTTGTTCCGTCTCCTGTAACCACCTCATCCTCTTTTTTGTGCGCTCTACCGTGTCATCTTCCCATCTTCTACAGGGTGGGCCAGGATGCAGAGAGCCATCACCTCTAAGAGACAGTCCAGTAATTCCCTGGGGCAGGACATGAAAAATATGGGTGAATGAATAAAAAAACCCCAAAAACTCACTTAATTTAAAATTTTCTAAGGATTTTCAGCACAAAGGTGGTCATTCCTGAATGCGTGCTCTTGGCTCTGAAGGGCCGGAGCGTGCTGCACTGCCCGGGTCAGAGCTGTCCTGGGGATCTCTGAGTGGAGAGCAGGGACCTTCCCTCCCGCTGCAGCGCCTGTTCTGCTTAGAAAGTGGTAAGGAGTGGGCAGGATGGGGTTTTTCAGGGTGTATATGAGGGGGGACACACGCTGGGCAGTGCAGAATGTGCCTGGTGTCCCCAGGAGGGTCTGTGGCATGGGGCATCTGCCCTCCGGCCGCATCCCTTTGGGCTGAGGGGTCTTCGCTTGTGCCCAAAGGGTAGAGGAGCTTCTCATCACAAAACTTATTTTCTCTCCAAACAGTGGCCTAGATCTTGCGTGCAAAACAGTTTTCCGTGAGCCCAGGTTGGTACGTGTGGGAAGTTAAGGCATTTAAAAAAGACTGAGAAACAGAACCACAGATCCTGAAGCTTAATCACAAGGTCACTTTTTTTCCTCACCTGGATTCTTCAGTTATTTTTTGTTTTAATTTCATCACTGTAAAAAACAGATAACTGTCTGAGAGTATAAGCTGCTTCACAGAAATTACAGGGATAAAAATGATATGTCAAAGCTGATTTACTCCCAACAAACAGGAGAATGTCCTTCATCAGGGATACACAATTTCTGGAAAACATGAAATGAACTTCAGTAAGAGGAGGAGAGAGTTTAGTAGGAATATTTTCGCTAGGTGTACAGTTTCTTTTAGGGGAGGACTCCACCTTTAGGATAGGAATTCCCTTTCCTTTGTAGAACAGGCGTGGGAATGAGGCATCCGGGGGGAAATGATGCTGCTGGGAGGAAGAAGCATCTCGGGGGCTTCCAGCCCCTGCAGCACCCGGGAGGGATGTCCACGCTTTTGTTGTGCTTGTGTTAAAACGAGTAGCTCCTTTTTTCTGTTCCATCTCCCTAAGCACCGCCACGATGCTCTAATAGCGGAAACAGCCATGGCTTTATATGCTCTTACAAAATAAGGAATTAAAAATATTGTTAGGCGAGATTGCTGTGGTTTATCAGGGTTCAATGCTTTCTATTGAATCCCTTAATGTAGTTTTTTATTTTTCCTCTGATAGTGTTCTCTTACACAGGATCCATCACTTCCTGGTTTTTTTGGTCTTTCTTATGCGTATGGAATGATTTAATAATGAATACCTGCTTTCTTTTCAGTAATGTTGTGTTTACTTTATTGTGATGTATTCTAGAAATCACGGAGACATCACGCAATTTAAAGTTACAAGTCTTCCTGTCTTTGATAGTCTGTCTCCAAGGGAATACATCCCATCAGGGATAAACACAACTGAAAGGAAATGTGTTTACTAATTACCACCACCATTTAGAAACAAATCCAAGTCACAGGCCACCACAGTGAATCCAACCCAAATAAAAAAAAAATGAATCTATATAATTGCGAAGGAAATGAAGACTGAGTAGAACTTGTTTCCGTTTTATTACTGAATAAATACTTCAGAATATTTTCATTGGCTTCACTTTTTGTTTGCTCATGGGGACTGCTTGTTAAGATGACTGGGATGTATGAGAACTCCTTAATTAACCTGTTTTTGTGGGCATCTCAGAGTTTCTATGAAATATGTATACTGACAGCTATGCAAGAATATTAAAAATAGAAATGACAGATTTGTAAGCACTGGTCAATTAAAAAATGTTCAAGAAATGCAGTTTTTGAATTATTGGACCAGGCTTCTCTGCAAATTGGAATTCAGTTCAGTTAATTGAATTCACTGGATCTATGGCAATTTACATAAAGTTATAATAAAAGCATGGTTATCTTATCAAAAGCTGCCATTTTGGAATATTATATTAAAAATTGAACAATATAATTTTTATTTTATAATAACTGAATGCAGAAATATCTAATTGACATGTAAACAGAGTTGAATCATGTATTCTACTCTCAATTACAAAGAAGTTGGTATGTGGTAATCCCAGGCAACATACTGTGAATGCGGCATGGGTTGTACAGAAGGATGTCGGTCCATTTGTTGGTTGCTTTTGAGGAGCTTAGTCACACTGCTTTCCTGTATCTCAAGTGAACGGCTTTGATTTACTCCAGTATATATTACATAAAGCAAATACCCTGCTTTTGCTGGGGCCCTGGGAGTGGTGTCCTTAAAATAGTGATGGTCCCTGTTTCCACAGTGGCTGTGCTGAGCCTGGGGTCCATGCGTGTCAGCATCCGCTGGGTTTGGGGATGAGAGGGCTGTGGGTGTCCTCTGGGTATTTCCTTCAGCAAATCCACATCCTGATGCTTTTCCTTAACTATTCCTCACCGTCTGTTTGAAGTACGTGCTTGTGTACGTCCACGAGTTGTGTATGTGTCGTTATTACAATCGCAGTACAGCGGTTTGTTCCTGGGGCTGTGTGGAGGAGGTTCGAGCGCAGTCTTTACTGATTCAAAAGGACCGTGGGGAAAGAATCTGTTTACTTAAATGTGGCAATTAAGTATGTGTTACCTTGACCTCATGAACTAGTGGATTTGATGCTTAAACAAAACATGCATTAAGCAATAAACCAGCAGTATAAGTAGGAGAAAGATACATCTATATCGCTGCCCTCGCTGCAATAAAATCTTGAAAATCTGTAATGCTGTATAAAGGCATTTTCTGTCCGTGTCTTTGAAGGGGAGACTTTAGGAAGAGCCTGTTCCCCAAAGAGTAAACCTGCGAGGAAAATAAAGGTTTCTGCAGAGGGCATTGAGGTGATGCTCCGGAGCGAGCAGCCCCGCGTGGCACAGGCTCGTCAGTCCATACGGCACAGCCTGCAGCGTCCGGATTAATTACGGGGATTTCTATAATCATCTTTCAGTGGTGATAGCAGGGTTACAGCCTGCCCTGAAACCTGCAAGCAAGTATACGGTTTGTTTTGCTCTTTTTTTTTTTTTCTTTCCCCTGAATTGTAGTGAGCTCAGAGCAGGAGAAGGGGGAGCAGGCTGGCTTCCGGGGTTGCTGGGGAGGGATGGGTCCCGCCGGGATGCGGCTGCTGATGGCTGAGGTCCCAGGGGACGGCACAGCGCTGGAAGGACCCGTTTTCCTCCGCGGCTGCCCTGCCAACGGCTTCTGGCGTTTCATCCTCCTGCTCTTGGCTGAATCAAGCTGGTGAGACAGAATCACCCGCGCAGAGCTCTCCAGGTCCTTTGGCTTTTCTTTTACCAGGCGTGTAATTGATTCGTTTAAGCAAATTAGCTCTCCTTCAGACCAAATGCTTTCTGCAAAAGTTAAAAGATCTTGTCGCATAGGATAGCGCTGCCTCTTCTCGGAGGCAAGCATCAATAAAGTTCTCTAAGAGCAAGCACAAACAGTGCAGCCAGGTAAATCAGGGACAAAGTCGGGCAAATTATTTGGCATAACAGAATTTTTCTGGCTGTTGCGTTCTCTACTAGAACACAGAACTTATTTGTTGAGAGAGCAGCCGTTCTCTGGAGCTGTCGGGATGGAGGGGTGGGAAAGGGCAGTGTCTGATGACTTTCTCAAAGTTTTAAAACTTTTGGGGGTTGTTTGTGGCTTTGTTGATACTAATGATCAGTAGTTACTGATCAGTTATTACTGATTGTCAGTAATACTGTTTTGTATCACTATTGATTTGTTTCATTTAAATGCTGAGAACTGAGTTAAGAGAAGTGCATGCCTTGCCCAGGAAGACTTTGCACTTTGGTTTCTTGGAGTATTATGAAAGCAGAATTGGAGTTGTGTGATAAATGGCTGGAACTTTTATTCTTACAAATACTTGCAGGTGCCTGGACAACCCTATCATTGTAAACGCTGAGCAACTTCAATTGCTTACAAAGATGCATTAAACTAATGCTGCGCTTACAGCAAGAGTTGTCCTTGCACTTTGGCAGCCCCCATGGATGGCGGAGAGCTGGATTGTTCTCCTCCACGGACTTTATACATGGCCTGATGCTTACTCCAGTCCTGAGCCCTGCCTGGCCAGCAGCACCAGTCGGTACCTCTAACACTTGCATTTGGGGACCGCCCTGGTTTTTGCAAGGCGGTGCAATTTCGCAGTGGTGGTAGTGACATTTAAGACTGATAACACCATGTATCCAGGTGTATGGATTTTTGGGGCGTTGCGTGATGTTAGTAAATGTCACTCTGCAGTTTCATTTGCTTTTGCAACACGCCAGCTTAAATGCTCTGTCTGTGGACTTTGTTCTTCTCTGGCTAGAGCTCAAAGCCCAGGAGTGCTTGGAAGCCGCGCTGAATTTGGTGTTATTTGAGAGCCTGAGTTGTTGCATGAGTCGCATGAAATTCTGTGGTGCAGAAGGTACGTACAAAAGAGAAGATAATTTTTTTTTTTTCCTGAGTTAGGCAATAAGTCTCAAAGCAGAGAAGACCCCAGGCTGTGAAGTATGGAAGCGTCTCGCTAGCAAGGACAGGGTCTATGCTCATTAGATTTGGCCGAGGAGAACAGCACAAGAAGCAAAGAGCAGCCATGTCTGGTTACCGATGTGCTACGGGTATTCCCGGAGCCAAGGAGTCCAAGGGGGTAGAATAAGGAAAACATAATGTACAACAAGCAGAGATGGTGAAATATCAGTGCGGTATTAGGTACGGACCCGAGGGAATTGGCATCCTACCCTGCAAAGGGATGCTGGGGTTGGATTATGAAGCTTTTCTGCTTTCATGGAAAACAGTGAGTCTGAATTAAGCATGTGCACCGTGTGTGTTTAAGGTTTGTAGTTTTCAGCATTTTTTTTTTCCAAATTGAAAGAATAACTTGCCCTCATTTCAGAATAAAAGGCATCCCCAATGAGCACCAGTTGTGAAAGGGCTGATGTGAATATTATGATGATAATTTATTTTCTTAGGAATGTTGTAATTTCAGCATTTCTATAATGATTATACGCAGATGCAGGAAAGAATGGGGTATCCTTCAGCATGCATCACATTAGCAAAAACCCCTGTATTTGGTACTGTGTCAGGCTTTTGCAAATGTATACATTTTTCTTTAAAAGCATAAATAAATAAACAAGCTTCTACATGAAGAGTTTTGTTTATTTTGCTGCTGAAACTTGATCCCATTCATGAACTTTCCTAGCACAATTAGGCAAAACTGTACCACTCTGGTGTGAATTCTCTAAATAATATTTTTCTCCCTGTCACTTCCCTTGCGTTTACTTTAAACAGAGAAACCAAGTTGATTTTGATGCTGGAATGAGCTATGGGGTAAGTCTCCCCCACTTCTGGTTTGCGTTGAAGAACAAAAACACTGAGCACTAGTAGCCTTCTGGTGTTATTTATGGAGGAAAAATTTGAAACACGTTTGAAAGCCTTGATAAATAAAGCAGTTGCAACTCCCTCGCCAAACATAACCTAGCTTTATTGAAAGGAAAAGTTGAATTATTAGGAAACGTCCCCCATGTTGTGCGCGCGGTAGCTAACAGCGCAGTGCCTAGCCAGCTGTGATGTACCATCGCACTTGAAAGCCAAGGGTTTGCGTTGGATCTGCTACGGCTTAAAAACGTGCAAGAGGGAAGACAGGGAATTTGGGGAGAAATGCAGTGAGAGGGGCAGAGCCGAGCGAGGGCAGCACGTCCGCTGTCAGCACGGCACGGGCACGCAAAGGGCTGGTTTGACTCATCTCAAAAAATATATCAAGTTAGGAAAAATATGGAAACACATGGTGGTGTGTAAGCCCATGGCTTCTGCCTGAAGCTGGAAAGAGCAATTAGAATAATAGAATCATAGAATTGTCAGGGTTGGAAGGGACCTTAAAGATCACCCAGTTCCACCCCCCTGCCATGGGCAGGGACACATCCCACTAGATCAGGTTGCTCAGAGCCCCATCCGGCCTGGCCTTAAAAACTTCCAGGGATGGGGCTCCCACCCCCTCTCCAGGCAACCTGTTCCAGTGTCTCACCACCCTCATGGTGAAGAACTTCTTCCTAATGTCCATTCTGAAACGACCCATCTCTAGTTTCAATCCATTCCCTCTAGTCCTACCATTACCCGATATCCTCAAAAGTCCCTCCCCAGCTTTCAAGCGACTTTTTTATAGGAGCGCCCAGCAGGTGGAATAAAATGTGAAATTATCTGCTTCTCGCTCAGAAGTAGGCTGTAAAAATTATTTAATGAAAGGTTTCTTTAAAGATTGCATAAAGTAATCCCTGGTATTCTTAAATTACTGAGCAACATAACAAAACCCAGCACTTTTGTATGCTTTAAATGCTTTATTGCGTATAATTTAAATCCCTGTGTTGCTATGAGTGATAGATACCATTTCAGCTTTTCTCTGCTTTAGTTTTGGTAATGTCATTTATGATTAAACTTATATGGTATAGCATACTGAACCATGAAATAGTTAAATTTTTAATGAGCTCAATGAAAATGGTATTGCTTTTGGGTTTCAAAGTATCAATATCCTAGCTGAACAAGTCAGACCTAATTAAAAGAAAGCACTGATGCACGATCTGCCCTTTTTTACTGCATTCTCTCTGTCTTAGAAGTATATATCCATTTTAAAGCAAAGTCTACTTCCAGCTACCCAGGCTCCGTTACGCAGAGGATAGCAATGACAGGGATCTCTGATTTCTGGAAGCTGTTAATTCCTGAGCTGCAATTTTATGCATTGATTTCGGCAACATCATACTTTGGCTTTGAACCAATGAATCAGAAGATTTTTGAATGTTCAGCTCAATGCCGCCTAGTTAATAGTTCCAATGGTGCAGCAGACAGTTTTATTGTACGGTAGGAGGCAAGCTATAAATCACAGGTAAGACCTGCCTGTATTTATTGCCCAGAAAGCCTTTGTTAGAGATCTGTTTTACTACAATTAAAAGGTACATATTCTCAAGGAATCTATAAAGTAGTTTTGCTTACAAAGCAAAGGGCTGCACCACTGTCAGCCTGGTTTTGAGTAAGGAAACCCAGTGATTTAATGTTAGAGGGATGCATCAGAAGGATACCAAAGAAATAAAGTATATCGTAGGCAAGATATAAAATGCAGTGGTGTAGATTTTAAAGGAGATGGCAGAATTTACAGAAGCTGACTATCCCAGGCAGTTGGCAAATGGACTAAAGAAGACAAATTTAAGACTTGCCAGAAGGAAACTCTATATCAGGGGATAGAAATTCAAGTGCTCTGCAAAGAAAATGTAAATAAGGCACCAGACGTCTAAGAGGACTGTGGTCAAATGAAACACAGAGGAACAGCTTCATGCTGAGGAGAGAGGATGTGTTGTATGTGGAAAAATATCAAGTATAAGACCACTGGGAGGAATTTGGGAACAGCTGTCACCATGCACTGGTAAGTTACTGTATAAATGATTATGAAACTCGAATAGTTTATAGTGAGATGTTTAAGAGGGAATTGCCTTTGGCTATTTTTTGATGCCTAAGCGTGTTAAAAAAAATAATTCTGCGTAAGCTAAAAATTTAATAAAAAGCAGACCCTGTAGTTTTGTATTAAGTGGTAACGCTCGCCCTAGGAGCTGTACTAGGATGTGGCTCTTGAAACGCAGGATCTTTGCTATTTTCTGTGCAGGCGTTTGCTTGGTAGATGTCAGTAAGTGAGAGGAAATTATGCACGCAGAGTACGCAATCAAAGCACGGCAACTTACCCCCGTGAGCGTGAGGGAAGCGTGGAGCATCCTAATGGACAAGGACGTTTTTGTGCATGGGTGGTGACTACACAGCTAGGGGTAAATGTGTTCAGAGAGACCTTTCTTTGTACCATACCTCGTGCTTGAGTCTCCCAGATGAAGAGTCAGAGCCTGAGGAATGTGTCTAAGAGTTGCAGGCAGTAAAATGTGTTTTGCTGCTGAATGCAAGATTCATACTAAGCAAGACGACTCATTAGCCATAGTGATGATAACGCTATTCCCTTTCAGCTCCTCTGGCCGCTCAGATGTGTTGAAGTGTTTAGTTGTTTGTCTTGGCTCTTGATGCGTTTATTGCAAAGGGAGCTGCAAAGCCCAAGAGATGCCGGGCAGGCACCTTCTTTGCCTCATTCCCTGGAGTGAAATCCACTCTCTCGTTTTAACCTGTTTCAGAAGGAAACACCTGGCCTGTCAAGCTTATGGAGTACCAAAAAACCTCAAAGCAAACACCATATATTCTAGCTAAAAACATACAAGCAAGGGGAAGAGCAAATTGATGTTAAAAGTAACAAAACTATCTGAGATGCTACTCGACAAATATATCTGAGTGGATGTGTCATGTTGGATGTGTCATGTTGCATTTGCGATACTGTGCTACGAAATTACTTTGGTTCTGCACAGTTTCCGTCCGTATGGATTATTGTGTGAAATATGCGATGAAAGTAAAGTCCCAACCTCAGTTTTCATCAGGACGGTAGACTCGAGACTATCTGATATTGCCATCTTGTGAGTTGTCCACCAGGTAGAACTGCTGTTCTGCTGGATAAAATCTACAGTTTCCTGAATTCTTTGCTCAAGGAAAGCCAAGCAGCTGCAGTTAATAAAAGGCTGTCACTTGTCCCACAACTGTCTGGGAGGGTTTGTTCACCAGCGGGGAGAAATGACATTGGAGGGAAGATGACGGGATAGTTGCTGAGTTGTGCAAAACCAGCAACGTTGCCCTGCACCAGTGCTGGAAATATCGCAGGGCTTTCTCATTTGTGCAAGGTGGTGTCTTTAGGAAGAGCACGGCACAGAATAAAAGTCAAACCATAAAGCATTCTATGTTAGACTACACCAGTATCTTTTTCGTATGTTAAAAAAAAAAAAGAATTGAAATTGCTGTGAACTGTGGAATTTAGGCAGCATTGGTTTCAAAAGCATCTTGTAACTGTGGTGTGTGTATTTAAACAAGCAGTTTCATTTCTTATCTTGACAAGTGCATTTTCTGACTTAGGCACCAAGCTTCTATTCCTGGTTAAAAAGACAGGGGGCATGGCTTAATGAATTGCCGTGATACTTTCACGGTGCTGAGTTTGTTATAGCCCTTAAACTATGAAGCTCAACATTTGGTCCAGCCCTCCTCAAAATGAAGGACTGGTTTCTAAAAAGATTATTTGGATTTTTTTTTTCCCTTCAAAACTGAACTTAGAAAAAACTAATAAGTTTATGTTAAAGAGCCGAAGTCTCCACACTGTGTTAGCCCTCCTGTGGAAAGGCACTAGGCACAGCTCTGAGGATTTATGCAGTTGAGGGTTGAGTTAATGGGCAGCAGTTTCAGATACAACTTCTTTTGTGACTTACATACTGATTCACCTCTCACTGATTCTATAAATAATTCTGGAAGTATCTCTATCTTTTGCAAGTGGGGCATGAGAACCTAATGAGGTTAGATGGCTGGTGAACTTCCCCATGTATAAATTATGGATTTGAGGAGATTTGATGAAGTTGTGTATCTTCAGCCGTCTCCGTGTGCATGTACTCACCATCTGCTCTCAGGAGAGGGATGATAGAAGGTCATTAAACCATAATGGTATTTACTGGAGTGGAAGCGTCGGAGACAGCCGGGTGACCACATCCCAGACTGAAGAAAGAGGAAATAATTTAAACCCTCTTCAGAGGCTGGAAAGAGTAAACACCAAGTGAAGCAGCAGATGATGTAGGGGTGTGCTGCAGCTTTCAAACACAACCTGGGGGAGGGAGATAGCCAGGGCCGCACAGAAACAAGGAAAACTGGGGTGACACTGTAAAAATCATTTCTCCTTTGAGTCCTTCCAGCTTCCTCTGGATGAGCAAGCACAGCTAGGGTGCTCTTCCCCAGGGGAGACATCAACGGTTGGCCTGTGAAAGTGGGGATTCTAGCCCATTTAAAATGAAAATAGGCTATCTTGTTGTTTCTTAGTAGCATAAAACCTCCTGATTACACTAAGCATCTAGTATCACACAGGGGTAGCATTTGAAAGTTAAAGACCCATATGTGAGGGTTAACAAGGTTTTTGCGTTTTCCACACACACTAACAGTGATGCTGCCTTAAATGTCAATTGATTTAGAATATCTTTTAACCTTATTTAGTGTAATTCTCCCACAAGAAATCTCCAGAGTGAGCTCCCTGCCTGATGTTAGAGTACAGCTTGCTTTCAGCATATTATTCCCTTAAATGCTGCTTCTTTCCACATATTGCCTTGGATGTTACGTGTGCTGAGCCATGTGTAAGCATAATCATGCTTTTTTTTGTTGTTGTTACGAAATGGCATGTGTAACATTACTATCTGAGCAGCAGCTTTCTTCAGAAAATGTATGTCTTTGAAGGCCTTTTCCTCTGGCCAAAAACCCTGTCTTTCGTACCCGTGCATACCCAATTATAACGGTTCTGCCCCCAGGTTGGGGTTAGCGACTCTGGATGATCATAATGATAGACTTTCAATGGGCTGCTACTTGTCCATCCTCTCAAAATCAATCTCTTGAAAAGTATATCAAAGTAAATTCTCCAAATGACTATGGATTAAATTTGGCCCATCTTAACTACTGGGTTTTATTAGCTGTGACCGATCTTGGAGATGCGTGAAAGGTCCATCCTGCCCTAGGGACGGCTGAAAGCCTTACGCTGTTTCAAACCTGAGGGGCTCTCAAGAAGGTCTCCTGCTACAGGCAGGTCTGGATGAACAGAAGAACTAAGAGAAACCAAGAAAGAAAAAGGAGTTTAAGGAGCTTTTTGTTTCTTAAAAGAGGTGATAGGCCGCAGTGAAACGTACTGAAAAAGTAAATGCAGTTCTGAAGGCCGTGTGAGGGCTGTGTTTCAGAGCTGCAGAAGTTCTCTGATAAATTGTCTTTAACACATAAGTTTGACCACTTCTCCTGTGCTCTGCTCACTAATTCATCACTTATACTGCTGCATCCCATGTCCCAAGCCTGTGAACAGCTGGAAACATCTTTTTTATTATACTAGAAAGAAGAAAATCCCTTTTCTCCAAATATACCTCTCCTGTTTCTTAAAAATGAATCAATGGGATGGAAAATAAATAAACCAGCTGTCTTAGCTGGAGATGCAGGAAAGCTACTTGGCCTTAAAATCCTGTCTGGTTTGAAGTATAATTTCTTATAGTCTATCATGGCTTAAGATATAAATTTAATGAATTAAGTTTTTTCATCAATTCACTGTTATGCACACCTGAGGACAGGTTTTCATTTTCCCAGGATGTCAAATGTAGTGTGCTGTGTGTATTACAGCAGTTCAGTGTCACGTAAACATTATGTATTAGCTCTTTTCGTTCTCCAAAGTTGTGTACAGTTGTTTAGCAACTAAAATAGTTGGAGGCTGAACTTGAGAGATGCAGTAAGTAGATTTCCCATTTGTATTTCATCTGTTCAGCTAAATATGTTGCTTGCGAGGTATTTGCTGTGGAGTTGTTTGGGAGCAGTTGGGAATAGCGTGGAAGGTCCCGGACCTTGGACATTGTGCAGTTCTTCGCAGGGTGCAGCATCGCACACGGTGACACCCTCATGGGTGGCTGCCACATCACTGCACCCATAAAACCATGTTTTATGGGTTTCAAGTTCCTAAATTCTGTTATTTTTAAAATCCATCTAGTTTTTTAGTATCATTCCTCTGTCCTCAGCCTTACTGCAATACATGTATAGACTTGAATGGTTACAAAAGAAGCTTAAAAGTGGAAATGCAGAATTACGGTTTTATGTTTCTGCCTTAAGCAGCCTTTCCTTCTGGAGCAGAAACATTCTCCTTGGCACTGTGTTTTTTTGTGAGCTGGCTGGGCAGCGCTAGGAGGACACATCTGACAGCCCCCAGTAAAAAGCTTGTGTTTCTTTTGCAGCTTTGCGTATTTAATGGCTGCACGGGACAGCTCTGGGAAAGGCAGCCATTCTTCCCCGGTATCACGGTATGAAAGGGAAAGGATTGAGTGGTTTTTCAGAGTTCTCCAAACGAAAGTATTTTCAGTGTTAGAACTTAAAGGGTGATTCTTTAAAACAGATGATGGTTGCTTGGCCTGGCCACTCAAAACCTTTTGGCGTGGAGACCCTGGAGCTGAGTGAAGGAGCTCCAGATGAGATAGCGGCAGGAGAGCCTGCAATTCATGCAGATAAAAGTCCTTATTTTGAGTTGCTTTGAAATTATCCTTTGCTTCCAGTTCATTTAGCATATGTCAGCTGAGGCTTTGTGCTCATGCCAGCGAAAGCGTTGGCACTAAGACATCTGAGAGACAAGTCCTCGACGGCGGGACCTGCTTCACTCTTTGCATTCAAAGGTTCTGTTCCTGTGCTCCAAGGACGCGCTTGTTCTGCAAGACTTTTCCAGCAGTGCTCGAGAGGCTGATGAAACAGGGCTTGTGAAAAAAGCTTGTGGAGCGTAGAGCTTGGGGGGGCTCCGTTGGTTGAGCTACATGCTCTAAATGAGCCTGTGTAGGTTGTGTTGAGTATAACTGTGTCTGCAAAGAGAAGCAAAACCTCGCTGAGCTGTTTAGACTCCAGCTCCAGTTTTCAGTTGTGTTGTGCGACCTTTTTTTTTATTTAAATCTAGAAAGTATTTAGCCATTTCGAACCATCCTTCCTCTGAGACGCCTCTGTGCTCACCTCCTGCTCCCTGGGTTGCAGGGAGATACCTTTCTAATCAAGTTTGTCACTAACAAATGTCCTCCCGTTTCAGAAAATGAAATCGGCAGAATCGACTTTCTGTCTATGAGCTCTGAGAGCATGTTTCAGGCAGGAAACGGGTCAATACTCAAAATATTACAGTGAAATAATTTGAGGAGGTGATTTTTTTCAGGGGTGTGTGTATTTCTTGGTTCCGAAGAAAGTTAGTTGCTTGCCAGTCGATTAGCTCTACCCCGTGTTACTATTCTGCTTGAATAAGGTGACAACTTTTTATTCTTTAAAGCCTGTCAATTTTGTGAATATTTTCCACTTTGTATGTGGCAAAGCTAATCAATATGATAATTTGAATTCCCAGTCAAGGGTGACATACTTATCATTTATCATATTTAAGTTCATTTCATAGAAATGTCGGCTAAAGGAAAACACCAGAGCTAAGCATGGCAATAGCTTGTGTGGCACATACCCGCTTGTCCTGGCTGGAATGTGATTTTTCCCTGCAAGGGCAGTGTATTTCCTCAGGGAATGTGGCTTGCTAGGGCTATTAATAAGCACACGTTAGAGGTGCTTAAGGATGAGCGTAGGGGATGGGTCTGGCTCTTTTATTTATTTTGTAAGAGCACAATAGCTACCGTCTTTGTTGTCAACCAGTACATGGTGGGTGAAAAGCTGGCCATGACCCAGCAACGTGCGCTGGCAGACCAGAAACCCCCCGCAGCCTGGGCTGCATCCCCACAGCGTGGGCAGGGGGGTGAGGGGGGGATCCTGCCCCTCTGCTCCGCTGGGTGAGCCCCCCCTGCAGTGCTGCCCCCAGCGCTGGGGCACCAAGAGCAGAAGGACACGGAGCTGTTGGAGCGGGGCCGGAGGAGGCCCCGGAGATGCTGGGGGGGCTGGAGCCCCTCTGCTGTGGGGACAGGCTGAGAGAGCTGGGGGGGGTCAGCCTGGAGAAGAGAAGGCTCCGGGGAGACCTTCCAGCCCCTTCCAGTCCCTCAAGGGGCTCCAGGAAAGCTGGGGAGGGACTCTTGTTCCAGGGGGTGTAGTGATAGCATGAGGGGTAACGGTTTTAAACTAAAAAAGGGAAGATTCAGACTAGATATAAGGAAGAAATTTGTTACGCTGAGGGTGGTGAGACCCTGGCCCGGGTTGCTCAGAGGGGTGGTAGATGCCCCATCTGTGGAAAAATCATGGTCAGGTTGGACGGGGCTCTGAGAAACCTCATCAGGTTGAAGATGTCCCTGCTCATGGCAGGGGCTTGGGTTAGATAGCCTTCCTGCTGGGGGTGGCTCAGGGACCGCGGGTCCAGACCATGGTCACAGTCAGGAGGCACTTTTTATGTGAACTGCTTTCTAATACCCCCAGACTCTTGTTGCAAAATCAGCTCACTGGACATCCTTGAGGAACACCGCAAGTTATTAAGAATTACTAATTATTGCCCTACGCGTTAGAAGTCGTGGATTATGTTGGAGACGTGCATTTATTTCCCTTGGTTAGAGACGTGACAGATCGGCCAGACCTGTCTCTCTCCGTGGAGCTGAAACCCCCAGCGCGTGGAGGTCGGGGCAACAGCCCCACGTGCTCCTAAGCCAAAGCATTGCTTATCGCAGGGCTGCGAAATGTCTCTGGTGTTGCTTCCAGGCAAAAGAAAATTTTCCTGGTGAAGATTTTTGCGATATATTTTAAATGTAAGTCAGGATTCATGTAAGTTGCCTGAATTTTTAAGTATATTTAAATCATCCCCTGCATGGTTTTTTATAGTTTCTCTGAACCTCCTAGTTAGCTGACTGGATGTTTCTCTGAAGGAAAATGTGGAAACAACCGATGGTCAAGTCTTCATCATTATAAAAACCCAGTAGTTTCACATCTGAGTTGAGAAGCTGACAGAGCTCTGTAGAATTAGCTGATCTCTGTATAGAGTTTAATACTCTTACAAAGCCGAAAGTCTGAGGGGTGCTGGGCAGGAGAACCCCTGCAGAAGTCAGCAGACAGAAGGAACAGACAGATAAACTAAGGGACACTTAAAACTAGTAACTTTGTAGACTGAAATTAAGTATTTTTATATCTGCAAACTTTAGAACAATTGGGTCCTGTGATGAGCACTCAATAGCGCTGCCTGCTGTGCCTTAACTGTGACTTTCTTCCTCATGCGTGGTGATTTAAAAAAAAAAAAAGGAGGGGGGGAGAAATAGGATTTTTCCTGCTGTGTCTGTAACTGTCAGCTTTGCTGCTTTGCCTTCTGTCTGGTCTTTTCAGGGGAGCCGCAGCTTCCTTGGCTCCTCCTCGCGCTGCAGAGGCTGCAATCAGCATTTGGGCATTGCTTATGGCATCTCGCTTGAGCAGAGCCCGAGCTGTATCGCAGCTTATCTCCTGCTGCCCAGCCTCCGACTCCTGTAATGCCACGGAGCGAGTTCTCTTACAAGCATCACTTTGATTGAAATATTTATCTTTCTCCCATTTTATCTCTAGCTTCTCGCTCGCTTTGGGTATTTCATGGAGTTCCCCTTGGTAATGCGGTAGTCGTAACATACTGGGGCATGTAGTGGTTGTGCGTTTAGCTGCTGCTTTAATTAAAATAAAATCAAATAAGGGTTCCTTGTTTAATGTGGCAAAGGTGTATAATGTGTGTAGTTCTTTTTCAGTGTGTATCCTATACATAGAACTGATTTAACTGATAAATTCTATGATGCAGGTATTTATCACAATACAGTATTTCTTCCATCCAGTGCTGCTTCTGTTATTTCCACTGTGGTCTCATCCAAAGCCCACTGGAGCTAATAGGCTTCTATTAGCATCAATGATCTGTAAGTCAGATCGTAAAATGGGCTATTTCTGCTCACTGGTTATAGCTACTACTCATAGTTTTAACTGTCTTAACAGAAGATAAATTAACATACTACTGTTGTAACTTGAATTGTAGAATTGAAGTTTTACGATGTGCAATAAATTCTTATCTAGCTATTCAAAAGATCCCTTTAATTATACGGCAGGGGAGAACCCTAATATAATCTGGGTCTGTCTTCCTTATTGACAGCTGGAGTCTCACACCGCCCCTCACGTCTGGCTCTCTTGCTTTTGGAGAGTCTCCTGCTAGTTGTAGTCTGTCCTTGGTGCCCGGTTTTTCCTCCGCTCCCACTTTTCTCTCCTACCAGTCCGTGCTCTGCCCCGTGTCCTTGTTTCTGCCTGGCAGCAGTGTTGTCCTTGGGAGAGTTTCCTTCCCAAGTCCCCTGGGACCCATGGTTGGGTGGCTTCTCCCCTCCTGGTGATGGAGCTCTGAGCCTTGCTGGGGCCGTGCAGCACTCTTGGAGGTCTAACGCCCGACTGTCAAGGACACAACTAAAGCCATGTGTTAGGGCTGCCCTTCATTGTGTGCTGGAAAACCAAAAAAACCCCATCCACCTACTGCTGAATAACCTGACTTCTGATCCGGCTTCCAGTCCTGGCTTTATGATAGTGATTTAGGAAAGGCTAAACGGGAAGAGCCTCGAATGGCAGTAGAGCTGTTGGGGATCTGTGTCCTCCTTTGGAGTGATTGTGGGAAATGTCAGAGATGACAATTTCAGCATGATCAGATTCCTAACTGCAAGCCTATGAAATTGAAGTGGATGGTATTTTTACTCAGAGATGCTTTTCATCCTTTTCTCAGTCTTAATTTCTAATTTTATACTTTTGTTTCCTGGTTTTGGACTCTATTTTATTTTCATTTCAAGATGTTACAAATTTCTAAAAAGAAGTTGTCTCAGAAACGCCCAGAAATTGCTAAGAAGCTTTGCCGAATATTGAACATATTAAATTCGAGTTGACAGCTCCATCTATGCAAAATGAAAAGTGGAAAATATTGACTACGGCTGGAAATGAGTTGGCACATAAAGATAAGATGCAGATGAAAGTTGAAGAGTTGACAATTAGCACTCTAGGAGATATTAAAATGGGGTTTAATAGGCACTAAAAAGGGATGTTTTGACGCGGTGCTAGGTTATACGGCTTCTGTGGGATTCGGTAGGTAGCTGGGCCTGTCTGCAAGCTGGCAAGAGATGGAGAACAGGCTGAATTCAGTGTGAACTCATCCTGTTTCTTCATGCTGACTCCATCCATGCAAGGTGGGAGAAGAATCGGCTGTTCAGGGAAGGGCTTCAAAAAGGGAAAGGCGTGAAAATCCGTACACTGGTGATGGCTTCAGTGTCAGGGTGCTGCCTGTGCATCCAGACTCGCCGCATGTCCCTCCTGGCTCCTCTTCTTTCCTCCCATGCCTTCCCCGTGTTGCAGTGCTCGGCAATGGGCAGAGGAGCTTCAGGCAGCTCCTCCCGGGCCACTGCTGTGGCTTGGGAAGGGGGAGCAGCTCCAGGAGGCAGCGGGACCACGCTCTGCTCCGTACCACCACCATCCCCAGGTCTTCTGCTCACCCCTAAGCCGGGGATAACAGGAACATACCTTTCTGTTCGCGCGTTTTGAAGCTGTTATACATAAATCAATGCTGCAGTCAAGTTTGCAAACCTTATTTCCTTTCATCTGTTTCCTATGACAAGAAAACCGAGGGCTTAATGTGATATCTCAATAAATCCTCGTGCTACCATCCAGCCATTCCTGAAATGCCAGGAGGCTCAGATCATTTGACACAGTTATCCACTGCAGAGACGGTTCTTGTTTTGTCTGGCTGCGGGATTGCTTCCTCCAATAATTGATATTCCAGATTTAAAAGAAAACTGTGTGTGGTGCCCCCTTTTTTTCTTGCGTACCTCTGCCAGCTGCTCGGCGCTCACCAGCTTGACAGCCTCTGGCAATGACACAGCCAGTCTGATTTCTTATTTTTTTTTTTTCTTTTTCCTAGCAGGAGCCAATCCTTAGCGCAAGGATGTCTTTAAACGAATCCACTACTTCTATGAAAAATGGCCGAGGCAGAAAAAGGCAGTAATATCGCATAATCTGCATAGTCAATATAGGCAAACGCAAGCGTGTTTTCAGCCCTCTAATAGGGTATCGTAAACATGCAGGGTTTTATGGTGTTCAGCTGAAGAATAGCTCCCATAAATTACATGCAGTGCAATTTCTTTGTTTTCATTCTGAAGTTTATTTCCTTTTATGTTTAGTAATTAAATCAGAGCAAAAGGATTGCATTATGGAGCGTAGCAAACAATAGCAGTGATTACACGGAGGTGTCATAGGAGTCACTTTTGTTTTGCTCTGCATGTTGTTGGTCTATCGGCCACTCTTCGTATCACTGAGCTGGGCCACCTCACCTGAAAGAGCCGGGAACTCCTGCCCTCCCTATATTTCCTAGCAAGTCACTTAGGGTTCAGCTGGAGTTTTTAAATCCTATTCCTGCTCCAGACTTGTTGTCCTGGTGGGAGGTATCTCCAAGATGCCACACTGTGCGCGACCATGACTCTCCCAGCTCAAGTGTCCCCGGCCTTCTCACAGAGTCATAGAATCGCCCAGGTTGGAAGGGACCTTTCAGATCATCAAGTCCAACCATCAACCTAACTCTGACAAAAACCATATCTCTAAGCGCTACATCTACTCATCTTTTAAATCCCTCCAGGGATGGCAACTCAACCACTTCCCTGGGCAGCCTGTTCCAATGCTTAACAACACTTTCAGTGTAAAAAATTTTCCCAATATCCAGTCTAAACCTCCTCTGGTGCAACCTGGGGTCATTTCCTCTTATCCTATTGCCTGTTTACTTGGAAAAAGAGACTGACCCCCACCTCGCCACACCCTTCTTTCAGGGTTCAGCCTCAGTTTTTAAATTACATTCTGTAGATATTTATTGTCCTGGCAGGAGGTGCCAAGCGGTGCATGGCCATGACTTCCAGCTCGGGTGTCCCCAGCCCTCTCTCTGCAGCCTGGGCAGGGGCCAGGCTGGTGGGGCTCTCGCTGGCTCTAACCTCCAGCCGCTGTTGTGCCCACTGCTGTGCCCGTGGCACTTCTTTTCAACTGCAGTCATCTGCAATTTTGAGAAGGCTTTGAAATCGCGGACGAGGTTCCGATGTACTAAGAGACTAACACCTTTTTTTGTTACAGCCTATTATTTCCATGAATTCCAACTCGGAGTAACCCCAAATGGCATCATTGCCTGAGCAGCAGAGCTCACTTCTCTTTGTACACCCAGCCTTAAAGAGTTTGTACGTCCATCAGAGCTGCTGTCTAGAGGTAGTACCAGCATAGCAAAAAGATTCCTCCAGCCTTTGGTGGTCTTCCCTTGGCTGCATGGTTGGTTGATTTTAGAGCATTTCATCTCCCAGTGGGAGGGAAAAATTGTCTTCAGTCCAGGGTGAAGATCTGAGCCATTCCAATCAACTGGTTTCACAGCTAAAATAACCCATTCTGTATATCCACCGTCAAGGCAAGACCTCCGTTTGTCTGCTTCCCTTCAAATTTTATGAAATTAACACTTTTAGGGTGTAAAACCAGACTATTTGGTAGCAAAATATCACAAACAGGATCTTGACTCAGCCATGTCTTTAGCTCAGATTTGCAAAGGGAAGGATGACATCATGACTATTTCTGCAGTCAGGATCCCAAAGGCTGCACAAGAGACGTGCTGTGCCTTCACTTGATATCCCCTGTGCTATCCCGGGTGCCATCCCGGCCTCGCTGCTGGAAATAGTCTACCGAGAGCAGGAGGAAAAGCAGGGTTGGGAGTCTGTAAATTCTCATATTTCGCTGTGTTGTCTCGTTGCGTGGGTTCCTCGGTTTCACACAAACAGCTGAGCCGTTTGGCTTTGCACCATAAACTGTGCCACCCCCGACTCCGAAGGGAAGGGTGGTGGGAAGTGGAGCACCCAGCGCAGGCTGCGGGTGGGAGCGCTGCTAAGAGCAGCCCAAACAGGAGGCTGAAGGCAGGAGCCCCAACACCACCTTCAAAACCTCTTAATACTCACTGGAATTTAATACTGGGATGTTGTAAGCGGGATGCCAGGCAGGTTGGACAAGTGACTGAAGGCACCTGTGTCCAAGAGGCCGCGTGGTTTGGGCTTTGCCTCTCGTGGACATGGTTCGCTGGGAAGACAACCCGCAGAGCAGGGAACGCTTTCTGACCCCTCGAGTCAGACTTCTGTCAGGGCTCATTTGTCGTAACAGCGTTTAAACCGCCCCGAGACGGTTTTTGTCTTTTACAAATCAATTGCGAGCCAGAGGCAAGGGTACAGCAGCCACGCTGTGTTTTAAATATGCACATAGAAATTCAGTGTAAATATGACGTAATTAGGAGTGCTGCTGAGATGCACCAAGGATGTCTAGGCTGGCGCAATACGGATGCGACTGTCCCGACCCAACCAGCAATGTGGTGCAGAGCAGCTCCAGCTCGGCACCTCTGTGAAACTGCTTCAAGCTCCAGTGTAGCCTTTGAGCTCAGCTATGCAACATTTCCTGATTTTTATGGAAAACCTGCAAAGTGCGTATACATTTTTTTTCTTTCTTATATGCATGGGTCTGGTCAGTCTTACCTTTAATTCTGCTAGAAAAAGGCTCTGAGTGACAAAAAGTTTTCCCTGAGTTCAAGAATAACCAGCTATTCCCTGGGTATTGCGTCTTCTGAGACATAGGTTCAGCAGTTTAAGTACGTTATTTGAATCTCCTAACTACCAGCAATTAAAAAAAACAGAAAAAATAGATTTTGTACATGATTGATATTTATTTTGTTGCTACTTGAATAATATAATTATACAGATAATGCTAAACATAGCCATATACTAGAGAGGACAGTATTTTTTTAATATTTTATACAACAACAGGAGGAACAAGAAGCTGTGAGAAATGTTTTCTGCAACTAATTTTTCACTGTTCAAGAATTGAGGGGTTTTATTAAGAATTGGGTATCGCAGACAAGCAGTGGGTCACAGGGGACTAAATCTTCCAGTTCTGGCACCCACCACGCGTAGCTCATCAGTTAGGTCACCTCTGTTACGGTTTTCAATATTTGATATATAACTGGGTTTGATTATTTGTATAAGTCTTCTGGGACATTGCTTTGCCCAGACCCTGCGAATCTTTCAGGTTCAAACTGAATAAATGCACCACAGGCCTATCGGCTAGAAATAATATTTCAGAAAATATTTTGCAGTGCCACCTCAGTCCACTAAAATTGTTAGAGGATACGATCACCAAAGTATAGGTTTCATTTTTTAATACATTCAGACACATTAAACTTTTAGCTTTTATTTACCCCGGCCTTATGGTCTATGTTTATTTTTTAAAAGATCCCCTAAGAGCTAGAATTTAGGCCTCACTATGCTAGCAAATGCTGAGAGATAAATCCACCCTCTTTACTTTTGCTTCCAGCTGCTGTAGGAAGCTTATTTTTGTCAGTAAGAAAAAAATATTTATGGCTCGCTGGATGCCGTTATTTTGAAAAATCGGGGAGATTTCTTTTTGTCTGAGAGGAGTAAAACTTACATGGCATCCCAGCAGAAGTAAAGCGCTAAGCTCCTAACCTTGTGTTTGGAAAAGTCAGAGTGAAAGCTGTTCCTTTCAAACACTCAAATTCCAGGTAACCTTTTAAAATAAACTTCGATGGGAAAGCAAAATCATGTATTGGGGATCTCAGAGTGGTTGGTGTGTTTTGTTTTTTCCTTCCCTAGTTGATTTTTGAATTTAACGAAACAGTTAAAAATATTTCTAGGTCCAAGCATCCCAATTACCTGGATTTGAAACCTTCTGCCGGTAATAGGTGATGAGGGAATTGTTGTTTTCGTAGCCTGAGTTCCCAGGAAGACGCTGAGCACAAGACTGGCTTCTTATCAACTTTTCAAAGTTAATAAACTTGCTTGTTCTTCTTCCTTTTGAAGTTCCATTTTATACCCTTAAGAAAGATGCGATTTGTAGCACTGAAGGAAGGCTGCACGCCGGGCAACGTGCTCTTTGTGACGTGTCCAATATGCTTGATTGCCCCTGTGGAACTCCTATGGAGAAAGCTCTCCTTTTGCTTTTGAAATAAAAAGGATTATCTTGTTGGCTTCAGAAGTGAAAAGTAAAATGTCATTAAGATGCTGATTTTAGAGATATTGCGGAAATACTTTCAATATTTTGTACTATTTTTTTGTTTCCCAGACAAGATAACGCTCTCTGATCATACGTATTTTGGGAATGGACCCCTTCAAAAGTGAATGATAATTTTGAGTGTGATTTATCTATCTTTGTTCAGAGAGCGGAACTGTCTTGATTCATTATCTCGAAGCAGTAACCTGGAGATAAACGCAACTTCATTGTCGGGCAGAGTCCCCTGAGCCTTGTTTCTCTGGTGCAACGTTCTGTCAAAGCGAGACAGCAATAAATTAACCCTTATTTCTTTAGGCAATTTATGACCAAAAAGTCAGATGGAGGTTAATACCCAACTTGGGCTGACTATTTTTGCGTCCTGCAGTTTCCCAACACGTCTGTGTTCTCTGGTGGAAAGACAGACCTGGTTTGGAGACCAGGATGGGCTGGGTTTGCTGCAGAGGTGGCTGCAGGGTCCAGCCTGGCAGCCAGGGTTGGTCGAGCGCTCTGCTCTGCATTCAGGTCTCACTGACAGTCGTTGCTATCAGAAAAAAGGGAAAAAAAAAAAAAATTGAACATGTAATGGGCTTCACAGACATTTCCATTGATGGTGGATCAGTGATACGGCTAGGATAGAAGAGCTGGACCTACTGAATACCAACTCAAGTATCTTCTGCTCTTCAAGTTAGTTTCGCTACCCCTAAAGCTGGCATTTTATGCAGGATTTATCATTCATTGCTTGTATATATGGGATAGCCATCCATTTGAATCTTGCAAAATGCTGCATTGAAAATTTTACTCTGCATGAAGTTGGGAATTGTTTTTAAATTGGTTTTAAGGTAAACGTTCTAGACAATCTTCGGTAGAAGACTACCTAAAGGAGACTAAATTCTAATTTGTGGAAAATGCTAGCTGTTTAGTTTCACTGCTTGCAGGTTTTTATTATGATAATGTCACTCCTGGTTTGATCAAATTGCGTCCTGAGTTTGTGGTGTGATGGACTCTTTCTCTGTTGAGAAAAGCTGGATGTTGCCTGATAGAGGTGCTGCCTTGGGTGAGTGTTTCTTGATACATCCCTTCCATGGAAAAGGTAGAACAATAGATAGTGACCCCTAATTAGCACCAGTAGCCATAATTTAGACTTGTCTTTAGTCACCCAGATCTCTTTACCTAGAGATGATTTATGCTTACAATTTATTCAGGTTTTACAGGGCAATGACGGTTTCCTGGGGGCAAGAGACAGAGTAAGGGTTGTAATAGAGTGATGTGTGGTAGTTAGTGGCTAGTAATTAAAAGGCTTTAATTACTGTCATTTTTTTCTTCAGTAGGAAATTGTGCTCTGATTCGCTGGTTCAGGTGAAGGGATGTGTTGCGTGGCTGGGAATATGCAGCGTTTTGAGATGGATTGCTGCTTCCGTGGAGGTGGTTTTGCTGGTGGTAAAGGTGNGCATAAGTTACAAAGACTTGCATTGAAAAAACTTGCCTAGAAAAAGCTGTATTCAAACTCTAGGGATCATAATTCACTGCAGTAGGCGCTTATTGAGTTATTCCTTCGGTAGTCTTCACTAATGTTGTTAGTATTATATTTATGGTCTTAATCTGGTGGATGTAATCCTTGTTTCCCATGTGCGTGTGTACCCCGGCATGCTCCGGGGGTGCGGAGGGAGCGGTGGGAGGGCTGTGGTGGCCGGAGGTGGCTCGGGCAGAGCGCCCACCCAAGAGCCCACCGCCTGGCAAGTGTAAAGGACGGGAGCGAGCTGGGAGCTTGCGTCTGTGGAGGTGCTGTACCTTCCTTGGTACAGTGAAATGAAATCTCTATCTAGTCAGCGTGGATGGAAGCCCAAAGGTGGAAACACGATGTAAAAACTGACATTGTTTCTCTCGGTCTTTCTTTTTTAGATAATTAATTTTTTGAAGCATTTCATTCCCATTTATCGTAAGCGTGCCTGAGAAACATGCTGCGTATGTGTCACTTGTTTTATCAGGCATGCTATGCCCGTATATATTTCATAATGTGTGAATTGTGTGCAACTCCAGAAGGGATAATTTCAACAAAGAAGCTTGAGATAGATCGGGATCTGACAGACGCGCTGTGAGAACGAGGAGGTCTCGGTGAGAGATGCCACCGGCACGCTCCTGCTACCCTTCATCTCCCCGGGCCATCTTTTCAAATTCCCTTTTCTCTTCCCTTATGCAAAAGGGAAGGCCAACGCTTATCTGGGGACTCATGACAGCAGCTACCACAGCAGAAAAAACCTGTCTTTTTGAGCACTGGAAAGCTTCAGCGATGTGTACATCACGGAAGTATTACTGGGAAGATCTGCACTGGTGGGGACACATCTTTCAGGCACCTTCTATTTTTGGACATTCAATTTTGTGGGTCACCTGCGAAGGGGAGCCTGCGCCTCTCCCAACACACAGACACGGATTCAGTAAAGCACTTAGAGGCTGGATCAGGGTTAGGAATGTGATGTTTTGCTGAATTTGGGCCATGGGTGGTGTTCAGGAGCGAGGACCAGCAGGAGAGCGGAGCTGCCCGTGCCCAGGACGCTGCTGGGAGGAGCGTGTCATGGGGATGCTCTCCAGCAATGTGGGCAACCAGCTATTTCTGAGCAACAGGAGCAAAAGCCGCCCAGGATTTAAGCATCTTGGGCACTTCAGAGCCCTTCAGAATCATCTCGTCTTTTGACCAGAAAAATCACCACTGATTTTTCACTATTTCACCCCAGATGATGCTGTTCCTGCCCCTCACACTAACTTGCTCGCAAAGGTATCCAGTTTCCATTGCTGTTGGATGCTAAATTGTGAGGATATTCCCGCAATGATGTATTGATGCAATCCCACTGAATAAGGTCTAATCCTGCTGTTTCCCCTAACTGCTCTAAGCATTTTGTTTCTGCCACAACCTTGTTATGAATTAATTCCTGACGCTGCTCCCCTGGAATAACATTGTTTAACCCCTTTCACAGACAAAGCAATTTTCTTTAAATTAGGAAAAACCTTGTTTGTCTGCTATGTGAAAGAAACCTCATTGCTTTTACCCTGTGACCCCTTACTAAAGCCTAACAGTTTCTTTAACCTCCATTTATAGCAGCCGCTTCTGTGCTGTCCTTCTGTGTATAAGAGTGACTTTCAATTAATTACCGGAGGCTCAAGGTTATTGTTCTGCCAATTTCTGAACCAGATGGGGAACAACCTCACCTTGCAACCAGCAGCAACAGGACTGGAGAATCCCAATGTTTGGAATTCTTTCCACCCCTTCCACATATTGGTGTTCCTGGAAGCAAAATACATATTGTCAGTCCTCAGTATCTTGGTTATTCTGCACTTAAATTTATCTTACAAATTGCTAAGGAACAACAACAGTATATATTCTGCATCCTACTTGGACATCCCATACCTTTGCTTGAGCCGGCCTTAAGTTTTTCCTAAAGTCTAAACTTTAATCTCTTTCGTATATTCATTCTTGTTGCATCCACTTTGGACATGGGAACAAATAATTTCTTTCTATTTCCAGCAGTCTTTTACATGTTTTAATACCATTAGCTCTTTTCTCTTCATTATTCTTTAGGCTAAAGCAGCTCCATTTGGTTTTTATTTATAGGACGTGTTTTGCAGACCTTTGTGGTTTTCTCCTTTGGATGCTTCTGTTTGGGGCAAATCTTCCTTGACATGCAGCACTACACGCATCCCAGCCCCCCAGTGCTGGGGAGAGTGACAGGTTGCTTACCTAGCAGGAATTTTCAGCTGAAGAGGACCTGCAAACCTGGTTTATCCATCCCAGGCAGGGTTTTTGCTGCCTGCAGTGTCACAGGGCGCTGCCGACACGCTCAGCCGCGTGGGGATCAGGGCAGAGCTATCACCCAGCCGCCTGCTCCCCGGCATACGTTTGTGCTATTTAATGCAGCATCCTATTGACTGCAGTACGTGGCACTTGTCTCTTACACAATTTCATCCTTCTGGTTTAGGCTGGTTTTATGTCCAATTTGTCAAGATGCTTTTGAATTACATTCGCATCCTCAGAGGTACCTGCAGCCTCTTAGTGCCACCAGCAGACTGAGTAAGCACACCTTCTCTTCCACTAGTGCTGCTAATAAAAATACTGGGAAACATGAGACGAAAGGCAGACTCATTTCGGCAGTCAACTTTCAATAATTACTCTCCAACTATGGCTTTTCAGTCAGTTATATCCACCCTTCGGTAAAGTTATAGAACTGGCCTCTGGTAAAGTCTAAATTGAAATTTTCCAAAGTGATCAAATAGGGAAAAAAAAACAACCTGTCCTCCAAAGAGGTCTGACAGGGTGAGTTCAAATCACAAATGGACTGCGTGCAGGCAGCCTGTGTCTGCATCTCTTTTAAAAATAAGCAGGTAATTTTGCCTGCCAGGTAGTGAGAAAGAGAAATTAATTCCTTTCCCAAAGTTGAAATTTTCATATTCCTTCCTCCTTAAAAGCATTTGAGGGAAGCGTGGCAGCTGTGGCTGAAGATGTGCTACCAGTGAACACAGGGCTTCGTGAATGGTTCTTTCCAGAGAGGATGCCTCCTTCTTTAGGGTATTTGGGGATTCTAAAGGAACTGCTGGCCAGCCCATTTCGTTGCAGTTATTTTGACAAAAATGCCTGCGTTGTCCACTGAATGTGGTATTGGAGGAGTCAGAAATCAGAAGTTCAAGTAAAGGGTTTGAAATCTTCTGAAGTTAAATCATTTCACTTACTACTAACTATTTCCATTTCGATATTTCTCTGTTAATGCCGCACCTTAAGTGTTAAAAGCTTAAATTAACATATTACAGACTCTGGTCACAAAATGGGACTTACTTCTACACTACGAGGTCTGTGAAGTCTGTAAAGCTTTTGGAAAGTGTTTGGAGAGATGGAAATGGATGATGGTGGTTTTGGTGTAGCTTTGCAGACTTTTTCGTTATGTTCCTAAGACTTGGTAGCACCTAGCAACTACGTGTTTGATGGATATAGATCTTTCAGTTTGAGTATATTAGAAGAAGATACCTTTGTGTTAGGGAAAGGGGTTTCTTTTGAATCTCAGAAAACTTTGTGGCTTATTTTCTACCTTTTTTTTGTATAGATGAGATGAATTTGAGTTTATGCTAAACCTTTGTGCTCAGGTTTTGCTGGGACTGGTCTTTCTAGACTTGACCTGCAACATGCATCCAGTGTAGGTGTTCTTGCATAGGTTTGCCATATGTCCTTTTACCTAGACACGCAAACGTGTCGTGCTCTCAGCAGCTGTACGGCCCCAGGTTCCGTGTAACCAGACAGCAGTCGGGTAACCCATAGCTCGGTTCCCTCTTCTGCATCCAAGCCTGAAGATTATTTTTGTTAATTACTTAAATCGTAGAATGGTTTGGGTTGGGTTGGTCACCTCCCACCAGCCCAGGCTGCTCAAAGCCTCGTCCAGCCTGGCCTTGAACCCCTCCAGGGATGATATTATAGCATTTCATGATACTGTACTTCTGTTTAAAAAGCTTGGTAAGTCTTTGGAGGTTTTGGCACCATGAATTACTGTTGTTGTTCAGGAAAGGAGTGAATTCACGTTAGATACTTGCTGTTCCCCTCAGGTCAGGTCTCAGACACTCGGAGGGTCGGCACCACCTTAAATCTAACAACTGGCATCTTAGTGCTCAGAGTGTTTTGTGCTTACCCTTAGTTCTTCCTTTGTTGAGGTGATTAAAAGATGCCTGTTGCTGTCTGTATGTGCAGCATGCTTCATTAACAGTGATTTATTTTGGAGTTTAGCAGAATTGGCACTGTGCAGCACACCGGCGTGCAGTAGAAAAACGTGAGATGATTGCTAAGGTTTGCTTCTTGCTGCGGCTGCACTACTGAGGGGTCTCAAGCATGTTTCACAGATTTTCTTTCAGAATATTCACAAAATCGGGAGTTAATATAGTGCAGGTTGTATCTACAAACGTATTTTTTGCATTCTGAATGCGTCCATGTACCTTAGCCGTAGGTTTTTCATTTCTATTTTGTTTTTTTTCAAAGTGCTAATCATTAAACATCCAAATGGGATTAGTGACAAAGACCCATGCCTACTAACACGGAAAAATTCACCACAAATATTTCTACTGCATGCATCTTTTTTTCCTCGTACCTGACTGCAGTCAGAGCTCTTGGAGTCAACTTTCTTTGTCAGAATCCAATTACAAGCAAAGGTGCCTTTCAGAAGAATTTGCAATGGATGCATTGCTAAAAGTAAAGTTAAGAAGACATCTGTACATGTGTTGGCACTAGGTTTTCTAATGGGATGCGCTTCCAAACTGAAGCACAGCTATCTCATTTTCATCTTGAAAAAATAACTTCTGTAGTGCCGAAACTACACACACTTCCTTCTGGAAATAAAATATTAAACTTTGCAAGTTTTCAGGCCTCTTATATTCTCCTTCAGAAGCAGTGCAAACCCCACCTGGGATTTTATAGTCAGAAAACATTGAGAAATGGGAAGGATCTTTTCAATTTTATATCTTTTGCTCATGCACAAATGTTGCCTTTCCTCGAGTCGTTGCCATAAAAAGCCAACGTGTTTCAACAGTTTTTACACAGCTGTGAACAATGGGCCTGCTGATACGAACAGCAGCAATGTTTACAGGAAAACATTTTGAAGATTGGACTCATTCATATGTGAAATAGGGAACTATCATGAGAAATGAGAATGCAGCCGTCTCTTGAATACGACCATATTTTAACCTTAGGAAAATATTTTTAATGGTAATCATCTGATTTACTTTTCCCTAGTTTTTATGCTAAGACAGGCACGGTTTCTCGTCGGGAAACCTTCTGTAACATATTACCCGGTGTTAGGAGATGTCCCAGTCCGAGGGCTGGTGTGTGGTGTTGCCGGGTCAGGGCCAAGCTGGCAGACAACTCTCTCAGTAGCCGTTTCCAGTGCCGCTCCTGGGAGGGCTGTTACGGAGCACCAGGAGGATGGTGAAGCTTTAATACATTAATCCAGCAATACCAATTCTGGGTATGGCGACCGAATGTGCTGCTATTCCATATAGTTAAAAAATTATGTATGCTACAGCCTTTTCTAGGAATATATTCAAAGGCAATAATTACAGGGTATACTTTGGCTATAAGTGCATAGAGTTTCCATTAACATCGATGGAAATACCAACCCCAGTCATGTATAAGACAGTTCATTAATACCAGAAGCGACTGTTTCCATACAGATAGCTGAAAATGTGTATTTTTAGCATAGCTTTTATTTTGGGCTGAAAGTAAGACCTAGCGATTGTGTGAAAACATCTCGGGAGGAAAGAAAGCCTGCTATTTTTAATGCTCTTATGAGCTAAAAACTAATTTACATTAGTAATTTTGAAATGCTTTGTATTAGTTTTAAAATGCTTAGAGAAGCATGCTTTCCTAAGTAGAAAAATAATCAGTTTGCAAAAACCACAAAGTAGCCAGATTTCTTCCCAAAGGGGTGGTGAGGCAGGAGAAGCTCTGGTAAGAGGAGAGAAGTTGCGCTGGGGAGGAGTAATAAACTGAAGACTATCCAAGGCTTTTCTTGCATCTGTGGAAAACTAGCGAATAAAACACCAAAACAACAATCTCAGTTCCAAGAGAGCATCAGGGATGGGATACAAACAAGATAGCCATCTCCATGGTCCTCCATGAGGAATTGTACCTCATGTCCATCGCGTCTCCAGAAGCACCATCCTCAAAGCCCATAGAATAAATAAAGGCATTTTGATTGACTTTGGTCAGATTTGGGGGTTTACATTCCTGGTGGGTTTTTTTTTAACTGAAAGGCAGATGTAATACTTCCTTGCCAGTGGCACTGCTTACAGACAGCTGAAAAGCTGAGTGGTGGTGGTATTAATCCACGTAGCGGGAGTGATTCTGGTCAGCCCTTCCGCACGCTGGCAGCTCGCAGGCGGGTCTGCGGGTGCTTTAGATGGGTTCCTGGCAGTAGGTTAAGTTGGTAAGTGCTATGCCTCTTGTGTTTTTAATTAGGTATCAAAGGCTGTAAGTGATTGTACTGTTTCAGTCCCACGTAGCTTATTGCAGAGGGCGAGGAGAACAATCGTGAAGTGTTGCATTGCAGCGTAATGAAGAGAAGCCTTAGAAGCGNAAGAGAAATTAATTCCTTCCCCAAGGTTGAAATTTTCATATTCCTTCCTCCTTAAAAGCATTTGAGGGAAGCGTGGCAGCTGTGGCTGAAGATGTGCTACCAGTGAACACAGGGCTTCGTGAATGGTTCTTTCCAGAGAGGATGCCTCCTTCTTTAGGGTATTTGGGGATTCTAAAGGAACTGCTGGCCAGCCCATTTCGTTGCAGTTATTTTGACAAAAATGCCTGTGTTGTCCACTGAATGTGGTGTTGGAGGGGTCAGAAATCAGAAGTTCAAGTAAAGGGTTTGAAATCTTCTGAAGTTAAATCATTTCACTTACTACTTTCGATATTTCTCTGTTAATGCCGCTCCTTAAGTATTAAAAGCTTAAATGAACATATTACAGAGTCTGGTCACAAAATGGGACTTATTCCTACACTACGAGGTCTGTGAAATCTGTAAAGCTTTTGGAAAGTGTTTGGAGAGATGGAAATGGATGATGGTGGTTTTGGTCTAGCTTTGCAGACTTTTTTGTTATGTTTCTAAGACTTGGTAGCACCTAGCAACTACGTGTTTGATGGATATAGATCTTTCAGTTTGAGTATATTAGAAGAAGATACCTTTGTGTTAGGGAAAGGGGTTTCTTTTGAATCTCAGAAAACTTTGTGGATTATTTTCTACCTTTTTTTTGTATAGATGAGATGAATTTGAGTTTATGCTAAACCTTTGTGCTCAGGTTTTGCTGGGACTGGTCTTTCTAGACTTGACCTGCAACATGCATCCAGTGTAGGTGTTCTTGCATAGGTTTGCCATATGTCCTTTTACCTAGACACGCAAACGTGTCGTGCTCTCAGCAGCTGTACGGCCCCAGGTTCCGTGTAACCAGACAGCAGTCGGGTAACCCATAGCTCGGTTCCCTCTTCTGCATCCAAGCCTGAAGATTATTTTTGTTAATTACTTAAATCGTAGAATGGTTTGGGTTGGGTTGGTCACCTCCCACCAGCCCAGGCTGCTCAAAGCCTCGTCCAGCCTGGCCTTGAACCCCTCCAGGGATGATATTATAGCATTTCATGATACTGTACTTCTGTTTAAAAAGCTTGGTAAGTCTTTGGAGGTTTTGGCACCATGAATTACTGTTGTTGTTCAGGAAAGGAGTGAATTCACGTTAGATACTTGCTGTTCCCCTCAGGTCAGGTCTCAGACACTCGGAGGGTCGGCACCACCTTAAATCTAACAACTGGCATCTTAGTGCTCAGAGTGTTTTGTGCTTACCCTTAGTTCTTCCTTTGTTGAGGTGATTAAAAGATGCCTGTTGCTGTCTGTATGTGCAGCATGCTTCATTAACAGTGATTTATTTTGGAGTTTAGCAGAATTGGCACTGTGCAGCACACCGGCGTGCAGTAGAAAAACGTGAGATGATTGCTAAGGTTTGCTTCTTGCTGCGGCTGCACTACTGAGGGGTCTCAAGCATGTTTCACAGATTTTCTTTCAGAATATTCACAAAATCGGGAGTTAATATAGTGCAGGTTGTATCTACAAACGTATTTTTTGCATTCTGAATGCGTCCATGTACCTTAGCCGTAGGTTTTTCATTTCTATTTTGTTTTTTTTCAAAGTGCTAATCATTAAACATCCAAATGGGATTAGTGACAAAGACCCATGCCTACTAACACGGAAAAATTCACCACAAATATTTCTACTGCATGCATCTTTTTTTCCTCGTACCTGACTGCAGTCAGAGCTCTTGGAGTCAACTTTCTTTGTCAGAATCCAATTACAAGCAAAGGTGCCTTTCAGAAGAATTTGCAATGGATGCATTGCTAAAAGTAAAGTTAAGAAGACATCTGTACATGTGTTGGCACTAGGTTTTCTAATGGGATGCGCTTCCAAACTGAAGCACAGCTATCTCATTTTCATCTTGAAAAAATAACTTCTGTAGTGCCGAAACTACACACACTTCCTTCTGGAAATAAAATATTAAACTTTGCAAGTTTTCAGGCCTCTTATATTCTCCTTCAGAAGCAGTGCAAACCCCACCTGGGATTTTATAGTCAGAAAACATTGAGAAATGGGAAGGATCTTTTCAATTTTATATCTTTTGCTCATGCACAAATGTTGCCTTTCCTCGAGTCGTTGCCATAAAAAGCCAACGTGTTTCAACAGTTTTTACACAGCTGTGAACAATGGGCCTGCTGATACGAACAGCAGCAATGTTTACAGGAAAACATTTTGAAGATTGGACTCATTCATATGTGAAATAGGGAACTATCATGAGAAATGAGAATGCAGCCGTCTCTTGAATACGACCATATTTTAACCTTAGGAAAATATTTTTAATGGTAATCATCTGATTTACTTTTCCCTAGTTTTTATGCTAAGACAGGCACGGTTTCTCGTCGGGAAACCTTCTGTAACATATTACCCGGTGTTAGGAGATGTCCCAGTCCGAGGGCTGGTGTGTGGTGTTGCCGGGTCAGGGCCAAGCTGGCAGACAGGTGTTTAAGAAAAGGTTTCCAGTGCCGCTCCTGGGAGGGCTGTTACGGAGCACCAGGAGGATGGTGAAGCTTTAATACATTAATCCAGCAATACCAATTCTGGGTATGGCGACCGAATGTGCTGCTATTCCATATAGTTAAAAAATTATGTATGCTACAGCCTTTTCTAGGAATATATTCAAAGGCAATAATTACAGGGTATACTTTGGCTATAAGTGCATAGAGTTTCCATTAACATCGATGGAAATACCAACCCCAGTCATGTATAAGACAGTTCATTAATACCAGAAGCGACTGTTTCCATACAGATAGCTGAAAATGTGTATTTTTAGCATAGCTTTTATTTTGGGCTGAAAGTAAGACCTAGCGATTGTGTGAAAACATCTCGGGAGGAAAGAAAGCCTGCTATTTTTAATGCTCTTATGAGCTAAAAACTAATTTACATTAGTAATTTTGAAATGCTTTGTATTAGTTTTAAAATGCTTAGAGAAGCATGCTTTCCTAAGTAGAAAAATAATCAGTTTGCAAAAACCACAAAGTAGCCAGATTTCTTCCCAAAGGGGTGGTGAGGCAGGAGAAGCTCTGGTAAGAGGAGAGAAGTTGCGCTGGGGAGGAGTAATAAACTGAAGACTATCCAAGGCTTTTCTTGCATCTGTGGAAAACTAGCGAATAAAACACCAAAACAACAATCTCAGTTCCAAGACAGCATCAGGGATGGGATACAAACAAGATAGCCATCTCCATGGTCCTCCATGAGGAATTGTACCTCATGTCCATCGCGTCTCCAGAAGCACCATCCTCAAAGCCCATAGAATAAATAAAGGCATTTTGATTGACTTTGGTCAGATTTGGGGGTTTACATTCCTGGTGGGTTTTTTTTTAACTGAAAGGCAGATGTAATACTTCCTTGCCAGTGGCACTGCTTACAGACAGCTGAAAAGCTGAGTGGTGGTGGTATTAATCCACGTAGCGGGAGTGATTCTGGTCAGCCCTTCCGCACGCTGGCAGCTCGCAGGCGGGTCTGCGGGTGCTTTAGATGGGTTCCTGGCAGTAGGTTAAGTTGGTAAGTGCTATGCCTCTTGTGTTTTTAATTAGGTATCAAAGGCTGTAAGTGATTGTACTGTTTCAGTCCCACGTAGCTTATTGCAGAGGGCGAGGAGAACAATCGTGAAGTGTTGCATTGCAGCGTAATGAAGAGAAGCCTTAGAAGCGACATGATGGGCTTATTGATGGGAATAATACATGGGAAAACGAGAGCACTAAAGAATTTCAGCAGCTGCTGGTGAAGACAAGATTTATCTCCAATCTCACTTAAACTAGGGTAAAACTAAGAGCGACTAGCCTTTGGTATATATCTCCTGTATAGGTGCTTAGAATTTGGTGCTTAGAGGAAAAAAAGCATTTGTCCATGTATGAAGCCTATCTAGGGTAAACAAATACATTTCTTCAGTTCACTATAAATACATCCCTGGAGGTGTTTAAGAAAAGGGTAGATGAGGTGCTGAGGGACATGGTTTAGAAGTGGTTTTTGTCAGGGCAGGTTAATGGTTGGACTTGATGATCTTAAAGGTCCCTTCCAACCTCAGCGATTCTATGATTCTACAGAGAGTAACTGCTTAACTATGTCAATCAATATCAAGGTCTATGATGACCTTTTCCTTCAAAAATTAATAATTAATCCTCTAATCAATCGCTAAAGATGTTATTTGTTTTCATTGATTAGTTCTTCCTGCTAACCCCCGGCTAGCCTAATCAGTCTGCGTGAAAACAGATGAATATGTTCAGTTAATCTCTACCCCCTTCAAAGCCGCATCTTCAGATCACAAGATAAAGTATCTTAGTCTTCTCAGTGCATTGAACCTGACTTTATTAGAAGAATCGTATCAATTTTAACTCACAAAAGCAAGCAGAGACCTCTCATGATACCCCTTCACATGCCATTAGTCATGCAGTTTGTCTTGTAAGCACAAGGCCCCTTAACTTCCAGCCTTCGGTGATATGAATAACTTATAAGAATGTGTGTCTGACTTACTTATTTTTAATGTTTCAGTGCCTGCTCTGGAAAAGATTCCTTTCATAAAAAGAGGCATTTTCCCCCATTGGCTTGCACTGGAGGGAATGCACTGCAGTGATAAGCTGAGGAAGTCTTCAAATTGCCTGCTTACAAATTTTAACTATTTACAAGTTGTAATAAAGTGCAAGACTAAAATCAGGTTTTGCCCAGAGATGTTTTCAGGGCTTTTTGGGAAGAATTCTGGGGCAATGAGAACAGGGTTGAAATGGGAAAAGCATCCCCCTTTCCTGAGGAGAGTGGGAACGCTTCCTAGAAAGCGTCACCTTGGGGAGACGATGTCCTTTATGTACCGGATGACGGCTGTAGAGGAAAGTGAGAGTAATTCTCATAGCTTTCCTCTCAACTGCAAACTGCAGAGTTAACTCATCACACTTCGGATTACCCCAGAGAGGCAGGGAGTGAATCTGCCGGTGACAGAGTTAAGAGACAGAAGCAATGTCACAACACCCACGTGGCAAATGCAGATACAGGGTTACAATTCCGAATCCTCCCCTGGTACCCAGCGCACATGGGCCCTTACTTTTGCAAGTTTGGTTTCCTCTGCAAGTTTCTGTGCGTTTCCTCTGACAAATCTTCTTTTTTTCTTCTTTAGATCTAGAGCATTGATCTGAAGAAGAAGAAGACATTGTTAGTAGCGCTTGCGGAGTAAAACAATTTTGCAAATCACTCCTCAGAACGATTTTAAACGCAATGTTTAAAAAAGTTTCTTTGTTGGCCTTTAGAAGCAACTTTCCTGGAAAGAAAAACAAACCGTCAAAACCAGAAGGAGCAGCAATCCTAAATCTCTTTGTAATCCGTCTTTTCTCTTTTACAGATTAAAGGTTGCCTAAAATTTCCGAGGAGCCCCGTTCTCGTCTGCAGTTACCGGACTCGTCTCCTCTGCCCCGGGAAGCTGAAGATGAGGTTGCTATGGGAACTGCTCGTGCTGCAATCACTCATGGTGTGCCTCGCAGGTAAAGTGTCGTTTTGAAAATTTTGATTTAAGAATGTCACTGTATTTCACACTAATGCAAAAGTGCCCCGCGTTTTATATGCCAGTGATAAAATGGCAAAACAAGTCCCCGCTCCATGAGGGGCATTGTGAGAGGTTGCTGAGCGGATCGGGCTGATGCTCGTAACAAGCTCCTTTTATTGCTGATGGGTATCTCCACCGCAGAAGCGCGATGTTTTAAAGGTCTGCTCTACCCGCTTCCAGTTCAAAGTTGCTGTTGATGAAAGTTGTTTTCCCATGTTCTGTGCTAAGCGTTTCAATGCTCAATTAAACCTATGTGGAGTACGGCTTTAAATCCCATTAAAACGGTGTTATGTTACAGCTAAGACCTTGCTCCATTTAACAAATAATTAGAATAACATATTTCAGTGATATAACCATCTTCTCTAACTGCCCTTGTTTAACTTTTTCTTCCCTGAGAGTCGCAATGTTTTGAGCGTTCCCATCAAAATGAAATTGCTGAGGAATGTGCCTTTTCCCTGCAGCTGAGGCAGTTCTTGGAAGACGTTTCAGATTTGCAGAGGGTCAGCAGAGCTTGCGCCAAAGCTTTGCTGACCTTCTCACGCACAAGGAGCTGCCTGTGGGCTGTTGCTGGAAGAGCTGGGGGAACTGGGCTGATTTCGCTCCACCAGTGCCTCTGCGGCGGGTGCTGCTATCGCACCAGGGCTGTCAGAGCCTGTATTGAGTCTCTCTTTGCCATTCAGCTGTCGTTGATTATCTCCTCCTTGCATTGGCATTATTATTCTTTAACATGCGTTTCGTTCTGAGGAGGGGTTGTTTGCGTTTTAATTAATGTTGATGTCACCTTGGCGTGCATCTGGATTGCTCTGATTTATCTGCTGCTTGGCACTCAGAATGTTTTACTGCTTTGTTTAGTAACTTCTGCTTTCTTCCCTTTTGTATCTGCACGTTGTCAGGGTACTTTTTCAGCATTTCAGGTAATAGCAAACTACTTATAATAGCGTTTACTTTCTTCCGCTTAGCTCTACTGAACACAAAGACACTTTTATTCCGGTACTTATGGGTACCTATTTTTGAAATTTGGTTCCAAGTCGTTCTAAATGTGCTATGACAGTTTCTGAGCTGGCAGAAAATTGGATGCAGAGAGATTCTGCAATGCAGTGTCACACGTGTTTCAGGAATCGCAACCCTAGAGAAGTTAGTCTGCGGGAAAACATGATGTGGGATCCTTTATTTTAAGCAAATAAAGAAAACGGTTGAAAAACAAACCCACGCAAAATATTTTTTTGCTGTAATTTCTATACTTGAAATATCTATTGCAAAATGTCTAGAATCAACAAAATAAAGTTTTGGGAGAATGTGTTCAGGGAGTTGTCCTTATCTTTTACATTGCTTTGGAAAAATGCATTTCATAAGCACTGGCTTTCACCGCCCGAGTCTACAATGACATTTTTTCTCATCTTTGCATTTTACTAGGTATCTTCAGGGCACAGCATCAGTTTTTCTGTCCTGCTTAACAGAGTTATGGGAGAAGGAGTGCCAAAAGTTTAGTGCGAGTTTTATATTAGGTGATGAGGGAGGAAATTCCTTCGTTTTGCTATAGGACATGGTCTGGGGTGACTTCCTTTGACAAGATTTACATTTGGAAGTTTCTGTGTCTGCCTGCAATGTTGTACCAGCCCGCTGCAGGCGTGGAAGGGATTTGGCTGTGGGAGCCGTGGTGTTACCATGAAGCACAGCTATCTCGTTTGGGCGCAGTGCTGTTATTAGCCAACACACTCGGCATGTTTCCTGCAGTGTTTTGCCTAGCGCTGTGCTGTTGTGGACTGTGAACACAGTCAGATCTGGCTGTTAAATATTCCAGAGTTCAGGAGTAAACCATACCAGATGCCTTGCGTTGTCCTGTTCTGCATCGATGCGCTCTGCAAGGCAGGAGGAGGTGACCACCAAGTAGTTAATTTTAGTAGCTGCTATTAGGCAGCTCCATGCAAAAGGCACAAAGATGTAAACTAAAAGTTCATAGACAAACCTTCAGCCCATCCTAATTTTTGTCGTTTTATGTTCTGCTTTTTTTTTTAACTGAGTTTCAGGAGGCTTGTTTGCCCCTGCTGGTAATTCTGCTGCTCCTGGAGAACTTCAGCTGTTGATCCCAGGGAAAAAGCTCAAAGGAGACCAGTAACTTCGCAAGCCGTGTCCTACCGGGGAGCCTGAGGCTGCCCAGTTCTCCTGGGGTGCCGCTCCTCCCGCTGCCCTGCACGGGGGCTCTGCTTCAGGGCTACCCAGAAGGGGTGGACGCTTTCCTTCAGTCCACAATAGATTGCTCTTCCATGAAATTCTTAATTTCTAAGTTTAAAAAATAATTTAGGAAGTGATATTTTATTTTCACGTTGATCAAACCCTTGGACCATCTTTGAGGAAAAAAAAAATAGTTGAATTATGCAAAGAAAAAAAGGTAAAAATAGGATGCGGAAGAGTTATCCAACAATCCTCCATAATAGTGCCTTGTGGACCCTCAAATGCCTGGCAAACTGTGTTAAATATTGAGTTACCTGTGAAAATAAGCTTCAACCTAAAAACTGAATACTGGTATTTAGTTCTCATCAGTGTCAGACACAGCCCAGATTCCACTTTCGTCTTTGTTTCTGCCACAGCTGGTGGAGGATGAGCTTTTTGTTGTTGTCCTGGCAAAACTCCCCACGGAGGCGAGCGGCCCCACCGTCCCCATGTGGCAGTGGCCCTGGTGCCCCTTTGGGGACAGCCAGTGGGCTCCAGCTACTGCCAGTCCCGGCAGCGACTTGGGCTTTTTTTTTTTTTCTTTTTTGCATGCATGCTTCCTAAATGAACATCTGTTCACTAGGAATTGCATGAAAACTTCCAAACTCGTATCATTCAAGCCATTAAACAGCTGTCAAACCCGAAGCACTTCTGAGTATCCAAATGTGTCGTTAAGGGTACCAGTTATCCGCCGCTGCCAGCGTGCCAGGAGAAGAAAGACGTGCCAGAGCCGTTCACAGTCTGCATGGGATATTGCTATTGATTTTATGTACTGGGTGTTTAGATATTACAGTCCTTCACAGCAGGATGAAACACTCGGATAGAAATCTAGATCAATCCCAGGACGTACTTAAACCAGGTACCCAGAGGTGCCAATCTACTAATAATTTTGGGAGCTACCCAGCCTTCCTCACAAAAGGCAGCAGCACTGATAAAGGTCTTTCTGAGCTTCCCACCCCCTTTCAATCCATCACACCCAACCTGGGACCGTATTTTGCAGCCTACTTTTCTCGCTGTTTGTTGTGAGGTCATACAGATAAAAACTAACGATGCTTTCTTTGGACTCGATAGTTGATGTATATCAATTCAGTGTTTCTGATTATGTTTTCAGGAGTCTTTTCTTCCGGTGTCAGCTCTGGGAAGCAGTAACTGCAAATTATTCCTTTGGTGCCAAATAACTCTGATTTGTTAGGGCTGTCAGATTCCTTAAGTAACAGCTGTGGTGGCGATAATTTTGAGTTTTGGAGAGTAAGATGAGAGGCTGAGTAGCCCGTGAAAAATAACACACAGCTACTGAAGTCGTGACTTTGTTAACAAAGCTATGTGGGGCAGCCCCACAGAGCGACTGTACACCCTGAAATGCATCTGTGTACAGCCCGGGAATAGCAACAGGGAAACAATAGACACTACACAACCAAACCGACTTGTGTTAATGAAGATGGGACATAGTCCATATGCCTGTAATGTGCTGGACAAGTATGAAAGGAAATTTTCTATGTTTTTGTGACTCTTATGCAATTCTTTGCCTCATTAACTTCCTGTAGCAGTGAGTTTCACTGCTGAAGTCATATTTGCATGTTAATGAGCTGCAGTCACAGAGACGCATTAGCCGTGTGAGTGTGCATATGCATATTTTATAATGTAATTTAACCCGTGAATATCCACTAACGTTTTGACAGAACACAAAAGAGGAACCTGGTAGCTTTTGAGAAGAGTTTATGGTCTGCTGTGTTGCGCGTGTGGTTGGAGCCAGGCTTGCTCTCCTGCCCCCAGTCTCCACCTACGGCTTTTCCTTGGAGGCTTTGTTTTCTGTCCTTCTGCTTGTTCTTGCCATTTAAAAAGAAAGATCTCCACTCAAAACAAACACGTCGGCCAGCAAGACTGGTATTTCTCCCTTTTTCTTAGCAAGCACTGCGTAAACACAATAGCTTCAATAAATGAATTTGTCTTGCAGCTCTATAATAATGCTTCTGTTTCAACAGGTTGGTTTTGTCAAGGGGAAGTGCTTTTGCAGCTCTGTGTGTTCAGTGCTCCTCGAGGGGTGACTGAAGTAGCTCTGGAAAGCACAAACCAAAATACTGAATCTAGTATTTGTTTTACACTGATGTGAATGAATAAAGAAATGCTCTTGTTCCTCTCTACTATCTTGGCTTCTTTATGAAGCCTCCCAGCTGTGGAAGCTTCTGTTTTGCAACAGATTAAATGGGCTGCACAAGGATTGCTGGCAATTTTTTAGTGGAACGTGGAAGGTGATCCTGAAACTTAGAAATACCTTCATTACTCCCCCAGAGTATAGGTCACCCCAAAATTTCTGAACGTGTCTACACTCCGTTACGGGAAAAGCTGTGGTTTCACAATTGTCTGGGGCTCCAGAATTAGTTATTAGCCATATTGCCTCTCGCATCTGAACAGGTGAATTAATGTGAAGAAGACCGCATGTACCACTTAGACATCATTTCAGCCATCAGAACAGGGGTTAGAGTGGTATTTCTCAATGGGCTTTTTCCTGGCTCTCCGTACAGGGAAGGCTGTTACTGGTGTCATGATTTCCCAGCCACACTTGGGCTTAATTCTGTAAATCCAGGGACAGCATCATATTTTTCAATATCAAATTATATCGTATTTTTGACTAAGGTGGAACAATAGCATTGTTTTCACCTTTTATCTGCTGAAAATGCCATTTTCTAATCTAAAAATACGCACACGAGAGCAGAAGTCAGGAAAAAAAAGAGAAATATTTCTATAGAGCTTATTTTCAGTTTTGGTTGTGGTATTAATTTTTTTCAAAACTGTTTTTTAACCAGAAACTATTCTTATAAATGCCTGTCCAGGCATTCTTTCTCCTTACATCACCTGCTGATACAGCATAACCAGTACCTCAGCAGTGGTTCAGACCAGAGCATTTAGAGCATGGCTGTGTAATTCCGGGGGAAAAACCCCAATATATAGTCAGGTGTTTTCCATTGTTAGACGAAAATCATTGTGATTTCTATCAATACTTTCCAATGAAATCAGCCATCCAGCTCTGTTAAAAATTAAAACGCAACATTCATACAAAGATAAATATTCAAAGGGCTATTTAAATTTATGCTTTTATCCAAGCAGATGTAGGTTACGTACAAAAGAAATTCTGCTAATTTCATGTCTGAATATAAATAATTAAACCAAGAAGTACTGTTGTACATATTAAATGATGGTCTTCTCTAAACGATGCAGCGATTCAATTTGTTCAGCTTTTTTTTTCTGGTGCTGTGTAGTTCCCACGACTGGTGCTTTGATGTTAGCGGGTAGCTGGAAAATGATTAATCTGTTGCAGTTCCATAATTAATTAATTTATATTTTGGTCAGTTCTGCAGCACTTTGCATTTTTCCCGACTGCCTAATTAATGTTTGCGTAGCACTTGGAACAGATAAAGCGCTGAACGACTCCTATTAATATAATCGCTTATCAAACGCGACCCAGCCCTTGGCTTCGTGGCAGGGTAAGCTGTCACAGGAGCGCGCTGGAGAAGGCTGCAAATTTGCAGTTGAGATCTGGTTTGCCCGTAACACTTTGGTTTGGGGTTTTTTTTCTTAATTATTCCAGGGGATTTTTATTCACTTTAAGCGCCTATATTTTCCAAGGCTGTACAAAGACCCGTGCCCAGGGCGCCTCACTCCTCACCCCGGCGGTGGCATCTTGGGGGCAGGCGGCCATGAGCTGGGGGGGAGCGGGGCACCTAACTCCTTCCCTTTTAAAGGGTGCACCGAGTCAGGACGAAGGACGTGGCAGGACCCAGGTTAAAGTAGAGTTTGGTCTGTAGCAACGTGCTCACGTTATGCTTCTACTGAGAATCCGTAAGTAATCTGTCAGTACAGCGGTGGGTGGTGAGGTCACAGGAGAGCCCTGATGTCACACCAACTCCACGGTGTCCTCACTGTGAGTACAGATTTTTCACAGAAAACCAAATACTTCACCATCGTATAAGCTTACCGTCTGAGCAAACGCACTGCTGGAGGTTATTGCCATGATCGCGCTGGCCTTTCTTCAGAACAGTTTTAAAAAGATGCCTAAAAATGTGTGCATTAAATTGTCTCTATGAGAGGGTGCCGAGTAGTTTTTCCAGCAGAGGGCTTTGGACAGGCGTTTTCTGGAATAAAAGGCTTCTCGTGAGTCACAGCTGGGGCGGGCTGCTGCCGGCAGGAGAGGACAGTAAATGGTGGGCTGGAGATGGGTCGCTTGGGACAAGATAGAGGTCACTCCTGCGGGGGGACAGCCCTTGCTGTGGCAAATTCTGCTGGCTTTTTAACAGTCACGGAATTAGATTTTATCCCTTTCCTGGCAGTGTCGGGACTCCAGTGTGACGTTAAACTCCTTAAGACTGTTAATCATTGGTTCGACTCTCGTGTCAGTTCCACCTGTGTCGCAAGCAACCTTACTGCCTTTTGAATGTGGTTAAACTGATCGATCCGTGTTAAATGTGCTTTTGGTATGTCCAGGAACAATATTGCCACAGCTGATCATGGTTGTGTTGTTAATGGGGCATGCTGCTGTAAAAGTAAAAGCTTTTGAGGTGGGAATGGGTGTAAGTGATGGAGACAGTGAGCATTAGAGTTTGCTGTGGATAACGGTTGGCAGTGTTGGATCCCGAGACATACCACGGAAGTGACACAGGAGCTGGTAGAGGTCCGTTCCCTTCCTCAGCACTTGGGCTGGAGTCTTCCCAGGGATTGTCCTCGTACTTTTTGTTGCTGAGGAGAGCTCACGTGTGTTGAGCTCGAGCCAGAAAGCATTCCTCTCATGTCAGGGAGAAGTTCTACAAACTTCATACCACCAAAGATGTCATTTCAATTTGGGACAAAAAGTCAAAGAAGTGGGGTCATGAGCATCGCCAAGTGCATCTGCCCTCATCTTCTCCTCCACGCCTGCCAAAGTTTGCTGCTGCAGTGAAAACCCTGCTAGAAACTTCATTTGGCTGTTTCTTCTCCTTCTGTGATGTCAGTCTGCTTTGTGTTTCCTGGGCAAGCCTAGACTGTCTCTAAGGGTGGGCAGAAGCTTCCTTGGTACATATAATCATTTAAATAGAATTAAAAGTGCTGTTGAGGTGGTGGCGGTGGTGATGGGTGATAATAATAGTTAATGTGGTGTAGGTATCATAGCACAGAGAGAGGTCTGAAGCCAGGGACTTGTGATTGCTGCATGAAGGAACTGAAGCTGAAGACGAGAGAGAATGGTTTAAAGTAGGCAAATAAAGAGTGAGAGGAGAAGAAACTTCAGAGGGGAAGAATTGTTTGAGCTAAGAGGACGCTGGGATAAGAACAATTAAATCTGAAGTGGGCAACAGTTCATTTAAACGGAAACCAGCAGACTTTAGCTGCCAAAGTGGGATTCTACAGTATCACTCAGCTGTACATAGCTGTGAAGAGGAGCTAAGAAAATGTATGTCATTATGTGTAATTTATGCTTATTTAGGAATTATATGGCAAGTTTTTCTGTGATTGCAGAGGATTTGACTCAGCCTCACAAGAGGTCTGTACCCATTTTACATTCCTGATCTGTCAGGAGTGAAGCCCCTGCTAGATGTGACCTGACTCTGATGTAGGCCATAATTTCCTAAATTATAAAGTTGGAGACCACATCAATGCAATTTTCTCATTTCTCTTTTACATGCAGATGATTAGGTACATCATGTTTTTCTCTGTTTAACTCGCAAGTCCATCTGGGCAAGTTTAATTACATCTTTTTCGAAAGTTATTGAGGTAAGATGATGCACTTTAAATAAAACAGAGGCTATACAGACATTTTTATAAGCAGATGTTCCAACTATCTGGCTGCGTATTGATCCCTTGTGCGTTTTATGTGATGCCTCTCTTCAATTTAGCTTCTTTGCATTTGAATTACTATGTAGGTATTGAAATTAAGTCTCATTTAGGGAGTTGCAAAAATACCTACTTTTCTAAGCATCTATCAAATGAGGAGAATATGGATCCAAAATACTTTTTTATTGCTGATAAAAATGAAGTTTTATGGCAAAATTTGAGGTGATTAGTCTGTTGCTTTATAGGTAAAATGCTGTATGATTCTTAGAAAATCTAAATGTTGTTGGAAAGGGGTGGCATAGAACTAGTCAAAAACCTGCCTCCGTGTAAACATTTCGTCCCCTGACACTGCCCTGCATAGGTACGAAACTTCTTTCGCTTTCCTCCACACTTTTCATGGATATGTAACAGGAGCCACTGGGGGAACCATTACTTTCCACTCAGAATTGTGGGGTTAAATCCCTTGGGTTTGCCTTCTGCCCTTACTTCATGCAGCGAAGCATTAACTGTCCGAAAATGATGTTGGTAGCGATCATTATTATTTGGATAAAGGTCTTTCAGCTAAGCAGCAATCAAGGGTGAGCATCCAAATGGAATAAAAAGGGGAAAGGGTCAATTCAACTTTGATAATCTTAGTGCTATAAATGTGGGCAGTGACAGAGCTACCCTTTACTGACAGCTAAATGTGTCAATAGGCTGGCAGAGCACTGCTGGCTCATGTTATCCACAGCAGAAAGTCAGGCTTTTCCCTACGTCTGTGTGTTTTTGTAGGGTCTCTCACCTTCTGCAGCTGGGCGCTGCTCGTTGCGAGTGCTCCAGATCTTACAGGATTTGGGCCGTTAAATAGAACAGATGCCCACGTATTCTTGAGAGTTTGTGCTCAAAATCAGTTTATGGCAAGTAAGTGGGCTGTTTGCAATAAATACTGCTTTTAATTAATAGAGCACAGAATGCTATAGTGCAGCTCATTCATCTGAGCATTGTTTAATACTGGTTTATTGAAGCGTTTGTCAAATGCAGTGACAGTCTATACTCCGAAATTAAGGGTATGCTTGTGACAGGCTGCACTGACTCATTATTGCGACTTTTAGAAAAGTTTTCCTGTGTATTACGATGAAAAGGCAAATCTTGCCCATGATCACTTCAATGCCTCAGTTTGGTTTTCTTTATGTATTTGACTTTTTTATTTTGCAATAAAATATACATATTTAGCTTCATAAATCAAACTAAGACACAACTGTTAGATAGTCTATATCATTAATTAGGCTGTGGAGCAAGGCAAACATTACAACCATTTATAATCGAGTACTGCAGAAGTTGCTAATCAATGAGACAAGCAACTAATTAAACAGCCAGCAGTCAGCAACTTCAGCTGAAGTTGGTGACTTTCAACTTAATTAAACTTTCCAGGTGTCAGTGAAAGTATGAAAAATATATCTGTCTTAAAATATTGACGTGTCTTAATTCCACTCTTCTGAGTTTAAACATGAGAAGATTGTGTCTGTTTTAAGGGAAATTGTCATTTATAAAACATTCTATATCCATGTCGCATAGAGAAAAGGAAAAAAAAAAGTAGTATGTCTGAGAAAGCTTTGTTTGAACTCTGCCCAGTGCGTGTTGAGTACAGCATGAATTTAGGTGACTTCCTCTTTGTGTCTGAAATACCTGCCATACCGTCTTTTAATTCATTATTCTAAGCTTTCGCAGCTGCAAAATAGATCCCTGACAAAGTTCAGACTGTCGTCGCTGTTTTTACTTGTGAAAAGCAGGTAATATGACGGGTGTTCTGTGAGACGTGGAAGAATAAATTATTCGTGTCTCTGCAAGCTTGCTGTCTATGCAAACGGACAACATGAAACGCTCGCCGAGAGCCAGATCAAGCTTTATTCCTGTAGCATTCACTCTCCTTCCAGTTTTCATATCGTCCGTGTGAAATGGCATTTTCTCTGGGTTCATCTTGTGTGGGCTTTGCTGGAAAATATCTGAAGAGGGACTTGAAAGAAGGCAGGTTGATGGTTGGGCTTTCTGGCGTATGGAAGCAGGGAGTAATGCAGAAGGCAGAGCAAGAGGAATAAAAGGGCTGGTGGTGGCTGGATGCACAGGCGGAATGAAGATGGGAAATGCGCATTTCCTTAGCTACGGAAAAATCGCTTCCAAATTCTTGGTGTCAGGTTGTCTTCTATAGTGTTGCTTAAAAGGGGACTCACATATGAAACAAATCACAGCATTGTTGTGTTTCTGAGCTTTATGCTGAAGTCCAGGTTGTGGTGATTTGGCAATATGTTGAATTAGTATTTTCTTTTACTGAGCATATTTGTCCTGGTTTTGTGATCCCCTTGAATGGGTGACGCAGATCCCGATGCCCATGGTGTGCCAGTGATCTCCAGCCTTCTTTGTGGTTGATGGGCAAGGACACTCTGGCCGTACCCAGAGAAAGTAAATACAGGCAACTCTGAATTTGCAAACATTACTGAAAGGGATGATACTTAAATACTTAGTATCAACTAAAGTAAAAAAAGTAGGAAGAAAGGCCTAAGGAGAGACAAGCTTAATTCTTGGGATTTTCCTCCTGAGAGAAAGAGTATTTCAGAAAGAGGTAGGGATGTAAGGCCGGAGCACAGGCTGAGGAGTGGTACCTTACCGGTGTAGAAATGATAGCCAACATGACAGACAGCTCTGAAAGAATGATTGAAAGAGACCCCCAAAAATCTCTTCGGGACATCAAAACAGGGCAAGTATGAGGTGGGGAGGGGTTGACAGGGTCCTGCAGGACAACCCCGGCGGCCCAGCTGTAACCAGGGCACCGGGATGAGGGTAAGTTGGAAGGAGCTTTTACCATTATGTATATGTTTGCATGTATTGGCGGTCTTCAGTCCCTCGGGGTTTGAAACACTGAAGTACTTAAGGAGAGAAAACAAGTCTAAAAGGCAGCATAGCTCATAATCAAACTGTTAGTGAAATATGTATACCTCAACTGGAATAAAAATGCTCTCTGCAGCAGTATAAAGATGATGCCTCTTCTGAGTCAGGAAGCCCAGCTGCAACTCTCAAGTCAAGTGGCCAAGAAGAGTTATCAGTAACGGCTGTGTCTCTCGTGCTGTAAATGGGAAACACTCTGCAAATACTCACTTTTTTCATATGTAATAGTGAGCAGTGGTGCTGGGTGGAGTGGGCTCCTCAGGATGCACCAGCATCCCCTCTTCATTTCCAGGCAGGGAAGGAGACGGGCACTGGGTTTTACTAATCCCTGCTCACTAATGTTAGCTACTCATTTCAAAATACGATGGCTGATTTCCAGCATGTGTAATGTACAGATGCAAGGCATTTCCTTTTCTTATTGGTGCGTGTTAAAGCCTCTGTCAGCCTTCTTCTTTGTGAAAAGCAGAGGTTCTCTGTGTCTTCTCTTAGTTGTTATAATATCCCTGTGGTAACAGTCTTCAAACAACTAATTGGAAAGAAAAAAAAAAAAATCTGTGTAGAGTTTTCGAAAATTTGTTAATACTGACTTTGCTTTATGTAGTTTAGCAGTCGCTTACATTTCTTGATTTCTACTCCATTTCTGCTTTGAATTTGCATGTTTTCTTTTTTCTGGCTTTTGTTGTTACGTTCACGTACTTAGGATAGAATATGGAAGTTATTCCCCAATGAAAGGCACAGGAGTGACAAGCCATCAGTTAGCGGGAGGAGAGAGAACCTGGTGCTTTCTCATGTAAATTATGTGAATCCTGGATGTAAGCCAGGCATTCATTTTGTTAAAATGGGGTTTGATAATTGAAACTAATTTAACATCGACCCCATTACGTTGCATTTTATTGCTCATTTAATGTGCCTGCCTCACCAGCTCCCAGAACTCGGAAGCGGCTTTGTTCCATGAGTTTATAATTTGTCGGAACTCCAGCCGCACAGGTAGCTGTTGCGTTTGCTCCGTGGGATCAGCACCAACGTCCGCAACAGATGTTTCGCCGATGTTCGGTCAGTGCGGTGTCTTTATGCGGAGCTGCGCATCAGCAGGCACTGGGGATCGGCACTGATGTGCGCGGGTTAAGCCGAACAGCTTGAGTTAGTGCAGATTTGCCGTGGAAAGATGCTTCCCCTGGAAAGCGGCCCCGCGGACAGTCCAGCATCACTCCCCGTGGCCCAGCAGAGCCCTCCCCATCGCTCCCGGCGGGCTCCTGCCTCCCCTGTACCGCTTGAGAAAGAGAAGGTTTGTCAGACCTGACAAATAACCCCAGTCCTCTCATAGTGCGGGTCATTATATTGACTTCTGTCAGAGAATGACACTTCAAACCAGCTGAGGGGCTGGCTCATTGGGGTTTAACGACACAGGATTTCCATGTTCTGCCGTCCCGCTTTTGGTTTCTTCTCTCTTACTGTTCTTTTGCGTGATTTCTGTATTTCACTCCTAGATAAATCTTTTCTACAGTTTATGAATCACTAAATAATCCTGTAATTAATTGCCACCCCTTTTGGTGCTAATTGCAGCGCAGCACTAGGTGATGGTTTCTCGGACACAGTTGCATTTATCAAAACAGCGGCGAGCGAAAAAAGGCCAAAAGGGCAAGAAAATACAGATGTGTGCAAACAACCGTGATGGATGTTTGTTTGTTTACAAACATGTTCTCTTCTGCAACTGTGGCCGCAGGAGTGGCGGGGGGAGTGATGGATTGCTGGAGCTCTACCCTTGTGAAATGGCAACAGGGGAGAGGCAGTAAGAGGGAGCCTGGGTTACATCGTGGGGCCCGAAGGGCACCGAGCTGTGCCTCAGCACTGACACAGCACGCAAATAGGAGTGCTGCAAACCCCACCAAAGTTACTTAAAAGGAAAGTGGGGTCAAAAGCTGTAGCTAATACTACTGTATATTTGTAGTGCAAACTAGGTAAGAGTGTGTAGAACTATTTAAAATTATATCCATGCCTGAAATGCCCTAAAGAAGACATTCTGTGCTCACTTTTCAGCCGCTACTTCATAATCCAGACCATGCTTAAAGCACATGGCTCATGTCTCCTTTTTTAAATGTACATGCATGCAAATGAATATAAAGGACAGAAAATGTGCGTGAGGCAAAGCATACACTTCCTCGTCATGGAAAGCAACATTTGACAGGTATTACATTGATTAAAAACCTACAGGGTGCAGGAAAGGGGGCACGTGGATGTTACACTGACGAAGGCTTTAGAGCCCCTGCGTGGGGTCAAAATGCTTTGTTGGCAAGAGCTGACAGAGGGAGTTGTCTGTATTGGGTAGTCTGGCTGCTGAATTGCTGGGTCACCATGTTGCGTTTCTTCTCGCTCAAAAATAGTGAATTCCATTCTGGAGTAGAAATGACATTGAAAATCAATGAGATCTTGGTTTAAAAACGAACAAAATGATCCTTCTGTTTTGTTGGGTTTTTTTTCTCTATGAATGTCCTTGGGAATGGGATCAAACCCAGAGAGAGAGAAAACAGGACAACCTGGTCTTCAGTGCACCCTTGTATTTAATATTTAGACCAACCTGAGCGGATTCGGAAATCAGCACAGCCCAGAGGCGGGAGGTGGAGAGACCATGGGCAGGGCTGCGAGGGTTTAGGACCAAGTTCACATAATCCGGCAGCTGCAAACATCTGTAGTGTGTGTCGAGGGACTACAGCATACGTCTGTGGGACGAAGTTCTGATGTTGCAGCACTGCTTGGACAGTCTGAAAACATCAGGAACTGCCTAACCAAGCCGAATGAAAGCGTGTGAGAGTGGAATCTGACCTGGGGTTTGGGGAAGAGAACCCAAGGTTCTGGAATAAGGATATTCAAGCGGCATCATCACCTTATTTTTTTGAGTGGTGTGGAACTAAACTTTTAAAATCGTACTTGAAGTCACGATTTCCGTTTGTTCCGACACCTATTGGTGTTTCTGTGCAGGTGTGGTGGTGCTGTTTTTGAAACACGCTTGCTGTGTATAAAATGTGCTTGTTGCGTTGGTTTTTCTCGGCGATACAAGCTAAATGTGGCTGTCAGTGTTGTGCAGGATTGATTTGTGAAAGGTTGTTAGCCTGTTAGGTCTTACACGTTGGAGTCAGCAGCAGCATTCACAGTTCTTGCAAGGTGTTGTGTTTAAAACGATGGCAGAGGCTTTTAACACTTTTTTAATTTAACTTTCCTTAATATGACATGCAATTACTGGTAAAACCTAACCACCCTTTCTTATTTTTAAGTGTAGATATTCTCTGGCATTTTACTGCTTTCTCCTAAAGTATTTAGGAGAAGGCACATGGAAGTATAGCAGTTAACACGGACTTTATGTAATTTGAGAGATGTAATAACATAGTTTAAAAGAAAAAAATAAAAAGCTTTTTTAATGTGTGTCACCTGATAAAATGTGCCAGTCCAAATCCATGCAATTACAAGAGCCAAGACCTTCATGTGCTTAATAATTAGAAGGAGAGAGATTCTGGCAAAAATCGTTTCCTGTAGGAAAGCTGAGTCCAAAAGGCTGAAGTTTTGCATTAATATTTATTGTGGTTTTATTTGGTTTAGTTCTCTTTGCGTTCCTCAGAAGCTTTTTTGTGTGAAGGGAATTGAATCGCAGCATTCGGGTGTGTGGCAGAGACCAGAGGGGCTCTGGGTATCAGGGTGCTGGGGGCTGGCTCCGTATTTTGGGCTCTGGTCCCTCCCTTTTGTGTGACCTACTGGTGCATCACGAAGCAGGAGGGCAGGGGTTGTTTGACACCGTTTGCTGTGGCTGCGGTGCTGTGTGTGCTTACGGCTTCGTTACCGGCGGCGCAGGTTGTGCCATTCCTGGTTCTCGGCGTGTCCCGCGGGTGCAGGAGGATCTGGAGATGCTCCTGTGCCTGTAGCGAGGCTCTGAGTGCAGACACCAGGCACATTCACAGCGAGAAAAACCCCTTCCAGTGCACCGAGCTGCCACCACACACACCTTGGGAGCTCTTGGCTGCCCCTGGCAGAGCCGGCGCAGGCTGTGGAAAAGTGGAAAAATTTAGAGAAAACAACAAAGCATTTTCCAGCACTTTGTTTAGTCGTATTCAAGGAGACAGAAGCAGCCCTGCTGACATACTCTGCAGGAGTTATGTCTTGTCCCTTGCAATCATTGTTTATTGTCAACAGGAGAATGTAGCAGTTTAAAAACTATTTAAGTTGTTTCTGAAGACATTAGGAGATCTCATGTAAATTCATTAGTTACTATGCAGCTGCCCACATAGCATTTAAAGTAATAAAAAATGTATTAGTTTCACTATACAAATGTATTAGCATCTAGTCTGTACTTAAATGAAAAATGTATTAGCTAAACCATATGAATGTATTACTGGTGTCTCTCTAGCTGTATAATGCTTAACTTGAGCTATCCTTCATTATTAATACAATCTAAAATATACAATAAATGCTGCAAATAGACTCTGTATAGAGACTTTAGATGACAAAAAAAACCCAACCCTCTGTGTTCACCAAATTTCTGCATTTATTTTCAATACTCATCTGCGGCAGTTCAAGGGCAGTCCTCCGCTAACAAAGTCTGTTGTAACCAAGCACTGGGAGAGCGTTCTTGTGGGTGGGAGCCCAGTTTAGCTTACTGGGATTGTCAGTTCCTTGTGAGAAGAAGAGTTTATTTGCGCTTATTTTGCAACTGTCTTATGGTCATGAAAATGTTTACATAAAAATGTTTGCATATTTGGACTTATACCAGAGAGTCATTAATTCTCGATTCATTGCACTTCCCAAAAAAACGATAGATGAAGAACAAAACCCAACGAGAAGACATTACCAGAGGCAGATGACCAGTTTGCCCGAGGGAATGTGCCAAAGGCTGTGAGGTGTCGGGCTGTTTGGCAGACTAATGCTAATTTGTAAATCTCAGCATTTCCGTTAAGAACGAGATCAGCTTTCCCCCGCAGCAGAGAATTGTAGAAAGGCCTTGCACATTTCTTTAAAAGTCAATTTTTTAAAAAGTAATTTTTTGAGCACAATAAAATCCTTTAAAATACAGAGGGATGAAAGAAAAACTACAGGATTTTTGAATCTTTCAGCATGCAAACAATTAAAAAGTAGCTATCAGTAAACCATTACATTTTTTTGTACTGGATTGGAAAACAAGTAGAATACATAGGAGGATAAGCATAACCACAACCTGCTTGATAATATGATTCAGAATTAGGTGTTTCTGGTTCAGCACATGCATTCAAAGCAGGAGTGTAGGGGTGGGTGTGTGGGGGCTGGTTAATTAGAAAGCTGTCTGATTTCCCTAAAGAAGCTATGATAACAGCATTAAAAACGTAATCCTCTGTGGTGCGCATCCTTCACTGGAGGATCAGCCGTATTACCGATCACATTAGTTTTCACCTGAAGTAAGGCTGCAGCATGTGCATACGGCGATTGTTCCATTTCCAGCGCTGAGCCCTGACACAGCCTATGGAGATGGAGCAGATGCTGGCTGGAAAGGGGTTGCAGTGGATTTGGATACAGGTGCTGCTTTCATAAACCTACAGGTTACTAACTGCCTTCCCCACGGATAACCTTGTACCTCATCTGAGTTAAGTTGGCCACAAGCAAAATAAGGATGCCCCAGAAAGCAGAGTGGAAGTTGGAAGGTGCTCTCTCCCTGTGCGCACGCTTGCTCTTCCAGTTGGCTCCTTGCTCCGGAGCTCCAGCGCTCTTGGGGGAGCGGATACAGCTCTGTGGGGCATCACCAGCAGGGATTTCACTCCAGGAGATGACCAGGGGTGTTTAGTGTTTGTTTGAATTTTCTTTCCTTATCAATAGCAGTAGCAAACCATGCAGTGCCTCCCGTATTTCCCCAGGTCACAGCTGGTTTTATTATTTTAAATGAGTGTATTTGTGAGTTCACGTTCATTTCCAATTAGTTTTCCTTATGAAAACTCCTGCTCCCTTGACCATTGATGGCCATAGGTTAATTTTTTTTAATGTCTCAATATTTTGTAGTGTACATCCAGTTCAGATTTCATATGGGTCAAATTCAGTTGTCCATAATAGTAACACCTTGCTTTTGATAAGGTGAGCTTAATACTTGCTTCCTGTACCAGTGTAAACATTATATTCCCTTTCTCATTCTTTAGAGCACATTTTAAATACTGTTTACTGTGGATTATTTTAGATGCCAAATTTGTGAATCAAAGAACTAGAGTTAAATGACAAAATTCAATGCACGGTCAACAAATAAAAGGGATTGGGATCCTTTATCAGAGGTGGCACACGGGGCACTAATGACAGTGTCAGCTATTCTGTATCTTAATCAATTCCCGTGATCTCATTTCTAATTTTTACTCTTACCGACAAGTAGTTATTCAAAGAAGTAAATTGACTATCTGTGTAATGTGCTTCTTGGACACAAAAGGCTCAAAATTAACAGGCTTTTTTTTCTTCCCCCCCTTGGAGAAATCTTCCTCACTGCAGTGTGGTGTTCTGCTAATTATTCCTTTGCCCCTTTTTTGTTTTCTAAAGGTGACAGAGGAACCTGAAAGGGATCGGTATGTGCGTGGTGCAGACGGCAGCTCCTCAGTCACCGCTGCTGGCAGGGGCTGCCTGGGCTCTGGTGCCAGCCCAGCCTGCGGAGTCAGCGCTGCTGGATTTCTGGGGTCAGGCGGGAATATAAAACAGCCCAGAAAAATCAGGGTTTGTGACCGGAATCGCCTAATGTTCCCAAGATCAGCGTGTTTATCTGTTGCTGGCAAGGGGAGAACAGAGGCAGTGTTTTGGTTCGTGTTTGGAAACTAATAATGGAATATCATAAATGGGAAGACTAAGCAGGGGGCCCATTGGAAAGGTACTCTTGATGAGATCTGCAAAATCCCTTGTTCTAATGCTGACAATGGGTACCTTTAAGATCCAGCCTTTCCACTTTGTTGTGCTACAGGTGGTTTTCAAAACTGATAATCAATTTACAAAGAACAGATCTTTTTTCTTTTTCATGCTGTTAAAGCAAATTGGTATGTAATTAGATTTATATACTGAATAATCTTATTTGCATATCCAATTAATTCTTCCTGTTTTAATTTGTTAGGGTTGGATTCACATTAGTAGTAAAAAATAACACTTAAATTATCAAGGATTCAAATTTTCTTTTGCCGTAATTTGTTCAAGATGTTGTATCAAAACTTTGTCCTGAGCATCCTCTTTCTTTTAGGGGTTATTAAAGAACGTGGAAAAGGCAACCAAAAGAAAACGAACCTGTGTTATAAAAAAAAAATCAGAGTCTATTTAAGCTGACCAAATGCAGTGTGAATTTAGGCTTTTTAAGCATCTTGCTTAGGGTCTGTAGATGGCGGAAGGCTGTGTGGAATTTTCTGTGTGGATTATTGGTGGACTTTGTGAGCAGTAGGAGGATTGACTGTTCTCCACTGACTCAGTAGTCAAAGTCGTGGTGTCCTCGCTTGGAGCACTTGTTGCAGACGTCTGTTTATCATTTTGACCGTCTTGATTTGTCATATATGTATTCAGAAATGCAGAAGATGAGGAGAGGGACCTGATTTGCAAAGTGTTAAGACGCCCTAAATTCCACACTTTCCAACGCAGCAGGGAGCTGTTTAGCATCCTTGAAAACAATGACAGTTTGTTCAGTACCAAAGCATATAATTTTAGCAGCTTCCTGTAGACATCTACTAGCTAGACAAGAGGAGGTTTTTTTGCAGATATAGTCTAAGGAAAGTTCAGTTTTTGCTCTGTGTCAGGAAGTAGCACAATCCTCGCTTCCAAAATCTCTGTGAAGAGCCTTGGCCTTCCCTGCCAGGCACGTGGCTGAAGGGCTTCCATCGATGGCTCGGCCGCTCCTTCACGTTTTCAAACTACAGGTTCCAGTTACAGAGCTGCTGAAGCTGAATGGGCTGTGAGAGTGCTTAGGAGATAACACCAAGGCTGAAAAGTCAGCACGCCAAATATTTATTTAAACGTGCTGAAGCCAGCTTGTTCCCGGCATCTGAGACACGTAGAGGTAGTACTCCTGCTTCCCACTTACCCTTACAGCTTATTTTGAGTTTGGGAGGAGAGGTCTGTTAGACATGGGGGAAAAACCAAAGGGATTGATGAGTCATTATAAAAGGGTAGAACAGATGCTTTGTAACCTGAAATTAAAGTGATATTTCAGTATAGTGAAAGTGCAGGTGCGTAAAGGAGCTTGGGACCTCTCTGGCAGGTGAGAACCTGTTGACTCAGAGCAGGAACGTCAGTCGGAGCCATGTCATTACGGTCCAGTGGGTAAAAAAAGAAGGTGAACTCTTTTCTGCCATGGAGAGGAAGGCACCATTAAATGTTTAATGGTGTCTTCATTTAATGTCACTTGAGGCATGCAGTAAATGTAGCATATAACACACGCGTAAGCTTCACGGTGTGGTTTGACCTCAAATGATTTAGTTCAGAGGTGATTTCAGTGTGAAGATCAGGCGTGGCGTGGTGGCTTCACCCGGTGCTTACAATGCAGTGATTGCCCACGTACTCGAGACCAGCAAGGGCGCAGTCACGCTGCTGCTCTTAAACTACTGCAGTGAAAAACCTAACAGCTTTAGTAGGCTAAAGCTGTCATACTGCAGGGGGGGGCGCAGAATTTTCTCTTTCCTACAAGGTGAGAAAACATTGCCTGAACTTTACCTATATACATAAGCGTGTTTGTGTTTTGGTTTTTGGTTGGTTTGGTTTCGTTTGGTTGGGTTTTTTTTAATTTTCAAAGTGTCCATAGGGTTTTTATGAGATTTTTATGTGTTCCTGTAGTGACTGGAAAGAATCTTGTATCCCTTGTGAAGTTGTCTGTCTGTCTAGTGCATTAATTGATGTGTAATCGGCTACCTATTTTCTAATTGAGAGCTTGCCGTTCACCTGAGTACCCTTCACCCTTGTCACAAGGAGATTGATGGCAGAGGTATCTGCTCTTCTCATAAAATTAAGGGTCTTGATTTCAGTTTAATGCCCAATCACTTTATTGCAAGTTTGCATAAATGCATCCCTCTGCTTTTATTTGATTTCCAACATTTTGAGCAGCTTGTTCTGCAAAATGTTAACTGTCTGCAGAAAATCACCGCCATTGAATAAACAGCATAGAATCGCAGAATGGTTTGGGTTGGAAGGGCCCTTAAAGATCATCCACTTCCAACCCCCCTGCCCTGGGCAGGGACACCTCCCACCAGCCCAGGCTGCTCCAAGCCCTGTCCAACCTGGCCTTGAACCCCTCCAGGGATGGGGCAGCCACAGCTTCTCTGGGCAACCTGGGCCAGGGGCTCACCCCCCTCACAGCAAAGAATTTCTGCCTCAGATCCCATCTAAATCTCCCCTCATCCAGTTTGAAGCCATTATCCCTTGTCCTATCACCACATGTTACCAAAACCACAGTTTTATTCTTTTTGTGTAAGAAACAGGGCTTGTAGTTGCGGAGTTTTATTACTACTGTTGGATGGTTAATGGTTAATTGGATGGTTAATGAAAGGAAAACTTGACTACAAGAAAAAAAATTCATTCCAAATAGTTGACACGCAAAGCCTAAAAATCCATACGGCTTCCTTCTCTCTGTTTAGCATCAGTAGGCAACTGGGCAGCGTGTCCAGTGAAATCAGAGAAAAAATGCCCTGTGGATACAGTGGGTGGATTGTACTGGAACTGAATGGTTAATTCAAGAGGCTTTGGCAGAAATTGTGTCAGTGTAGAGGAGATGCAGTAAGAATTGGTGCATGTGTGTCCATGAAACTGCTTTGAAGTGAGCAGGGGACGTTGTGGAGTAAGGGGTTAAGGACTGAAAATAAAAACAATGTATTTAAATGATTTAATAAATGAGGAAAATATTACCATAATTATATTGCAGTGATTTGAAATATGTCCTGAGGTGAATTGCATTGGATCCTAATTAGCAACTATTGGTTATTAGCTAAATCCAGTGCCAGGGGAAAAAAATAAATAGGTACAAGTGGTTGCCTGCATCTCCGAACACCGTGTTTGTTCTGCCGTTTTGTACTATTTCTACCTGAAAGGTGAAGTAACCACTGCAGATCCGTGGTGCCAGTCTGCAGGTCACGGGAAACACCTCGGCTGTGTCCCAAGCAGACAGTTTGAAATACAAATAAGGTGACAGTTCGTGGCAAAACAACTTCTGTGTGCTGGTCTTATCGCATGAGGAACAACTACACCCCTCTACTTTGTAATAAAAATAAATAGTGTAACAGGGCTGGTGCACCTGGTAGTTTGGGCTATAGCTGTAAGCTATGAATAGATAATATATTCCCTCTCTTGTTCTCTCTAATCTATCCGACTCCCGACTTTGTAAACTGTACTTGACCAAGCTACAAACAGCTTTTACTTTCTAAGGGCAGGAAAAGACAGTACACATCCCTGCGTGTCGGAAAACTAAGTGAAAATGACCTCTAGCTCTAAGGCACTTATTGAAAACCTATTTTAAATTGGATACACAAGCCAAGATAATACAGGCTGTTTGCTAAGAAACATTAGAGAAATCCATAACACGAGGCTTTTTATTATAGGTTTATTACATCAATCTCTCCAGTGGGTAATGGAACTTGTAAATATACTCTTATGTAGGAGTCTCCTTGCGGGCTTTTTATTCATGCTGAAGTAAGCACAGCAAACTTATTTGCTGTCAGGGTACATTGAATTTAAGATTAGTATTTATTTTGGTTCTAAAGAGGTTTTTGCTTTTGTGAATTGGAAGTTGGTGGAACAGCTGTGTGAGAGAAGGCGGGAGCTGTAGGGGAGCGCGGGGAGGAAAGGAGTTTTGCGGACGAGGGGCTGGTACCGGAGCGGGGTGAGGATGTGGGTGCACACCGAGGGATGCGGGTCCTGCCCGTAACTTCTCCCCTGGCTGGGCTGCATCCTTCGGGAGGAAAACATTGGCGTGTTTAAGGAAGGAGCTTGCTGCTTTTCCACTGAATTAACCCAGCAGGATGAAAAATAATCCGAGAACTATTTAAGGGAAGTATTTCCTGCATTGCCACGCACACAGAGTCACAGTGTACTTTTTGCATTTTTTATTAAGATACTTCTAATTCTTTTCTAGAGGTAAGCAAAGTAATGCTGCTGCAGCCATAAGGCAGCATGGCTTACCCGGGAGAAGTTAAGGGCAATTTGTCCTGAATAAAGAGTTAAGGAAAAGTTTACATAGAACTTTGAAGGACAAAAGTAGTTAAAATTGTAGCAATACAAACAAAAAAAACCCCCCACAACTTACAAGCTTTTAAGTCTGTTCACTGAAGGATATAGTAATTGGTAGTTGGTTAAATATAGGGGAAAATTTCCTTAATTAGAGGATGTTAATTGCAAAGACCAGAAACCTGTGGAGGTGTCAGTGAAGTCAGCATTTAATGCATGACTTTAACAGCTTGACTGTTGCAGTGAATTCCTCTTCTAATTATAGGGGTATATTTTCATTCACACAACACCATGCAAAAGGTGGTGTAACTAGGCTGCAAATGGCTGCAGTGGTGTATATATTTATTTTTTGTTGTTGTTGCATAGCTTGGGTACATTTTTTGGTTTGGAAAGCTTCATTCAAGTCACAGAACCTTCAGTCGACACATTAGCTGCAACTGAAATCCGTTATATTTTTCTAATGAATGATAGAGATGGAAAAAACAATGCAATGGAGAAGTGGAGACCAGTTCTTGGGCCAAGGCTTCAGAAGGTCGGGGTTGTTGGGACGGGGACAGTGTGTGAAGCCCCCGGGTGCTGCTCTCCGGGGAGCTGGAGCCATTGGCTGGGCCAGCAGCAGGGGGTGGATGTGCCGTGGACTTGGCTTTTAAGGAATAGGCAAACTTCTCCAGGTGGTGGAATATCCAGTTCTGTAAGCAGCTGCACTGGGTAACGGCGTGGGACGAGAGGATGTATTTTGTGTTGCTGCAGAATGAACAAGACCAGGTTTGAGTGATGCTTTGCATTTCCAACATTGACAAAAATCTTTTTACTACACGAGACAGATTATGACTGAGGAATGAGGGATGTGTATCTTTAAGGTCTGAGCGTGACAAATGTGCTTGTACTACAAAAACACTGCTGTGTCAAACCCACGTGAGAGAAACCATCCCGTTTATCCTCCTGGCTGAGAGCTTTCTTCCATATTTACTATTATACGGCGATGCTGCCAGTAGTGTGCATCAGCAGGTAGAGTAGCACTATTTTTATGATATATTCTCACATGTATTAATTATGTATTATCATTTCCATCTCTTGCATATTTTAAAAGGCAGCAGTTTTTAAAAAAGGCATTCGTTCTTATGTCTTTGAACTATCTTTGGTTCTTGCAAAGTTCCCTGGCAGCCGCAGTGCTGAGAGGGGCGGCATTTCTCCTGCGTTGGGTTGAAAAGCAAACGGGTCAAGAGAAACTTCCTCCATGGCTTTGATTTCTTGCTGCTCAACAAACAACGCTTTAATGAGAAAGCAGAGTGCTACCAAAGCGATACATAGAGAGTTATTCTCAGTTTAATTTTATAGAGTGTGGTAGTGTTAACACCAAAGCTCTCTGTTCCAGATAAAAGCCTGCTTTTAGAAATTCTTATTTGTCTTTGAGGCATTTAAAAAAAAAAGCAATTGGAGGTTCTTCGTAGTGCAGTTCTCAATCCAGCATAATCCTTAAATTTTCAAAACAGAAAGGCATTATTTTTTTTAATTGTAATGAAAAAATTGCTGAAGCAGTGCACATTATTTCAGTTACCATTAAGCCTTCTCTTGGCTAGAATTAAATTACATTATTTTCATCAATTTTCTTGCTTTTAACTTCTGACTTGTAGTTTACCAAAAGAAAAAGGAAAAAAAAACCTGTTCTGGAGCTGGTTGTCTCCCAGTTTCCAAAGTGCTGCAGGTGGTCGCAGCATTCAGGTGAGTAATGCAAGTCAATTCCCATTTTGGCATCTTTCTAATATTTTTGGCTATTTATAGTAAAATAGAGCAAAGGAGAATATTTATTAGTTTGCATTGGAGTTCTAATCGATGACTTTTATAAAGGCTTCAACAACTTGCTGGTTTGGCAGAAGTGGACATTAGGTAGTGACTGGTATTTCACTGGATCACAGCAACACAGTAAAACGTAATTTCATGTTGAACAATAAAATAAATTGGTTTTTAATTCTAAAGTAATAGGCCTTGGTCAGATGACTTTCTCTTACAAAAGTACACGTCATCTCCCTTCCATTTGACTTTTGTCTCACTCTCTTGATTGATGTTGGATCTGGGTTTTATCTCTGTAATCATTTTACTGCTGTGCACTCCTTCAGAGCTTTTCCTCGTGTCCTTTTTTCTAACAGCAAAACAAGAGTCCTCCTCAGGGGGCAGCTCGCTATATTTCATCTCTGGAGATGCAATTATTTGGTGTTTATCCTCAGTGCCTCAGAGTGACAGGATGCAGGCAGGTCTCGGAGCAGGCGCGCGGAGAGGACCAACTCCCGTAAATCCCTGTGCATGGGTGACGGAGATGCTGCTGCTGCCGGCCCCTCGCACCCCTTCTCCCTGCTCCCCGGGGTACCACCCTGCTGGGTTTGGCAGGCCATTTTACTGTCTGTTGTGGTGAAACTGGTTTGCAAATCTTTTATAGAAAATGCTGTTTGCGCCAGAATCACAGAATTGTAGGGATTGGAAGGGTTCTCTGGAGATCATCTAGACCACCCCACAGTAAAGTTTTTCCTCACGTTCAGGTGGAATTTCCTATGTTCCACTTTGTGCCCATTGCCTCTTGTCCTGTCACTGGGCACCACTGAAAAGAGTCTGGCCCCATCCTCTTGACGCCCACCCTTTAGATGTTGACCAGCATTGATGAGATCCCCTCCCAGCCTTCTCTTCTCCAGGCTGAACAGCCCCAGGTCTCAGCCTTTCTTTGTAAGAGAGGTGCTCCAGTCCCTTGGTCATCTGTGTAGCCTCCGCTGGACTCTCTCCAGTAGTTCCAGGTCCTTCAAGAACTGGGGAGCCCGGAGCTGGACACAGTATTCGCCAGTACACCAGGTCAGAGTCCAATCTGAAGCGCTTGTTCACCAGTCAGTACCTTTTGCATAATGTTTGAAGTATCAGCTCCCTCTGGGTGAAGAACCAGAAGTCTCTATAAACAAAGAAACCTGAAGTTTTACCCTTGGGACAGACTGCGTTGTTTGGTAATCGCTGTTCTTTGATGTCCTTATATTGCACGAAGGACTGGTTCTGGGAGTAGTTTTCTCCTATTGTCAGAAACACCTTAAAAAAGGCGCTTCTCTCCCCAGAGCAGCACTGGGGGGTGGTGGTTTAAATGGACTGTTGGAGAGGAACTCTGTCTCTGGGGCAAACCCACCACACTGCTGCTGAAACAGGAGCAAGGACTGTTTGCAAGATTAACCTGTAGTGTTGTACCGGATAGAAAAAAGATTTTACTCAAAAATGTCATTTGTCTGAGCGGTTTTTGAGGGTGCTAAATTGCAGCGTAAGAAGTCATAAAAGTCAGGTTTTTGACAGCTATTACTGATATCTTTTCCCTGCTGCATTACTTGAAGTTCGTAACATTTTTTAAAAATTAAAGGAGTACATGCTATCCATGAGCAGATTGTACAAATTGTACTCGCGGTTGCTCTTTTGATGTTTTACTGATTGAACTTTATTTAAGCCGCCCATCAATTTAGCATTCAGCAGTGTTAATTTTAATGCCAGGTTCGTGTGGGGTTTTGTGTTTGCATATCTGTGTGTGTGGAGGGTCTGGTCCCCCTGCAGGGATGCCCCAGCAGAACAAATGGGGATAAACGGTGACTTTCAGAAGAAGAGCTGGGGAGTCTCCGTGAGTGCTGGGGGTCCCTGTGCCTGGGGGTGGCCGTGCAGAGCAGGACACTGGGCTGGTGCATCCTGGCAGCTCCCTGTGCCCCACGGCTTCTCCATGCAGGGAATTGCAAAAATAATTTAAAAAAATATTGAAGGACAGCTCCTGAAATGGCCCTGAATTGGTGGTGCATTTCCACTGACTTCAGTGAGGTTATGGAAATACACCCCAGCTGAGGTGCCAGCCCGCTGTCCTCACAGCAGACTTCAAATGCCTTAAATCCATTTATATAACGTAACCAGCTGGAGATTATAGCATTGGATCCTGTTTACAGGATTAAACACTTTCTTGCTTTAGTAGCCATGGGAAGAGCTAGGGAGGTTTTCCCATTCGTGACCAGGAGCCTGCTCAGCATCCTGACGCTGGGCAGTGGGATGCCTGGCACGGCTCAAGAGGGCATGCAGCATGCAAGGACTGCGAGAAGGGCTTTCATTTACCTCTTTGGATAACCTTAAAAGAGAGGTTATTTTCTTTTCTTAAGTAAGCTGGTTCTCTGTAAACCCTGGATACCCAGGATGCCATCAGGCTTGCATTCAGGGTAGCCAGAGACCGTTACAAGCTGATGCTGACAATTTTGCACCAAAATGATAACATTATAAGCATGAGGTTTCCCTCTCTCACCATTCTTTCAATCGCATAGTAATTTCTTACATTGAAATACTGTCTGTTTTTCTTGAGGCCAGGGGTGAAGTTGCTAGAAATAGTAACAAAAATGCCTATTTGTAATGAAGCAGTTGCTTAGAAAGTGCCTGTGCCACTTGGGACACAAAACCCATGCTCCCCTTATTCCCACATTACTGAATACGAAGTATTTGCACATGGGGACACGCGTGAAGCATCATGTTGGGTTTGTAATACAGACATGCTGTAGGGAGCTACAGGTATCCCAAGTGGAAGAGTTTGGACAGGGGTGTGAAAGGCTCCACCACCAAATTACGGGTGTGGTGGTCCCTGCAGCCTTCCCAGGGCTTGAGAACAAACAAGTATTGTCCTTCGTAGCCTCGGATGGGTGCATATCTTGGGAGAAACCGTACTCCTCTCCTGTGTGCTCTCTTCTTATTCTGTCTCTTTTTTTACATTGCAATTCAGTTAGGAAAATTGCAAATCCCAAGCTTTTTTTTTTTTGCAGGAATGTGTTTGCAGTTTAATTCAGTCGTCTTTTTTTTTTTTTTTTATCAAATAGCCCTTATGTATTAAAAAATCTTTCTGAAGAGCAGCTGCTTTTTTCTGAAGTTTGTATGCTTTGAAAGGAATTGAATAAACAACTCAGCTGCCTTGACTTAGATGGACACTACCTTTATTCTTCAGGTTTTCTTAAAAACAGTCTTGCGAGGTCAGAATTCTTTTTTGAAGACGTTTAAACTGAGTGCTTCTAATGCAATCTAGACTATTCAAGATGAAAATAAAATAGCTCTTCTGCAGAATCACAGGCAAGTGTAGAGGAAACGGAGACAGAGAGAGCATTTTAGAAGTCGTCCAAGAGAGACAGGTACCTTGTTCTTCCTTGTTCAGTGATGGGCAGACCCATGGCTGTGTTAGCATGGTCTCTGCTTTTGTGTGCTCCTTTCTGTTAAGCAGTTGCCAATTAAATAAGAGCTGGACACCTTGACGAAGTCTGACTAGCACCTTCAGATGACTAGCACTGAAGATACAACTCCAACAGGTGGAGGTGCTGAAGCATCATGTCACCTGTGTCCTATGACGGCATTGTCCCAGGGATATGGAAATGTTCAACTGTTGCCAAAGCCAAACAGACAAGGAGAATTGTGTGCGGAGTTAATAGCTGATTTACCCTCTGCTTTGTTCATGTTTTAAAAGTGTTCTGCCTGTGTGTTGGCAGTAAGTGATACATGCTAGCTGAAGGCTAGTCTTCTCTTGGGAAAGCATTCCTGCTATTCCCATCATTACTCAGCAGCACAGCCTGTTTGGAGCATTAGCAAAGGCTTGTTCTGACAGCTCTCAGCGCTGCTTCTCTTAATACTGGGCAACTAAATGTCAAAGTCATCCCTGATGTATTCTCCTGTATACAGCCTTGTGTTTTCTTGCCATAATTGCAAAACGTATGCCCATGACTCAGAAAAAGCAGATTTACGGTGCCCCGTTGACAAACCGAACCACTGTACCTGCATTTTCTGGGCAGTGACATAGTGCAAATTAGGTTCCTGGTCCTTCGCTCGAAGTGTGCCAGACTGATTATCCCTCGCTCGCTGCCACCCAGGAGCATCGCTCACCAGGCACTGGTAATTCGATCTGCTTATTCACAAATATTTGAGAAGGGAATCCATTGCCTAAACCTCTCTGTAAATAGCTGGATAAACAGTGGGCTGGAATCAGCTTTACTTCTGACAATGCCTGGTGTACTTAAACCTGAAAACCAAAAAAAATCAGGCTTCACCTTGAAGTGATGTGCCAGAGAGAGTTCCTTTCACCTCAAGGGTTTCTGCAGAGTCCGGCTCCTCAATCAGTCGAGAGCCTGTACACATTGCCAGAGCTGCCTTTGTTTTTCAAGCCATAGATGATGGAGAAATTATAGGTTATTGCCCCAGGGAGTTCTCCTTTCTAAGGCTCCAGGATTTTAAAGGAAAGAGGCTTTTTCAATATGAGTATTTCATAACTTTTCCCTGTCTGCTGGTGGGGAGGATAGCATTTGTTAGCCTGGCTTTTACACACCTTCCTTATTACGTGAAAGATTAAAATCAATTGAAGTTCAGGGGAGGTATTGTGGAAAGGAAAGATGTGGCTTTAAAATATGCACACAGACCTACTACTTCAGCTTTTTTTTTATGTATCTACATTATAGTCCCTGTCATACTCAAGACAACTGAAAATCCTACAATAATGATATGTGTTCTTGGAAGACAGCAATTATATCAACACCTTAAATTTTACAAATAAATCAATAGGTAGCTAGTAGAGACCTTTGAATCATTTATAATACCGTATGCACAAATAGCTCTATAGGAGAACACCCAGCGCTGGATGGATCTGCAGACTTTGGGAGGAGGCTGAAGAATAGTTGAAGGCAACTTTGTGAGCTCACTTTGTGAGCTGTACTAGGGCTGGGTCAGAGGTGAAGGTAGTGCCAAAACTGACCAGGTGTAAATATAAAGGTTTCTAATAGTCTAGGATGCTGGCAACAGCTTTCTGAAAGAATTTCTCAGATTCAGGTCTCTTATCAGGCAAAAGGCATTTTCAGCCTGAACCATCATCTTTGCCGGTCTTTGTTCATTGCATCAAGGACTTGCTTTCAACAGGGATGGGAAAAAATCAGCATGGGATCAAATTCTGGTTTTAAGATACAGGGGCAGTCAGGATGTGTAGACCCTGGGGACACTCCTCATGGTTGGACTGTACCTGTGCTTTCCTGGGAGGTTGCAAACCACTCTGGGAGCCACCGTTGCCACTGGCGTGGGATTATGAGAACCCGAGGCCACAATTCCTCAGGCACGGGATGTGGCTGCTACCCCTCTGCGGCTGTGACGGGTCTGGTGGTGGATGAGGATAACAGAGCGAGGCAAGACGTCTCGAAGCTGCTGGTTTGGTGGTTGAGAGCAGTGCCGTGGATGGAGCAGACCATGATGCCAGCAAGGTTCAGCAAGGCGCTGGTGGCGTCCTGGCGGGTGGATTTCTGGTCACAGTGCAGATCCCTCATAGTCGCACGTGCACAAGAACAACCCAGGCAATTGAAGCTGTCTGCAGCTCCTAGTGAAAATCCAGAGGAACAAAGAGTTTATGGTAGGTTTTTAGATAATGCATGTTTAGTGTTCTTAGTGACAGAATATGGTTGAACACTCAGAATAGATGTGGTATGCAGCAGCTTTTGAGGACCGTGGCGAAACTGTGATATTATTCATCTCAAAACCAGGATATATGTCTTTATTACTTCAAGAAGAAAAATGTGCATTTGTTTTTACTACTGACCAATGGTAACAATAGGCGCACTGTGCTAGGTAGGGACAATAGTTTAATTTCCTGTCATCATCCTGTGTTTCTAGGATTGGATATATAACTCTGCTGAATGATTTCCTCAGGGCTAGAGCTTAACTTATAAGATACCAGAACAAGCCTGACTATTATTTATGTATTTAAAACTATCTTTCAAAAATATCCCTTTGGTTGTTCTACTGTTTTGCAGATCAACAAATAACCTGATCGTTAGTGACCAGGAGGCCGGTTCTGTGGCGTCTGATTATAACTGTATCTTTTGACAGAGGACCTGGACATGCCCTTGATATTCTTCTATTGTACTCTTTATTATTGTTATTACTACTACTGTTGTTGTCTTATAATTATTCATAGCTCTATCGCGGGCTGATTCCATCCTCCACAGAGCAGTGCGAGTTTCTCTGTTTGTTTTCCTGATGTCAGCTGTGATGACTCAGGGGGAAGGCAGCTTGGTGAAGAAACTTGTGATTTTCTGCAGTAATGGAGAAATGTCCTTTTATCGTATGCTGAAGAGAACATCTGTGATCATAATCGTGCTGTTGACTTACTGAGAGAACACAAATTACGTTCTATTAAATGAAGTTTTTGTCGCGGGACAAGTCACTCATTACGCTGCGTTGGGAATTGCCTCCTCCCGGCTGTCTAGACTCAGTAGATGGAGCGAAGGGAAAATATGCTTGCTTTTGCCTGTATGGATCAGGTAGCAACGTTTTATTTGAAAAGTGCTAATTTGATGACATTTGCTGCAGTTAATTATGTGGCATTTAAATAGCTGACGTTACGATAGCGCTGTGGCACAGACAGGCTGAATGAGAGGCTTCACAGCTGAAGTCCCTGAGTGGGAGTGTGACCCACGGGTGGCATTTGCACGTTGCAGGACCCAACCTGGCTCCTCACCTCCCCTGGCTGATGGTCCCGGGCTTGCCTCGCAGCTCAGAGCACACTCACCATAGGTGGAGGTGTTTAACCCTGCCTTTAATTCAAAGAGCTCCAGATAACTTGGGTCACTCGTAGATAGAGTCATCAGACCATTACGGTCTCCATTTCAAATTCTGGAAGTGCATTTACGAGAGTGGAGATTTATTTCTTGCTGTCTTCTGAGTCTCTGGATCTTTATGGCTGCGTTGCTGGCTCTGAGGAACATCTGACAGTGCTTTTGAACTCGGGTGTCAGATGTCAGCTGTCAAGCATGGCTTTCCGCTTCATCTGCACTTGTACTGGGCACAGCAGCAATCTGGGCAATAAAAGTATGTCAGAAGAGAGGCGATAGCAGGAGGAGCCATCTGGCTGTTGGAGGTCGGTAGGGCGCTCCAAAACAAGCCCAGTCCCACAGCCGGGTGCTGCGAGGGGTCGGGACAGAGGTGGTGGCTCTCTTTCCCATCCAACCTCTCAGCCCAGGAGCCCGTCCTGCCGGAGATGTGTCGGACAAGAGCTCTGGGAGGGTGGTTCGCCCCCACAGCTCAGGGTGTTACAGCTGATCTACAGAAAGTACATTTTATGTGGTGGTGGGGTGGTGGTGATAAGAAGGAGGGAAAGAGCCATATCATTTGTTTCAGCTTTGCTTCTGATGGAAGTGTCTGATTCTTGTTGTTGTTTTATTCTCTTTATTAGTCCTGACTGTTTTTCTTTCTTAAACACATGGGTCAGCCGGGGTGCGGTGATAGACAGGAGGCTGGTGATGGTCTACAAAGATGCCGAGATACGAGGCCCTTCTCTTAGATACAACACTTCGTACAAGACTTAAATCTCCTTTTTTTAAAATACATGTTTTCTTTCTCTTGAAGGGGAAGTGCCTTTAGCAGGTTTTATTCACTGAGAAGTCTACACAGTTGGTAGTAGGACTATCTAGTATAAAAACTTCTTTCTTACAATTTCAACGCCATTAGCACCATTTGTGTGCGCGGTTGATGTTAATAGAAGTGATAGGCAAAAAATAAAGAGCAAGCCAGCCAATTTAGTCTTTTCCTGCTCAGGAGGATGTAACGCCTCTGAGCAACCTCGATGAGCAGGCTGATGTGTTAATGAGCGATGCCCTTGAGCTGTGCTACCCATTTCACTTCCCAGTTTCCTGAAGAGTTGCTCTTCCCAAGGTGCAGTTTTGTCTTGAAGAAATACCGACTTGTAGCGCTGTAGGAAAACACCCCAGAATACATAGCAGAAACCAATCCCCTCGGCAGCAAACAGGGAAAGGATTTTTATCATTTATACTGGATATACTCCAAGAATTCTCTCTTCAGTTTAGTTATTATCTTTCCCTACAGTGTGGAATATTCAATTAAACCTTCCCTCAAATTGGCCATAACTTTCAATGAAAATTAAAGCGGTTCTATTTAGGTAACGATATCCGTCACTGGGCTTAATGTTCGGAGAGAATAGGAATTGTTTCACCTGTTGATGTGAATTAACCTCAGTTGACATTCTTCATGTCTCGATTCCTCAAAAGCGCAGGAAGACGAGGAGCATTTAGCATCCTACTGGATGCGCTGGCTCTCAAGTTTGGGGTACCGGAGGGACACAGAAAATATGATCTTCATTTGGAATGTGTTTAAATTAATCTGGCATTTTTCAATAGATTTTGTGATTCACTAGGAAAAAAAAAATATATCTATCTCAGCAGACAGTAGGATAGCAGAATGTTCTTCTAAATTATCTATCACATTCTGTCCGCCAGCATATGGGCATACAACTCGTGCTGTGTTTAAAAATGTTTCTTTTATCATGAAATGCTGAAATTTTCTATATCCCGCTTCTTACAGAAAGAAATACACTTTTCTCAAAGGAGGCAGACCTGGAGCAGGAGTACATTTGTTTCATCTGACAGGAGGGGAAAAAAAATGCTTTTTGGTAACCAATCTTGTTTGCAACTTGTCTTAAGCTGAGGGCAGCTCAGTGTTCATTCTGGGTTAACTCATTTCGGGCTCGAGCAAAAGAAACGTAACTCAGAAAAATAAAATCTGTCACCGGGAGAGTGTCTCAACAGTGAGCTTGTCCGGGAAGGTTACTTACTGTATTTTCCCAGGACGGTAACAAAGATGTAAGGAGTAGCACAGGTCGGTTACGCGGTAGCTGCTGAAAATCATAAAGAGCAAAGTCAGCAAAAATAAATGAGCTTACATATATGCCCTGCTTCGTTGTTCTGTTTAATTAAATGACCAAAAGAGAGCTGAATAAATGCAATCTGATAAGAAAGGCAAGGGAAAAGCCTGCTAAGCCCAGGGAAGAATCTCTTTTTGGCATCGATGGGCTTCTGTGGATCAAGCTGCTGATAGTGTCCATCAGGAGTAAACTAAAAATGAGTTATTGTCGCTTCATGCTTGCAAATCCCTGAATGTTACTGCACTAGAAATGGAGTTACTGCTTTTGTTTTAAAAAAAAAGAATAGCGTCAAGTTGACATTTCAAAGTTATCTGGGTGGCAAAACTTTGCTTCCACAAAACCAGACACTGCCATAGAGCAAATGTGTTTGCCTGTGCTGACACTAAACATCTGAGGTCTGTTTCTACCCACTGACGTTGTCATTTGGTCAAAAATGGACTCTATATGGTACTGGTACTTTTAGTTTGCTGTCTGTAAGAATCTAGATGGCAGTGTGTTTTATTTATTAGTGAATATTTAGTGTTCTTTGAACCAAATCCTCCTCTTCTGTGAAGTACCACGGCTCAACTCTTGTCACCCTGGGTTAGGATCTGGGCTGCAGTGATTTCAGTCACACCTGAGACTGTAGCAAAAGGACTGACGCTACAGGTAGAAGATTAAACAGTTTGGACTTGCTTATCTTGGTTATACGCAGGCGGCAATAAGAGAAGGAAGAAAGGCATACAAAATAATGTTGTATTCCCAGTGTTGCAAGGTTTTTTCCTCCTCTTCTGTTCTCCTGAGACGCTGGCAGCAGCTTTCAGAGCTTCTCCCTGCCTTAGGCAGCGCTGTTCTCTTGCAGGCCAAGTGCAAGTCACATCAGGGCTTCTCTTCTTGCTGGCTAACAGGAAGGGCAAGCCAGTTTTTTTGCCATAAAAAAGCTGAATGTTAAACAGTGTCAGCAGCAGATGTTCTAATATTTGGAAGTGGTTTCATTTGATCTTTCATGAGCTTCTGTTTTAGCTCAGGCAAATTAAGTTATTTAGCGTTTTCACCTGCTTGACTATTTCTCCCTTTGTAGTTCTCTACCTTTTGTCTGATGCGTTTTCTAAATTGTGCTTTTCTTACTAGTTACATAGGCAGATTGTGATGTTTCTTACAGATGTAGCTCCCTGTCAGACACCCCAAAGTGACATACGGGCCAGTTTAATTGTACCTCAGAGACCAGTGTCTCAGCCCGGGATGCTATAACATAATGGTCTGGGGCCCGATCCTGCAGCCAGGTGATGTCCTGGACACATGGGGACATGTTTGGACCCTTAGATTTGTTTGTGTGTCTGTTTCCTGACTGAAGTAGGGGAGCTATCTGCTTTTTAATGCAAGGTGTATTTTCTTGTGATGGGAGGAGGACCGAGAATCTGACCTTTAGCGTGATGTGATATGATATAAATTGACACGCCGTAATTGAAATAACAGCCAATGACAGCGTAGCATGACCCGAGTCCTTTGATGGGGCGTGAGGGGGATGACACCGCTGATGCGACACATACCTGAGTCAGCACAGCTGGCTTAACTGGATTGACTGGGATGGTCTGGTCTGTGCCTGTCCCAGCACGATCAAGCTCCTTGCCTGTGGGAGTTGAAGCGACTCTTACACAGGACCTGAGCGCCAGGCCAGCTTCTGTATTTTACACTTAAAAAACTGGATAAATTAAAATGTATTTTAATTCTCTTGTTTTCAAACCCATTAATATCGTGCTCAGAGCTATAGTCTTTATGAGGCAGATTGTACTATTCTTTCCTACAGGGAATGAGACTGTTTAAGGAGTGAAGTAACCCTGGGCCTCAGAAACAAGTCAGGATATCATAATCTAGCCCTCTATGCTTTATGGTTATTATTATATTTTTCTGCCAGCAACACTAAGTTGCACACAGGTATAATTTAAAGCTAGAGATTATGTGAAATGTGTTTTGAATAATAGATGAGTCTCAGTCAGATACGGTTAACATATAATTAAAAATAAAGATAAATACAACAGATATGACTGTATGCTTAGTGCCTTCTCTTTTGTGGTGGTGCCTGAGGGAGGAGACACAGGGGAGAGGTCGCTCCATTATAATCATCCTGGCAAAGTCTCTCTGAAATCCTGCTGTGGAGACAACAGAATTTTCTCCCTGGCGTAAAGAGCTATTGTTCCGTCCCTAATAAATCCAGCTGATTTCCCAGTGTCCGGGGATATGAGGGCTATTCACATCTTTTCCGGGGTGGATGATGCACGGCCTCTTGCTGCTATGATACTATTTTATATTTTAACACCAGGTACGTGGAGGTTCCACCAAGTATCTGTCACATTTTTCCTCTGTTTAATGCAGACGACAACACACTGCATGGGCCGGTTTTCCTTCAGGAGCCCAACAGCGTGATCTTCCCCTTGGATTCAGAGGAAAAGAAAGTGAAGCTGAGCTGCGAAGTAAAAGGAAATCCCAGACCAACCATTGGGTTTGTTGAATGTTTAACTATTCTTTAGCACCGTCTCCGTGCTACAGCAGAATCCCCCAAGAGGCTGCATGGATCATGCAGAGCAACTCAGTGATGCCCCTGGAGTCTTCCATGATGCCGATAACAAAAAAACCTAGGCATCAGGAAAGCACCACATATTGCAACGCAATTGCAGAATTCGGACAAGCGTTCAAAAAGGTTACAAAGGGATTGTAAATAATCTCAGCTCCCAGATTAACCATCCTTTTCCATAAATGCGGACAAAGCTCTTAATTGTTTTCAGCTTTAGTAACTACTTTGGGAGCCTTAGAAAAAAGCTGCTGTACTACCACAGTGATGACGCTGCTGTAAACCATTTAGGCTGCTGGTTTTTTTTTCTTTAGTGCATTTCTCATTTTGTTCACCAAAATAAATGCAACTCTGAAACCGACTGGAGTCATCAGAGCTCAGCCACCGTGCTGTCTCCTGACAGGACCGACTATTTAATGTAATAAACTCTGTTGGTTCAGGGGTGCAAACACATACAAATTGTTTCTCTGTACGTTCTGGTAAAGAGAGCTGCTATGGGGGTTGTGGCCGCCTCTCCTCATCCATCGAGGGATGGTAGGGGATGAGGGTTGCTTTAACTGGGGCAACCTGGTGCTGGAATTTCTCAGTGCCCCAGTTTGTGACAACATCTGCTGTGAGTGAATTTTTCTTAAATTTAAAAACAAACAGGCAGCAAGCTGGGGGAGGAAAAGAAACCTCGGTGGACTTGAATGGTTTAAAGATCCTGTTTCTGGGACTTCCCCTTGCAAAATGATTAATTCCAAAGAGCAGCAGCACTAGAAACTACAGAAGCATTAATCATATCAGAGACTGAAATATATGTCAAGGATATTGCTCTTTCAGTTAAATACTGGAATATTTCAATACTGTGCAGGAAATTTGCATTTTCGTGCCTTTTTTTTTTTTAACAGGTAGCCAAAGATGTTTTAAATCTTTCTTTATTTACTGCATGTTGTATTTTCAAATACCCAAGAGTATTCATTAATACTAGCAGAATTTAACTTTGGCATTTTGTGCTGTAGGTGGAAGTTAAATGGAACCAGTATTGACATCGGTATGGATTACCGCTACAGCGTGGTGGAAGGCAACCTGTTGATCAATAATCCCAATAAAACCCAAGATACTGGAACATACCAGTGTGTAGCAACAAACCCGTTTGGAACGATTGTCAGCAGAGAAGCAAAGCTTCAGTTTGCTTGTAAGTAACGACGCGGGCTCCATTCCTGCAGCGTGCCGGAAAAACTGCGAGCGATGCCTGCTTTGATAACCGTTTCTAATGCTGTACAGAAAACTCCTGAATTTAGAGGGGAAATGTGAATGAGGAATAGATGCCTTGGTTTGTGAGTATTTAGGTAAAATTATAAGTAGTATGCAGGGTAAAATGTCTTATTTCTTGAGAAAAAGGCCACCTGGGAAAGTATCTGGCAAATGGGATCTCACCCTTGATTTTTCCTTTCCTTGGAGAATTAAAGGTTCAAAATATTTGAGGGCGCATACTATTTACAAGGAATAAATTCACGATGCTGGTTCTCACAAGTCATAAATTTTAGTAATTAGGTACAGGTACTTTCAGGTACTGGTGATATTTTGTAACTGTGTAAAAGGGAAAACAGGCTGCTTCACATTTATTTTGAGTTAAATTCGGAGCTGCAGCTTCTTGCTGAAAGCTAAGGATAAAAAAAAAAAGACACAGGTCTTGATGTGAATTAGCATTATATGAAATAACGAAAAGCCATTTTGAGGTACAGGATAAAGCCTGTAAGAGTGGGCAAATGCTAACACAGGACCACGAGTCATCTTTTTTCTCATGTAGTTGCGAAGGTGAAGGCAGAGAATAGATACACGGGCTTATTCATCCATCATCTCTCCGATTTCTCTGTGCCGTTGTCCTGGGAGGGGTGTACGTAGCAGCTTCGTAATTACAGCATTACTACTATGAAACACCCGTCCATGCGCGCGCAGGAGTTGCAGGCGATCTGTTCCCAGCCATGAAGCTGTCAGTAATGGTGAGCTGGGCTTTCGGTAGAGCTCCGTGAAAGACGCTTTTGACTGACCGGTGAGAGAAGCTGATGTGCTCCAGCTACAAAAATGAAAAGGTAAAAATGCCAATAGACACCCGGTGCACACGATATAGAGAGGTGATTTGCAATAAGAAATATTACTGCGAGTAAAGGCGAGTCTGTCTCCCCGCATAGTTTACAATATATTATCCGTTTGCTTGTGACCTGCTTCTGCTTTTCCGTGACTGAGGGTGCGTTTTCACTCTGGATAGGTAACGAACAGCTTCCTCAAGACCAGTCTCATCACTCCAGATTTCAGGATGTCAGGGTGATGGATTCATAAATACCGCATTACTCTGCCTCTCTGGAGCCCACGTGTTTCACAGCAGGCTCCGTCTTGCAAATCGTGGCTTTCTGCTACCTCGGGGGAGCGTCGTTCAGAGCAAAGCGCCTCGGGACCCCCTTGGTGGGGCTGGCACTGTTTGCTGAGGTCGGTCCTTTACAGACGGGCTGGGTACCAGGTTGCAGCTCCTTAGACGCTGGTCCCAGGCTTCACAGGGATGAGGCGGGGGGATGCCGATGCTGGCAAGTGCTGTTGCCACTCACTACTTGAGCGAAAATATATCAGCTTCCCTGCTAGTTTAAACTGTTAGGCACTAAATAACCAGGAGCTTGCAAACGCAGAGGATTCTACACGAAAATTAAGAAACAGTCAACCTTTAACATTTTATCTTTGCTTCAGATGCAGAGTGTTTATTAAATTCTGATTAATGTATCTATCTTGATGAATGATGCATCTGGCAAAAATCTTACAAGTTTTCTACTTGACCAGATTCAAATCGGGTTTGACTGATTCTTATCTAAGACGATTGAATCCAAAAGCAAAGCTTGTTCTTTTCCGGTTAAAATAATGATGGAGAACTTGAATAAATGTATTATTTTTGATTCCTAAAATTTATTTTCGGTTGCTAAAACAGCGTAATCAGATTAGAAACATTTGGATTAAGTAAAAAAAATTAGCATTTATCAAGGTAATCTCCATGCTTTCACAAAACAGGAAGTCGTTTTGCCCCATATAATCAAAGGGGTTGCAACCAGAATTAGCTGAATTATGGAATACACAGAGTGGTTTAAGTTTATTGCAAAAGCTCTGCCTCCAAGAATGAATAAAAATGGACATCTGTGTTAGTAATTTGTGGTTTTCAGCCTGGACATCCAAGACATGCGGATGCAGTTGCACTGCTTAATATAACTACTTCCCTCCAAGTGGTTTTATTCTGAAGGGGATCATTTTAAATGGCCTTTGGTAGGTTCTGCATGGAATATCCTAAAACCCTGTATGGGGAGGATCCTTTCTAGCCACTGGTGAACTCTCTTGAGCCTCTTTGCCCTTAGTTGCTATCTCAGGATTTTTCCCTTTTATCAGGTTATTTTCCTTGATTTTCCACCCTTGTCTGGCCCCTGACCCAGCTCCAGCACTTCAGCTTGGTCTCTTACACCCCACTATGTTACATGTTATGATTTAAGAGTGGAAAACCATCTGGTCAGTGGCTCAGGACTGTGCTGCTGAACCTTTGCCTGAGCAGTCCCTTATTTTCCAGCCTGACTGGTCTGTTGTGCGGCTTTTGTGTTACCTCGTTTTTATTTCTGAGGAAAGTTATTGCTGAGTCTTTTGAGACTGATGTCTGGGGGTGTGAGCTTTATTTTCTCCTCTTAAGGGTTAAAGTCTGATTCCTGGGGCATCATTAATATATGTTCGTTCGTTTCTCAAGGGCTGTGTTATTCTTCTCCGGTGTTTTCACTGAAGATTAAACTGCGATCTAGCTATTCAACCTCCTGCGGAGGTCAGAGAGGATCAGCAATTTAATCCTTGAAATATGTATTTAGGTTACAAACTCATTACGATAAAAGTGCTAATATTTTCCCCCAATACTTGCTTTGTGATATATCATTTACATTTCAAATTTTTTCTTTCTCTCTCTCTCTCTTTTTTTTTTTCAATGCTAGTTGTCTCTGAAATTGAACATATTTTTGGAAAGTAAGGAGTCTGCTGTGCCACAGGAACAGAATATGGATTAATGATACCCTAAACCCTGTGCTTATGGCAATATAGTCTCTCACAAAATAAAAAAAAAAAGCTTTAAACTTTGAGTATGGATTGTAATAATGGCTTTTCCAAAATGATATACAAAAACATAGCTGAACTAGATGAAATTATGTGCTTTTTATTTTGGGGGATGGGGTTTAGCTCGACAATTTATTCACTGTGCCGTAGTTTCTGTTGGGAAATAACACTGAAATCAATAAGAAGTTATGCCTGGAAAGTGGTGCAGCTCTGATGCTGCAGTTTAGAGATGTTCCCACCCATTCAGACGTATGATTAAAGCTGTTTACTGTGGCCCGGATCCTGCTTCCGTTTAAGTCGAAGATAAAACTTGTATTGATTTTTAGTGGCACCAGAGTTGGACCATACCCCTCAGAAAGCGATGAATTTGCAAATTCTTCTGCCTGCTCAGCTCCCATTCTCCGTGGGGTGGCCGGGAGTGCGGCGCAGCGCCTGGCTGCGGGCAGGGGAGCCGTACCGCTCCCGCTCGCTGCGCAGGGGTACGCCGGGGACACGCTGCGCTTCCCGTCCGCACGCTGGCCAAATTAGTCCTACTGACTGTGAAATAATTTACAAAATGGAACATTACTGCACGCAGGTGCTGATAGTAGCAATTATACCCGTATTTCCATAGGCAGAAAATTGCAAAGTTGAGTCCTGGGAAAGGCTTCCAGAGCTTGTCTGTCCCCCGGTGCGAGGCAGCATCAGTGCTGTTCCTTAGTGATGCTCGCCAGCCTGTTCTGCACAACATTTGCAGACCCTTCTCAGGACTATGCGTTAAGCCCTGAGACTTAGTTTCATTAATTTCATTTGGTTTCATTTATTTTGGTGGCCTCTGCTAGCATCAATCTTACTTGCTAGCAGCTACTACTGATTGTCTGGACTATGCTTGCACTCCGCACCCGGTGCGGGTAATGACCCAAAGGCTTTCTTATCTATTTCTACCCCCCTCTATTGAATATTGAGTGTGATAGATGTCCAAAGGATGGAGGTTTTGGGCAGCTGAGTCGCCATGGCTTCCCACCAGAAATGTCTTTGCAGACAGTCTTATCTCCATGGGTGGGTGACCATGGAGGGTGCCGGCTTTGACGTGTCTTGGGGCTCATCTGCTGTCTTTGGGTGTGCTGGTGGAGATGCTTTGGGTTTGCTTTGGTGGAGATGTGTTCAGGAATAAAAGGACTAGGTAAGGTTTCCCCTTCTGTTTGTAATTCTTTACTAAGTGATGTCCAGATCTGTGCTTTTTCAGTCCCATTGGTAGGGTGGATCCCGTTGGTAGGGACTCTCTCCAGCAAGCAAAGAGAATGGCAATTATTATCTTACCTTTCAGGTGATTTATGAGCACCTATAGAATAACATCTCTAATTAGAGATTAACTTTGATATTTATTTTATCTCGCTGGAGCCACAGTTTGTTTTTTACCGCCGAAGCTTTGGAGCCAGACATTTTTGCACAGCTCCAGGAGCACTACAGAGGGTCAATCCGGACAACGCTGTGACCCCATCCCAGCATCTTCAGCCTGTGTCTGCTCCATCACCACCTGCCCCTGCGGCAGCTAATGCATCCCGGGGCCGGGGCCACAGCTTCGCTCTGCTCTCCCGACGGATGACCCCTCTCTTCTCTTGTGGAGCCATCCCCAGCGTGGGTAGATGAAATATCCTTTTCCTGCTGTGATAACTAGACTCAATTTGGCCCTAAACTCCTCAGCAGGATGTGCAGTTTAACCTGAAAATACACAAAGACAGTGCTACCTGCAGCAACGCAGGTTTAGAAATAAGCCCTGCGGAGAGTGGGTGAGAAGCCGTGCAGTAGCTGTTGCCTTTCTCATCAGTGCTGATGGTTGTCACATGCTGTTGATTTTGAAATGACCGGAGGGGAAAATCAAGTTCAAATCAGTGCGGTTTTTCAATCATGCCATTGTTTTGCCCCCCGTCGTTAGAAAAACTGCCTAAAAGTTATGTCTGTGAAACATGAGCTGTTAGAGAAATGGGTTCTGCTTTTCAGGGGTTTTTAGCGTTTTGCACATTGTCCCACCCCTAAACTGGGAGGGCGGTTGATGTCCTTCCTTCCTCCTGCTCTGCCCAAAGATGCTTCTCTGAAATCGGAGCCTTTCCCACCCATAGCAATTTTCAATGAAGGAGGTTCCTTTGAATCTGTGATTGAACAGGTCCGTGCCAATGCTATGGGTATTTTCTGCAGGGGGCAAAAATGATACTGAGATGTCCAGGAGGCCAAGGCACCAATTTTTAGAACAGAACTGAGACCCCAGGAGAGAGGGACCTACAGGAAAGCTGGGAAGGGACTCTTGATAAGCGAGTGGAGCCATCGAATAGGGGGGAACCGTTTTAAACTGGAAGAGGGGAGATTTAGATGGGATCTTGGGAAGCAATTCTTTGCTGTGAGGGGGGTGAGCCCCTGGTGCAGGTTGCCCAGAGAAGCTGTGGCTGCCCCATCCCTGGAGGGGTTCAAGGCCAGGTTGGACGGGGCTTGGAGCAGCCTGGGCTGGGGGGAGGTGTCCCTGCCCAGGGCAGGGGGGGGCACTGGGGGGGCTTTAAGGTCCCTTCCAGCTCCAACCGCTCTGTGATTCTATGGTGATGGGGTTGAAGGGGAGGTGTCCTCAGATGAGGCTGGAACAGCAGCAAAGCGTGGTGGTGCTGCCCTGGGGAGCCCCGCACTGCCGGTAGGTGAGATGCGATGGAAGGGAAAAGGTCTCCTCCTCCTGCAGATGGCCCCGGTTGAGTGAAGCGGCTGATTTTTTGTGTGGAATTTAGCCTGAACTCTTTTACTGTGTTTGAAGATTAAACCGTGCCCGGAGGTAGGCTTCCCTCCGCTGCTAACTGGGGCAGCAGCCTCAGACTTACCTTTTGTACATTTTCCATTGGATTGTTCATTTATAGAAACTCTAACTTTCTTCTCCATTACCACAAACGTACTCCTAACTGCAGGGAATCGCACTATTGTTTCTGAAAACTCTTTCGCCCCCATGCTGTATGAAGGGAATTTGTTTTATAGAAGTGTTTCTGTGAAATAATTGTTACGCCTGAATTAGCAGCTAGGACTCAGCTCTGTGCAGTGCAAATGGTAACAGAAAATACAGTAATAATGCAGTTGTAATGAGAATACTTTGGGGCTTTGACCTACCATCCCAAAATAATTTCCCTGCGATGGTAGAAAAAGAAAATTACTCCCAACATTATACTGAGCAGGATTTTTTTTCAATATTCCCATTGCTGGAATGATTCCTGTTATATCTTGTACCCGAGCAAATCCCATAATTTTTGCTATTAGTTGCTAAGGAACAAATTATAATTGCTGCTCACATTCTTTACTGCTGTACCCTCTTACTGCCCTGAAGTGCATTCATTTTCTTTTTGGAGATTAAATGATCAATGAAGTAATTCTTTCAAGAACAATTAATAATGAAAACATTTTCAGAAAACCGCCAAAGTATCTGCCTTGCCTCGCCTAAACAAACAAGCGCAACAACAATCGCATTGATGGATCAATGAAGCCATGCGCGGCCGCTCGCCTGAACAAGGCATTCAGCACGCAAATTAAATCATTTCCGCAGAGATTACTAACGTCTGAGTGTTGAGAAAAGATGATGTGTTTTTAAACCTCATAGAAATTAAGGAGACGGAGGGTTTGGGGTGGTTTTTTTCCGGAGTGGGACTGCAGCTGGGACGGCGGGTGTGCGCGGCTCTCCTCGTCCCCCAGCAGCCTGATGGTCACCTCTGCTCATCCTCTTCAAAAGTTTGGTTTTATAAGGGTTTTCTCCTTGTGAAGGGCAGAAAGCCAGTTCGACACGTTTTCCTGGCTCCTTCCTTTTCCTGGTTCTCACAGCAGCAGGACATGCATGCCTCCGCTCCAAGGCTGGTTTTCACCCAGATACGGAAATACCGCGCTCAGCTATTTCTTGCTCAAGTACCCTTTCTGCTTCTTCGGAGCCTGGGCTTCAAATCTGCAGCTTTTCCCGTAGGTTAATTCCCTTTTTCCTGGCATTTTCGTCAGTGCGATGCCTCCCACACGTACGGTCACTACTCAGAGTTAACAACACTTGTGTCCGCTGCCAGAGGCCCCATCCCCGCAGCATTCCCCAGTCCCAATGAAGTGACTGGGACGTGCATCCCTGTTTTCCTCTGTGCCCTGTGATGCACATGAAGCTGTCGGGTCACAGCTTGTAAGAGCAGGACACGGGCTATTTGTGGTGTCCCTCTTTCTGCAAAGTTAAAATATTAAAATTGTCTAGCCTGTCAGATAACATTTGGGTCTATTTATGAGAAATTTGGCTCAAGAGTGTGGTTTCCTGTATGCATGTGGAGTCCCTGATTTCCTCCTACAGTGTCCTTTAAAGGAAAAATACCATTTATATCCGTAAACACTCTTACCCAAAATCAGACCCCCCCAGTGCTTAGGCTCCCAGGACCGGATTTGGTGTGTTGCAGGATGTGTTTTTAACAGGGGAACAAGCACATTTAATTGACTTTTTTCTACGCGCAAACATTTCCCCATGGTTTTCTCTTTGGCTGAAATCTTATCTCAGCTGTGCAAAGTGCGGTCGTCGGTGTTGGAGACCCAGCTCCCAACCTTGGCACCTTCGCCACACGGTCTCCGATGGGCGGAAAACTAGGCTAAGCCTCACGTAAGCTGCTCTTTTTTCTTTTTCTTTTTTTTTTTTTTTGATGAATAGGACCAACAGGGAGTATGTAGCAGAGGATAGATCTGTAACCTACTTTACTTTCATCTTTGATGGGAGGACCCTTAACTTAGAACAGAAACGTAGGATTTATACCTGCTTTGTTTCCACCCAAGAGTTATAAATAAAATGAATACATTATTAGTTAAAGCAGTGGCAGGGCATTTGTAAATAACCAGCGCACGTTCTCTCAAAGCTGGCAATCTTGTAAGCCTGCGGTGTTATTTAGGAAGTGTATTTTGGTTTATATCATGCAGAAATAGTGCTGCTGGGAGCAGGGGACGTTGCATTGGGGGGGTGTCAGGGGCTGTGGCCGGGAGCTGCTGGTCCGGGCAGGAGAGCTGCCACCAGCCTCTGGGCATCGCTGAAAATCACAGGTTGGTCGCAGCACCACGCTTCCTTTGGTGGCTTAGAAATTTAGGGTACAGCAAGGCACAGGCTTGAGGGGGTTTTTTCTTGTCTTTCTGCGTATTTATTAATTTTGTCTTAAATATGTAAAATAACACATTCAAAATAATGATTTTTTTAAAATCTAGGGGTTGTATCTTTAAGAACTAAATGCAGATGTAGGTGTTTTGTTTAATATGCTTGCATTAAAACGGAATGTTTAGATTTGGTCCCAGTGTTCCAGGTCCAGCAATGTAGGCTTGCCTTGAAAAAAGCTTATCTGTTATGTGAAACTCTTCCTAGTCTTGAGAAAATTATCTTTGTGCTAAATCGTGTCAGGGTGCTGTGGAAAACTCCTGACTGGACCTGGGAGGAAATAAAAAGAGAGTTTTCTTGTTTTCTCTGATGTTCTGAATGAAGCAGTAAGTATTCAGGTTCTGAGCCCAGGTTTTTGGGGATGAAATGGAGTAGGTCTCTGCATTTAAAGATCTTCTCACCTTAGGCTTTATCAGTCACTTTGACGCCTCACTTGTTAACTTAATACCACTTTTCTATTCTTTTTATGTGTTCCATGCCTAGGTTGTAAAGAAAACAGTGTAAAGCTCCTGCAGTAAGCTAAAGAGAAAGCAAGACTTTGTCTTTCCCTGCTTTCCCCATGGCTTTGTGCAGGAGCTGACACCGTGCTATTTATCAGCAAAATTTCACATTTTCTGTCTTATTCCTGAAGCCTTTCCAACTGACCTGTATTGCCAGCAAGGCAGATCCCATTCATGACCTGTTTGACCGCTTACCACTAGATTATTAGAGAATATCGCACATCATCTGACATTTATCCCACTCTTTGAAGGCTAAAAATAAGAATGAAAATAGGAGTATGCTGCGAATATTAGTGTGTCCTTCGTATTAATATTCTGACTGTGTATTTACGGAACATTTTTCTGAGCATTTTTCTTAAAGCTGAGGGTAGAGCAGTTGAATAGCTATGTAGATGTTATTAGAGTTTCAGTTTCATCACTTCAGAATATAGCCCACCTACCTTCACTGAGTCCAGCCTGACCTCTGCAAATCACTGATGTCCAGTTGGCTTCCTCCGATGACAGCTAGAAGGGTGCATAACTAAGAGACGAAAATAAACTGAAGATTTAAATTATTATTTTGACAATTAATGAAATAGCCTGGAAATGTAGATGCCAATATAAAGTAGTATTGTTGAGAGTGCGGTGACCCTTCAGGGAACTCAGTTATTCAACAAGATTGAACCATGCTTTCTTGAAAAGACAAAATGAGATATGAACAACTGAAAACTCATAAATTTAAAAGAAATCTTTCCCTCTTGACGTACGGATAATTATTAAGATTTAATAAGGACGCTTCCTTCAAATGTTAGTATTCTGAAATTCTGATTAAGAATTCCCCAGAGACCTTGACAGCGATATAATCACAAGCAGCCAGGATAGAAGTACGCTGTGTCCCCACACTGCGGTGCTCGCTCGGGATTACACACGTGCGTCTGTGGTTGCCATGCTTTCATCATGCAGGAATGAATTTAGGGTATCATTTCTGTAACAATTAATACCCGCCTGCTTGCTCTCTCTATTACAGACATTAGAGATACATCAGGTTTGTGAACCATTCTTGGCCAGGCGATACGTGATGAGCCTCAAACCACATGAACATCTGTGGTTGCAACTAAGGCTTCTTTTGATTCAGGTTCTTTCCTGTTACAAATGTGTCCGAACATCTTGCACAGTGGCACAAATGTCTGAAGAGCTGTAAGCATATGCTTTTGTGGCATGTTGTACTCATTTTCTCTGGTCTTTTAGATCCAGTAGATAGAGAATAGGGCAAGAAATCAGGCGGTCTATGTTATTTTCTCTGTTACTAGGATGCTTCTTGTAACACCTCCCCTTTGGCTCAAAATCCCCTGGTCTGTCAAATGAAATAATGCTATTTACCCAGTGTGAAGAAATAATTATTACCCTTAGGTTGATTCTTACTGATTCTGTATCAACGCGAATCAGTGATGTCTTCAAATGTATGGAAACCAGCAGTTACGGGACACCCTGGTCAAGCACAGACTATACCCACAGGCCAGAGGGGGACTCTGGCTTTGTAAGAAAATTTCTGTTCCTGTTGATGGGATGTAAGATCAGTGCACAACAATTTTATCCTAGTGTCTGTTTTCCATTGTTGTTTTATTTTTTTCTTTCCTAATTTCTTCTGGAAAGCAAAACCGGGGAGCCAGCGTTGGCACGCAAAAGACAGCGGTGCTTTAAATATGTTTGTCAAAAGTTGTCCCATGTTAGTTTTCCTGTCTGCAACAAACGTGACTGCCATTTCATAATTCATTAGAAGTGAGAGAGGAACAGAATGAAAATGTATCTCCTCTCTAAGAGATGCTGCCTGGCATGATAATGTAGGTTTCCATAGGCAAGCTGAACCACCAGATATCCTCGGAGGATCAGCATCTCTGTGGGGTCTTTTTCATTTGTGTTTCTGTCAAGCAAAGAGAATTTTTTCTTTGAAGCTTCCAGCTCAACAAGCTTGCGTCACCTTATTTTATATTATTTGAGGGTTTGTATTTGCACTCATTTAGCTGCACAAAGTAAAAGGTGCAGCAGAGCGTGCTCCAGTGGGGCACACGCGAGGCATCTGCAATGTTAATGCTCAGCTATGAAGAGAGAGAGGACTGTGAACATCTCATGCCGCCAGTAAAAATACTGCTTTCTGCTATTGCAGAATTGTCTGTGCTGGAAGAGGGTGTGCGAATAACACATTATTTGCTAGGAAAACATAAAAAAAAATAATCTGGGAGTGAAATAACTCTGTTTGAGTCAACCCAAGGGGAAATGTCTGCCTAGATCTTCCAGATTAAAGTAATAAAATTTCCTGAGTCCTCAGCATTTTATCTCAAGCAGAAGAGTTGCTTCAAAATGAACATTTGAAATATTTCCTGTAGAAAGAAAATAAACAGGTAGCTTTTATGAAATGGAACATAAAGTTGAGGAGGCCTTTTTTTCTTTTTTTGGTAGTATCATTTGGCAGTTGGGGTTGTTCAATCTAGAGAAAAGAAGGCTCTGAGGAGACCTTATTGTGACCTACCAGGATCTGAAGGGGGCCTACAAGAAAGCTGGGGAGGGACTTTTGAGGATATCGGGTAATGGTGGGACTAGGGGGAATGGATTAAAACAGAGATGGGTCGATTCAGGATGGACGTTGGGAAGAAGTTCTTCCCCATGAGGGTGGTGAGACACTGGAACAGGTTGCCCAGAGAGGGGGTGGGAGCCCCATCCCTGGAAGTTTTTAAGGCCAGGCTGGATGGGGCTCTGAGCAACCTGATCTAGTGGGATGTGTCCCTGCCCAGGGCAGGGGGTTGGAACTGGATGATCTTTAAGGTCCCTTCCAACCCCGACAATTCTGTGATTCTAGGGTAGTAAAAAGTGATTTGATTTGGGAAGAGAACAGTGGGTGCCTTGCAGCTACTGCTAAGAGCCCCTGTTTCCCATTAAGATGAGTGGCATGAAGGAAGGCAAAAAAAGCACTAGAGCTGCCTTGCTGCCTGTTTGGAAGCAAAGATCAAATCCCAGTGAGGTGTTGAGGACATCGTGTGCAGGGAGGAGCCATCCCCACATGGACAAAGCAGCTCAGGCTGGGTATGATGGAGGAAGGAGAAAGCGATCAAGCATGGCATGAGGATTCATTACTCCCACAGCTGCATTTTGGCCAGCAGCATTGGTAACGCTCAAGGAAAAGCTGGCACCATCTTTGGAATGCAAGGTAAAAGCCTGGGGAGTAATTTTAGCCATATGGGTAGGCAGGTCAGGCTGTCTTTGATAGATGGTGGTCAGAAAGACTTGGCAAGATTTAAGCATAGTGTCAATATGAGAACCCAGATAGAGATGTCAAAGTCCAAGATGATACATAGGTCAGAGTTGTGAGTGACGGGGAGAGCGGGGAGGGCTTGGGAGGAAAACAGGATCTTGGCTTGCATAGCAACACACCACCTTTCTCCTTTCCTAACCCAAGCGTGGCCATTGCAGCTCACTCCTGGCTCAGACGCGAGAAGCTGTGAGCCCTTCTCCCTGGCCGGAGATGGGATGTCCTCAGACGTCTGGTTTAAGTTCAAACCTGTGACTCCTCCAGCGACACAGCGATGCATCTCTTCCCATCGCATAGCTAAGTCGAGCCACCCCATGAAAATCCTCCAGCTGGAGGTGCCCCCATGGCAAAGTCTCATTGAGAATGTTTGCATCTTGTCAGAGCGATAACAGTTTCTGTTCAGGAAGGATCAGGGAAAGGGAAGGTCTAGAAGTCCGAGCTGGAGCTGGCCACTTGGTAAAGATGCACAGGCAGTCTCTAGTTTAATGCCTACAGTAATAAAGTCCAAGCAAAAATATTTTTCCAAAGAAGAGGCAGAGTAGGGAAATGGCAAGTTGTTTACCTGTAAAACTTTTTTTTTTTTTTTCAGTGAAGTAGAAATCCCAGTGAAATTTTTGTTCTAAAGGTCAAATTAGAAAGCTTTCATCCCCAGGCTTGTAAACTATTTCTGAAGTCAGTGACTCTAAAAATTATTCATTAGAACACCAGCTCTTAAACTAAAATTCTATCAAGCTCCCTATCAAAGGGGGTTTTATTCTGGGTTGCATAGTCCGTTGTGTAGTCTTGACACAACAGCAAGGACATGGGCAGAAAGACTTCGTCTTTGTGTATTTGTGAAAGGGATGACATAAACCCTTGCTTTTAAAAAGTCAGGCACAGGTTTTATAGAGACAGTGTTTAGAGATATTAGAGCCATAAATATCAGGAGGCAAATCTTGTCAAGTGTTTCGAGAGCAAAAAGCTTTAATGCTTTTGTGGGTGCTAGTCATCAGTTAAAGTGCTTTCAGCCTGCCTTCATATAGACGGGCTATGATTTCTTCAAACAGGTGTCCTCTAAAATCTGAAATTGGTTGAGATGCACCAGAATCTCATCTTCAAGACTATTTTAAGGGCCAAATTAGCATAGTTTCTAGTCTACAGCCAGTGAAGTCATATTATTCCATGGGCAGACGATGCAAATGACTTCTGTCTCCATCTGGTTGTGTATTTTGTCCAGGACATGAAAGTGTGCTCTTGCTGTATGTGGAGAGTTATGCAAATCTGATGAAAACAATTTGGAAGAGGGCACCCAAGCTGTCTCTTGGTAGAAGGTTCTTTATTCTGTCTCAACCAGGAAGACGTGGCCAAACTCTCTGTTCGCTCTTTTTTTTTGTTCAGCAAGGCGTCATTGCCAAACTGTTCAGAATACCTTTGAGATAAGTCACGTGATCTTTAATAATAATGAAAAAATCCCATTGACTTTGTTTCAAGGACTGCATATGACCTTAAACATGATTCTAAATCTTAGATTGCTGGGACCATCTTAAAATTATAGAAAGGGTATGAGAAGGCAAACCACATTATGCTCCGTAAATCTATTTAAGTCATGCTTGAAAATTGACTTGAGGTGTCTTGGCCGTTTGTATGTGTGTAAGTGGATTGCGTGTTTCACATATATGAAGAGGTAACTACTCCTTACCTCTATCATTACTTCCTATCATATATGTGCTTCAAAGTTCATTTTATATATGTACTAAAGGTCAATTTTTATCAAATTAATTTTTAACCATTTACATTTCTTGTACCCACATTACAGCCAAGCCTCAAGGGTGAAATACCAAACCAAAGTCCCCACGCAATTTATATGAGCTTAAAAAACCCCTTTTTAAAAAATCCCGATCAAATGATTTCTTGATAATCTAACTGAAGTATTAGTAACCTAATCGAAGAAATATTTTTAGCACAGTTACAATGATGCTAAGGCTACAGATCATGGTATCCAGTTACTGCTAATTCCCAGTAATTACACTGTTGCAGTGGTGCCCACGGTCTATCATGTGTGGGTAGCATCTACCTTTTTCCTTTCATATGCTCCTCCTGGACATGAGCTGGGAGGTGTCAGCCTTCCCAGGAGGAGGCACTTTGTTCTGGTTTCAGCTGGGAGAGGGTCAATTTTCTTGCTAGTGATTGCTGTGAAAGGAATGCCAATAATACCTATTGGGTTTAGTTGTTGCTAAGTGATGTTTACACTATTCAAGGAGTTTTTTCAGCTTTCCATAGAAACATAGATAGAACAATGGGAATGGCCACTGAAATATTGCATAGCGTAGATGCCATGCTCAGCATATAAATGGGGGTTAGCCGAGATCTCTGCTCAGGACGGTGCCAGTTCACCACCCAGTTACAGCCTCTTGTTTTTCCTTCAATCCATACATCCTCTATCGAGGTTCATTGAATAGCTCACTCTGTAGGGATAACGATCCATTTGAAGATATAGATAGACATATAGACAGAGGTGTTATGCTTTGATAGCTACGTGCTATTAACATTGATGCAGTAGGGCAATATCACTGATGTGTTATCAAATTCACTTTACAGAAGTCTCTAGAGATAGACTTAAAGTAAAATATAGCAGCATAAAAGCCACTTACGTTATTTTTTCTGTAAACCTGAATATTAGTCATGTTTTCTCTTGGAAATTAAAATTCAGTGATGTATAAAGAAGTGATTGATGTGTGTATGTTTTTGTTAGAATATAGTGAAAGGGGAAATAGTTTCCTATCAGTTAAACAGGAATAATAGATAAAAATAGCATTGACACTGCTTTTGTAATCATTAGGAAAGAAACCCTTAAATGTAATGACAAAGGCTTCACTAATGGTGTATGAGTTTTTGACAGTGTGCCATTCAAGGCAATGTGCAGCAGTGCTTCTTTCTACATGATATAGTCAGATAAATTGGCTTTCTAAAAGACACGCAGACACCTGTCACCATCAATTTGAATCATTTACTAATCATGTATTTTTCTTCAATATTTTTGGGGTTGTTTAATAGTTCTAAAATAGCCCTCTTGCATAGAGAGTTCTCTCTTCATTTCGGAACCAGCATAATTACGGATTTTGCATTCTAAAAATATGCCACGCATTTAAAAAAAAAATTATTTAAAAAAAAAAAAAACAAAATGTGGAAACCCTCCTCCGTCAAACACAGGCAGGCAAAACAGAGCTTAGCTCTCATGAAAAATAGGGATCTCTCTGTCAAATCAGCAATGGCCTGAGACTTTCAGGCTCCTGAGGGAAGGCGCCTTGTTTCGCTCTGGTTTCCAGGACGTGCCGAGTTATTTCCACGTTGTAGCCAATAACGGGAACCAAGTGGGCCTCGTCTGCAAACACTGCAACCATTGCACTTGGGCAGAGGTCTTAATGATGGGAGAGTCATCAGAGCCGTAAATGAGAATGGAATTAAATACAAGAAGGGAAGGTCAAATATTACACTGCCCCTGACAGTAGAAACTTGCAGGAAAATGAGCTGATATGGTCTTCCTTGCTTGTACTTCCATGTTATCTGTGAAATATTTATTTTACAGAGCAAACTTTGGTTTCCAGGACTTATCTAGTGGCTGCTTAGAAAGAGAATTACCAATTTTCATAAATAAAGTACAAATCCAAGTGGGTCCTAATAAAGGATGAAAGGCTACAGCTCTTTTGTTTTGCTCATAATTGAATCTTCTTTGCTATAAAGACTGATCTTTGTACGTAAAACTTGGGGAAATTTTTCATTACTCTAGCCAAAGTTGGATAATTGTAACTGTGAAAAGCCATATGTTTTTGATTAAAATTTCCATATGCCGTTTACTGAGACAAACTACTCAATCTTAAGGGGCTTTGGATTGTTCCAGGTCGTTTAAGCTTTTATTAAACCACATTTGGGGTGTTGGAAGGAGGTCATCCAATGCAATACCCACGCTGAAAAGCTGATGGGACTGACAGCAGCTGCCAGCACCTTCTGGGCTTCTGAGTGGTTTTGAGGAATAAGCATCTCTATGAGACTGTCATCACTTACCGGTACCTGCATAAGTTGTGTCGCTAAATCTTAAGGCAGAGTTTTAATGGAAGCTACAGAAAAATCTAGTAATGCAAGAAAAGCCATTCAAGTTCCTATTAAAGGCTGGGTGTTAGTGTGCACATGGTAATAGCATATTGCACTCTAGTGCATTTCAGCACCAGATGTCAAGTTTTTGTGCAAATATTGGCTAATTAAGTCTCTTTTGAGATGCACAGTTTAAGTACTCATCCTTGGAGATGTGCAAACTATGAGTCAGAGAAATGAAATGACTTTCCCAAAGTCATGCAGTCGCTAGTACAGTGGTGTCAGGGGTACAAATCAATGGGTTTTTCACAGGTTAAATACATACAGCTTTGTACTCACATGGGTCTGTTAAGTCTGATTTAGAACTGATAACTCTGGAGATGATGAAGTTTAAATGCCATCCTCGCTCGTTCATTAAATGAGGTCTGAGTAACAGTGTTAATCGCCATAACCTGTCTGCATTCCTGTTACACCTCCCCTGTATTCTCCTCTTTGCACTGAAAACATTACTAATCACATCCTCATGTGATGCTGGAGTTGCTGGAGCTTACACAGTATTTTTCTATTTTCAGTGGAGTCATTGGTTTAATATTGTGAGTTCCCAATAAGCTTTGGCAGGACAATGACCTCCAGAATTGGAAAGCATTAGTATTTTCTTCCTCAGCGGTTTCTCTTAATCAATTTTGACAATTGCTTTCCAAATAGAGAATGTCCAAGTTAAATGGGGCAAAAAACTAATGTGCAAGTGTATTTTTTTTTCCTAACAGTCATGCAAATATCAGATCTTGATTATTTGAAATAATACATTTAAAAGAAAAGCCTGATCTGCAAGTTATTCATTGGTGCAAATGACCTAGGATTTCTCGTGCAGACTTGACACTGCTTTGATTAAGTAGGGAAAGTTTACATCGTTCTTGCATCTGCTGTCCTTTTTGATCCTGTGAATAGAAACAGTATTTTTTCATGGTCATGTACTGCCTAGTGCCCCAAACCCCTGAGTTGTTTCACCAAAAGTGCACGCGGAGATCCTGGCTCCAACAAGAAGCCGTTTCTATTTATGTAAGTGGTCCTCAATTCTGATCATGTTTTGTTTGTTTCATGTATAAGTATTTTTATTGAAATTAAAGCTCCTTTCTTTTTTAATCTGTGCAACGATAGATCACTGTAATTGAAGCAATTCAAACCCTAACCACTTTAATTAAGCCACAAAGATGCTAAAACTAAATGAACTTATCAATTCCAGGCATCATTGTGCTTTGTCTTTTTCTGTCCCTTCTATTTACCAATGCTCATTGCATTGTGGCTGGAAACTCCTTAAATGACCAGGTCTTTTATTTCTGTTATAAGGTATTTTGTACCCCATGGGGTACTTAATAATTAGTCCTGATTTTCAGATTTCTTACATACTAGGTTGCCAGGTCCCAGGCAGGAAACCTCTGGGACTCTCAGGTGTGTTAGTGGGAATTAGGCCACCAACTGTCACACTGGCTTCCAGACCTCCTCTTCCTCCCCAGTATTTCATGCCCCTGAAGGCTGGGTGGGTGCAGTGCCCTGGAATGTGGTTTTGTGTTTATCATGGTCCGTGTTTTCCCCCAGTTTATCCCTAACTGAACCTGGCCGCTTAAGTGTGATTAAAGCATAGTGAGTGTTTGTACATGTTCTAGAAAGCTGGTCTTGATCTCCAGGCATCAAGGATGCTGAACCCTCCACTCTCTGTTGTTGTTTATTCCGGCAGTGGATCATCATCACTCATAGTAAGTGTAATTTCTCATCTCTGTTTCCATGACTTCAGCTTCATACCCCTGGGTTTTGTTAACATTCTCCACTGGGTTAGCAAACACTTCAAGAGATGGCATTGTCTCCTCGTGACGGTGCTTCTACATGGAAACCAGAAACGTCTCACTTCTGTTGGTGAAAGTAGTGACCTGTTGAAGGCTTTCACTGCCTCCCTCACAAATCTGAAATGGTTTTCTTTTCTTTTAATCTACGTTCTCGGCTGTTTTTCAACAACTTGTGGTGGTTTTTTTTGTTGTGTTGTTTGTTTGCATTTCAAAATACGGGCAAAAGTGCTTGCATTGGGAGGCAGTGATCTCATTCACAATGTGCACAGGAGAAATGGATCAACAGTAGAGCGTGGAAGAATAGAAGAAGAAGGCGTAGGAAACAAACAATTGAAAAAAAGGTAAAACTTGAAGCAGCAAGAAAAACATGAGTAGAGGCCAGCCCTGTAGCAGCACGTGCTGAACAGCCATGCCGTGTCCCGGGGTCATCTGCTGGGGCACAGTGGCAGGTCCAGCAGCCGGACACCTGCAAACCTCAGATTTCCAAGTGTGACGGAGAGAAAAAGACTTCACTGAGAGGTTCAAATTAACAGGTCCAATACGCCACTATTGCAAGTTCTTATGGATATAATGGAAGAATGCACTGTTGCAGTTTAAGGAAAAAGAATAAAAACAATTCACAGAATACCCTATTACCACCTAACGAGTGATTCTGAAAAGTGAGAAAAGCAAACCACCAGCGCGCTAGATATGAAGATCTTAAATGAGTGCACAAATCACGATCTTGGAGCATGCTAGACATCATACGTATGTTTTTAAATCACATTCCCTCTGTCTCAGGTAAGGCCACTCAGTCCAGGGAAGTTACCTTGCACAGCGTCTTGGACAAGGGGGGCAAGAATCTCCTGCAGACCAGCTGTGTCTTTGAAGACTCACACTTTTGCTCCACAAAAATTTGGACTTAAACATCCTGTTTCTGGGACTGTGCTTAAATGGATTACACTATCTGAGACGGTTATCTCCGGTGGTTTGATGGCCCCTTAGATAGCACTGTTTATTTTGTGATGTCTGGTCTCACACTCACTGAATAGTGGCGGGACATGACTCGGGGCATTTTGTTTGTTACAGGCACCATTTGGCTTTCGGTTCTGGTTCTGGTTTTGGTTCTTATTGTAATGTAATGTTGAGACCACCTCGGGCTGAGCCATTTCCACAGTTCCCCCCAGATTATCTCTGCAGAGATAGGGATCAATAAGAGTCTGCCAAGGGAAGGCAAGGGGGACTCAGTTGAATGACAGCCCCCTGCATCTCTCCTTTTGTGTTCTGAAACCAGTTTGGCCAAGTGCTCCCATCCACCAAGGTCACCTGCTTCTGCTCAGGTGCCCTTTCCAAAGCGTTGGTGTCAAGGGAAGCACGGAGTTATGATGGCCCAGCTTCAGACCTTCTTCTAAACAGTACGTGTGCCAAGAAATAATTGAGCTTGCTAGCTTAATAAATCTTTTGGCAGTTTTGTGGGTTTGTTGGTTCTTTTTTTTTAATTGGCAAATAAGAATAAAAATCCTCATATGTTAGCCCAGGGTCTTTGGGCTTGGGGGCAAGGCAAAGTGGAACTTAATGCTCTCGTCAGGGGAGACACACAGAGCCGAACCATTTATGCTGCAATTCAGAGTCATTCGTAGCTGTGAGGGTTGTTTTTTAGTTCTTCTTTTGCTGTCCCATTGATTTTTAATGTCAAAAGTATAGATGATAATTTCTTACCTACTGTCCGGGCACTAGACAGCCGTGTTTCCCTTGCAGGAAGATAACAAATGTGGGGAAGGAAGCGTTAAGAGTGCTACGTCTGTGTTAAAGCTTCCTGCAGGGTGGTTTTTCACCAGGTGTGTTTAACTGTTGTTTAACAAGTGGTCTTACCCCTGTGAATGGGGAATTCAGCAGGACAAAATTTCAGTGCGATATTCCATGCCCATTTGAGCAGGAGTTTGTAGGAAAGGTTTTTGTCCACTTGGCACGGCATGTGAGAGCAGAGGGCAGCCTCTTGAGCCTGCGCATCACTAATCTGTACGCTTTGTAACCGTTCAACAACACTAATGCTGTTCCTCATTTCTTGGGAAAGATTGCAAGGTGGTGGTTAAATGGAGTTCCTTATTAATGAAATCTTAATGATATTATTCTTAATTCAAGTTACTATTTAGGTATTGCAAAAATAAATTTGAAGTGTGAATTTCAGAATGCGCGAGCACAATCAGCCTAATGAGGCATTAGCCTTTCTTATAATTACCTTAATCTTGTTAGTTTACTTGGAGCCAGATTTTAAGCACTTTTGAGGCTTTTCAGAATTGACGGTTGACTTTCAGAGCTTGATAGTTTGCACTGTAAGCGATAGTGACAAATTGTCTGCTTTGTTTGCTGCCTCCAACTGATTTTGACCATTCTTCCATCATTTTCTAGTTGTTCGTTCAGGCAGAAACTCCTTTTCCGAGTAGCAATCTTTCTCTTGTCATAAATATATAGCCATCTGTTTCATCAACAAATAGGGTTATTTCTTCCTTGCAAAAAAAAGTTAGAGGCCCAGATTTGCATTTAAACTATTGAGTCACGCACTTTCCCTCCATACTGTTGTAATCAAGAGTTGCTGGGTCACCGAGCAGGTGGCAGTTTCTTATGATTGGTAATGAAAGACCCTTCCCATTCCCTCCCCCGTGATTAACCGAAGAATTCCCTAGGGCTCTGTCTAAGTAGGCTTAAACACACAGGCTCTGAGCTGATGCAATTTTTCTTCCCAATGTTCCAAAGCAGACTTGCTTATGGCTTTTTTAGGATTCAGGCTTGAAAAGTGACTTCTGTATAATCTCGACATATTTTTGTGTATATGTGTGTGTATGCATATAGCATAATGTATTCGTTCTGTCAGCATGGAGGAAGATATAAATAGCTAGAGATATGAAGAATCTTCCATTATGTATAATTTGAGACTCTTATAAATACTTCTGCGATTTTTTTCTACTGCATCTGTGTGTGTATATACATGTATATAAGGTATCTCCTTTGGCAATTGGGACTTGTTTTGCTTTTACTTTACTTTTTCATTTATTGGAAAATAGTATGAATGTAAAAATGTTTCATAATGCCACATTTATTCCTCCAGGCATCATTTGGTTTTAGGCTATTATTCCCTATGCACCTGTCCTCGGGGAGGATGAGATCCAATCTTGTGCCTGTATGCAGTCAAAATACATTTAAATCTATGGGACTGGCAGGTGACCAGAGGAATATAATAGTGCCAGATGAAAAGTGCCATTCCACCTTTTTTATAGTACTTAGGACTGAAAAATTCTATCTCTCTATTTTCATTGACAATGGGTTTTCTTCCGTTTTCCTTCTGTCTTTTTTGCTAGGCCAAAAAAAGACAGAAGGACAAAGAAAATCACCCTGCTCGAAGCCGTAGACTCAGACTACGACTTGAGGCTGGGAAATTCCACGCTTTACTGTCTCCCTGCACCTACACAGAGCCTGGACAAACAGCTCACACGGATGAACCTGCCGTTAAATTGATCCCCGGGTTAAATTTGGGCCGGTTTTGAACTCGGGAGTAGTTTTGAACGTAGGGTGTGAACCCGTTTTGCCCCAAGGGTGTGATAGCGCCGTGGCCTCAGCACCGCCCGGGCTCTGTTGGACCAACGCGGTGTCATGGCTTGGGCAGGAGGAAGGTGGGAGGGTGACTGGTTTGGACTGGTTTGGACTGGTTTTGGTTTCACAGATAATTCACAGCAGCGCAGCAGGCTTCCTAGGTCCCCACAATATTTACCCAGTAAAATGTAAATGGAAAAGCTGAAATAATGTAATAATAATATCCCAGGAATGATGTAATGTACAATGTAAGGGTAGGGCAGAACTGCGCTGGAAATCTCCCAGTGACTACTGGCACTGGAACAAATCGTTACTCGCTACTTCCACTGCAGTGGAATCCCCTTTTGCCTGGATTTTGTCCTGAATTCGGCTTTAGCAGGAGGGATCCGCGAAGAAGGTTTCTAAAATGAAGCAGTGACTCCTTCTGATTTTGTTTATTTAATATTTTTTTAAGTATGCATGCCAGTGCTTCCAGAAAACATTTTCAAGAGAGGATAAAAATCAAGGCTTAATTTTTCATCCTTGTAAACTTATAATGATGTTCCTACTGGTTCCTGCTGTTAAATATTTATCAGCTGTGTGTTTTCTCTGGTTCCCGACTGCACTGACAACAGGTTTGTAATCACCAAGCCACAGCTCAGCTACGCTGAAAGCAAAGGAATGAGAACTGAAATATGAGGGACTGATAAAGATAAAAGGCTACCGAAGTGATTCAGCGTATTAGTGCTCCTCTGCAGCAGCCGGTGGCACTGATCGATACCTGGTGCCACTGCTCGGCTGACGGAGTCACCTCCTCACTTAATAGCAAGTGTCTCGAATTCGGTGTGCGAGGAGAGACAGGAGGGAGTTGCGTTTTTGCAGCTCATGGCCTCTGAAGGAGAGGAAAAGGAGAGAGGTGGAAGGAGGAATTTAATTTAATTAAAGCACTGTGTGGCTAACATACAGCTATTCCAAGAGTCTCCCTTATGGAAAGGGAAGGGTTTCTACACGTGGGTTGCAAGGACGTCAGTAACAAGTCTCCTAAAGGGAAGCAGAACTGGCTTATAACGTAATTGAAGGTAGTGATTATTTAAGGCAGTAATTCTTCACAGAATCACAGAATCATAGGGTTGGAAGGGACCTTAATAGATCATCTAGTCCAACCTATCAAGCTTCATGAAGTAAAACTAGCAGCTTTACAGGTTGCTGGAGTTTTCTCTGAGTGTGTCTTCTGCCCTGGGTAAATCAGCGGCTTTTCCCCCTTCCCAGCCTTGCAGCGTGTGGAAGCATTTTTGCTGTGTCTGATGGTTGGCAGCCACAGCAGCCTCCCCCTGCCCCGTGATCCACCCACGTCCCCCCAGCCCACCTATCAAGCTCATGTTCACTTTGTTTCTGTGTCCTAACGAACCTTATGTTCTTCTCATGAGGAAAAAAAAAACATTACACTCCCTTTAATTAAGTTCTTTCTCTCTTGGCAGATCTTGAGAACTTCAAAACCAGAACAAGGAGCACGGTGTCTGTCCGCCAGGGCCAGGGGATGGTGCTGCTGTGTGGACCACCGCCACATTCTGGAGGTAGAGCCGTTTCTTTCTCTTTCTTTCATCACTCAGTAGCAACTTTCAAGGTTTTCGTTCATGGGTTATATTTCAGGAAGTTTAAAATGGCCCACCTTGAAGGAGAAGGCTGTGGTGATGCTGGTCTGAGTGAGCGGGTCATGCTGGGTGGTCTTATTGACTCAAGGCACTGGGGGATCTCCAGTTGGGTGTACATGCAGAGAAAGAGCCTGATTTTACCGAGTACGAGTATGCACTTAGGAGATGAACCGATGCAAACTACAGCAATGTGTGCGTTTGTAGAAGACGTGGCCAAGATGTTGTGGGAGGAGGGGGTTGCTGGAGAGGAGGAAGTAACGTGCCAGCAAGTTACACAGGGATGCTGAAGACATCACGGTGTGCTGTGCTGGGCTTCACACCTACACCTGGTCTTCTGGAAACCATAATCTGAAGGTACAGACAGAATGATGGAGAAACTCTCCTACCAAAAGTCCCTGGAGGTTTGCCACTCTCTGCACTACTGTTTTTCTCTGGTGATCCATTCAAATCCGTTATTATTACAGAGACAGGTACTAACTGTAACTCAGGGCTCATTGAGTGTTTGGAAATACAGACTCTGCAGAAAAGGACTTAACCTGCCTTCTCTGGACAGTCCCTGGTATCTCTGACACCTTAGAAAGAGGCAGATTTCTGACTTTCATGGAGAAAGGGAAAAGCTGTAGGAGCAGACAGGCAAAAAACCTCCTGATCTGTGTTGATAGAGTGCTCTTATTGACATGTACTCTGTAGAGTACTACAGTTGTATCATAAAATGATTGATCCCCTCCCAAAATCTTACTAATTTTTCAGTTTGGGACTTGTCACATTTTTACGTACTGTTTAGAATAGGGGCAATGGCATTTACGTCCCCTTATGGTTATGGAAACTGGCCCCTGTGGCAACTGCTGGGCCTGTCCCACCCCACGCCTGGCCACAGCAGAGCTCTGCAGGTTTCTTTGCGTTGCATTGCCCACTGTCCCTTGGTTGCTGGCTCAGGTGGCAACTGGAGTCTCACTGCTTGAGCAGATCGGATCTGGAGAATATCCTGCAGACACCTCACCGGCTCGTCGAGCATTGCCTGGGGTTCAGTGAGAGGCACAGGTTTCAGATCTAGCCAAGCTGGGCTGGATCAGCCCTGAAATCCCTCAGGCATTTATGTGTCACGCCCTTCTGTATTCCCTGGGCATTTTCCGTAGTCAAATTTCTAACCTATGTTATCCTGGGGTGTGGAGAATCCATGGCACAGCGCACCCACCCAGGGCAGGGGCTGGGAGGGAAAGGAGGTCTGTTCTCATGGATGTGAGGGATATTTACAGCCTTCTACTCTGAATTGTCTTTAGGATTTTAAGTACAGCAAAAGGACTGTATAAATATATTGAGAATCCAAAGAAGACCGAACACTCATGGAGCGTCTGAATTTTAACACCAACGGTTTTTGGTGTTCTCCAGATTCTCAATATATTTCATTATGTTAGGAAGCAGTGAACAAGGAGATGAGAGGGAAGGCTATGTTAGCTGCTGCCTGTGTGTTAAGTGTTGCACTGTTATATTTATATCAAAAAACGTGTTAGAAAGGGAGTCAGTTGCCTCTTCTTGCTGACGCCGTTTCAGACATGGCCCTGTGTCCATGCCACTAACCGCCACGATCAACAACCAGCCGTTGCGGCTGGCTCTTTCATCGGGGGGGTGTTCGGTGTGTTGCGAACAAGCGGTCATCTTTTATGGATCTGTGTCCCTTTTAAAGAAATTTGCAATCCTGCTTTGAAACCTGTCTGTCCTCATCAGCAGGATGACAACTGTCTGGCGAGCTGTTTGCCATTAGGCTGCTGTTATTGCTGATGGGAGGAGACAAGGGCTTACGGAGCTTCTTCCGCTTGGTCTGACCAGCTGGAGGGCAGGCCAACGGGAAACCTTGCTTTTACATATTGTGAGGAAGGAGCTATATGGCAAACGTACCTGCTACTTAATTTATTCAGCTGGGGCTTCTCTCACCGATTGACTTCAGATGCCGTTTTTCCTTTCAGTTCCGAGATCATCACGAGAGTTTCAGTATCTCAGTTTCTAATGTTCATGACTTGAAGGTAGTTCTTGCACGGGTGATAGCAAGTCCACAAAATCAGTCGTTATCACAGCATCTAATTTTTATGAGAGTGGGCTCCTATAGTGTTAACTATACCCCAAAACATGTGCCCTCTGGTCTGCGTGGATGGAGCTTGCCACCTCACCCCTTCAAGTGGGTCTCATTGCCACAGCTGATGAGGAAGCTGCCAAAGATAGATATTAAAAACCACTGAAGATGGGTTGTGGATCAGCCATGAGCTCATTTTCAGACTGCAGTGCTGCCAGTGAAGCATCAGTTTTAGCTTCATTTCCATGTGAAGTTAAAAAAAAAAAAAATGGAGGGGAGATTTGGGACAGAAAAGCTCCATGATGCTTAAACCCCGTTAAACGTGAGGCTAAAGAGCAATGCTCACCCTCATCCTATCCCAAACTAATTGTGCTGCACAAAGTGGGATACTGTCAACGGGCCAAGTTCAGGAAGGGCAGGGGCAGCTGGGTGCTGAGCTGCGCTGCTCCAAAGAGCCGAGGCCTGAGTTTTTGTGCCCTTTCCAGTTTTTAGAATGAGGCCCTGACGCACAGCCCCCTCCTGTTGGCACCGGTGGCCAGGCAGAGCTGCCTCCCGCTTCTCCCGGGCCAGCAGGCTGCTGGCTCCTCGAGGGACACGGTGGCTACACGCACAATGCAGAGACACGGCAGGAATCATACACATTTGTCTTTGTCTCCTTAGCAAAGCTTCTCACTGCAGTTACCCAGAATTTTCTCTTTTGCCGTAAGAAATGTTTGGAGCATGAACGCCTTGCGTGGAGATGCGGCGGCTGGTGGTGGTTCGCATAAGCAGTGAGAAGGAAATGCGGGTGATTCGGGGGAAAGTTTTGGATTGGATGTATGTACCGGTGGTAGACAAACATTCCAGAAAGGTGCTGGCCTTATTTCCAGTTCGGGTTCTGTGCGTGGGAAGGAGCAACTTAGGGTGACAGGGAGGTGAGTGTGTCCCTGGTGCTCAGACAGGCAGAAAACTGAAGGGTAATTGTCTCCCTCAATCATTTGGATGAGAGATGACTTCCTACATGACCACCATCTATAACCTGCTATTCCAGCTAGAAAATCATCTTAATTGTAGCCAGATCCACAATTAGTCTAAATTGATACTATTACAGTGTCATAACTAAGTTGGGCAGGAGTTACGCCGGCTGTTGTTTTCTGGTTTGCATAGGAAGTATTTAGTGGAAAGTCAAAATAGATCCAGTTAATTCAGACTGAGCGCCTTGTTCTGCAGGAATTAATCTTCTCTGTGGCAATGTTTTCTGTTTCTTTTCCTTCCTCCTAAGGTTAGAAGTAAGCATGACTTTTAAAAGTCACAACTTGCAAAGTTAATGCTTTTCAGTCATGTGCATCGCATCGCCGTTAGCCACTGCCTGTCTCCCGCTGCAATCGAAGCTGTTTGGTCTCTAGCAGTCACTGCACAATTCCCACCATTCCAGCTCTGGGCAGATGGAGGTTCGTAAGAGAATATCAGATATCACTGGGAAGTAGCTGCGTGTCAGAAAACCGCTGTGTTTCAGGGGCAGCTTCCATCCCCAGGGTCCGAGGGAGTGTTTGCAAAGCAAAGCTGTAGAGATCAGTTCCTTCCCATACCCCAATATCCCACCGCTGGGATATAACATGGCAAGTACTTAACGTTGTAGCGCAACAGTAAAAAATGTTCAGATTAGCAGGGAAAAATAATCTATCTCATTGAAAGTGCAAGTGGCGTTAAGATAGAGAAAATGCAATTACGTATTTTGAAATTTGATTAGGACAGCAAACCTAACTTCATCATCCTTGCAAAAAGTGCCTGGGGACACTAATGACCAATGCTGAAGCATAGGACTGTCTGGGGGGAGGGGAAGAATCATCTTGGTTTTCTTCTTTTTTTCTTTTTTTAATTTTTTTACTTTAGTTTCTGTTCTTTGGAATTGAAAAAGACACCTTAAAAAAGCATGGAAGCAAAACTATTCAATCTGAGAGTAGCTGTTGCTCTGAAGAGGTGAGGCATGACTATTTATGTCCTTTTCCAGTTAGAAAAATAGTGAATTACAAGGGAATCATTTCCTACGCGCTGTTGTGTCATTGGTTGTCTCGGTCTTAAAAATTAGGGCTTTTACTAAAAAAATGTCTGTCTGCATCCAGACCTTTGTCCTTTCAACTTTAGTTCACTCTAATACTTTGCTACTCGGAAACATCCATATTTAAAGAGCTGGCAGCCAAAAGTGAAATTATGTTGGCCTACATACATTAGTTGTTGAGGGGGATTTTTTTCTTCTAAATGATTCCAAATAAAGAGCTTCCTACTGTTCAAATGTTGCAAGAAATTCATCCTGAAAATGAGTCCAAATGATTAACAAGTATTTTCGGCATCATAAAATGGGCTGTGTGCAGCTTGCACAGAACACATTGGGCATCGCCGTGTATTGTCCCAGTTTTTGGCTTAATGTGAGCTGGAGATTCAGCCTGTGAATCTCAACTTTCCCCCCTGTCCCTGGGCTCCCCCAGATGAAGCTGAAATGTGTATTTCTTGCAGCGTGGTTTCAGCGGGGAGCCGCTGTTTTGTCAGGTCAGTGCGTCCTGGGGTTCCGTTCTGTTAAGCAGCATAATGATGTGATTGCCTCCTATGATGAAGTGCTTGCCGAGTGCTGGAAATCTGGAATATAAATGTTCGTCTGGAGCTCGGGAACGTGCTGGACTGAAACCCAGAATAAATGCAAATCAAACATTTGCTTTTGTTGTATTTTCTGCTCTTGGAGCAGTAGACGCCTGAGCCCCTGGAGCCAGTCCTGCTGTATTTATGGTGCCTTCTCCTTTAGGAATTTTCAGTTCTTTTCCTTTTTTTTTTTAACCTTTCCTATTTGTTCACTTACAGGCACTAAATCAGTCTAAGAACTAGTAGGAACCTGCCTGGGTTGTTAGCATTTTTCGGAGATAATGACCCTATGCGTGAAGGGATTTCCCTCATTATTTCCATTATTTCCTCATTATTTTTTAATCAAAAGCCTAACGATGGTCGTGTCTCAACCATTCTACCTGTGAAGCTCTACGGGAAAAATGTAAGAGTAAACATTACTGTGGGAACATGGCCCACGTAATGGCATGAGGATTGGCTGTAGGTATTTAAATAGACAAGAGAGAGCATTCAAAGATACTAAAAGTATGTTTGTAGCTAAAATTTGGCTTTGGTTTTGTGGCAACAAGCACATGAGGGTCCTCATCGCTGCCGCTGCCGCAGCGTTAACTGGGCAGTCCCTAGTAAGTGAATCATAGCAATGGATTTGGAAATGGGAGGAACATCAAAAAGTTTTTCGATGAGACTAGTTAAGGTGTCTTAGGGTGAGCTCTGTAATTTAGATGCCATAAAACAATGCTGTATTGCTTTACGTTTTTAAAGCCCTGCTAGATCAATACATCTGCCGTCGCTCGGCCGAAGAGCTGTAGGAGTAATCGATTGCGGGGGGGGGTGGCGGGATGCTAGACAAAATTAAAAAAAACCAAAACCCAAAACAACCTTTGGTTTGTCTGAAGTGTTTCATTCCATTCTACTTTTAAGCCTTTTTATTACATTTGGATATATTTAGAAACCGTGGAGCATTTGAAAATGTAAAATAGTGTTCAGTTGAAGCTGTTGCTGAAAATGTTTTCCTTTTGAGAGCAGCTTTGCAGGGGGAAACACATTAGCTTTTCTTGTTTGCTTTTTTCCAGTGTTGTTAATCAAATTTGGCAAGATACCTTTCTTTGTTAAGATAAACTTAATTGAAACAAACAAACGAAAAGCCCCAAAAACCAAAGCAAACAACACTCTCCTGTGTTTCTCAGGGCTCTGTATCTAAGTTGTGTTCCATGGGGGATGTGCCTGGCAAGCATTTGGAGGTCGCTGTCCTTTATTTTATCTCCAAATTTTAAGACCAAAATATTCCTTTGTGCCAAGTAGTTCTTTTCATTGCAGTTGGTGGGAACTGAATCATTTAGCTGCCACTTTTGCTAGATTTAATTGATAGCCAGGGCAGGGTTAGTTAATATTTTAACAACTACAGTTTTCAAATACCTTCCAACATCCCTGCCGTTTCACTGTGAGTCTAGAGATTAAAAAAATACAGTCCTAGAAAGGTGTGCACGTTTCATTTCACGGGCTGGTAGCACATCCGTAAACATGTAGTACAAATGAGTCTGTAAATCTTTCCCCAGCCCTTCTTTGGGAAGATAAATGACCTTGTCTTTTAGGATTTCCTTCACTCCCCCCCCTCCCTGCTTTTCTCTTGGTTCATCTTTAGAAAGTTCTATGTACACCAAGTTCTCATGACATTTGCCTTCCTGCCCTCCTGGGAAAAGCCTATGGAGTTAGAGATCGAGATTTCCAAGTGCTGTGAGAAATGGTGAGTGTACACAGAGAACTGCTGAAAACGATCTCTCCGTTACTTGTTTATTTAGATTTTGTGTTCCCTTTGCATTCCCTAGAGGTATGTGTTATTCCAAGATCTCTGTCCATAGCCCATACAACTCCTCATATCTAGAGCATATTTATTCCCACTCCTCCTAATTTATCTCGGTGATCTGTGGAAGAATTAAGTCAGCTGATAACTTTTTTAGGTAGCAAAGTGCTCAGATAATCAGATGCAAACCTGCTGATGTTTCTCCAGGATGTGTCTCCTCCTGTCCGCTTGCTCAGGGCCACTAACGATGTTCCTGGTGACCCAGGAACTGAACCTTCCCAACAGGATTTGTGGTCCTGAACTTCAGTTCCCCAGCCACCTTTTCCCTCTGCTGCAAAGGCAGGTGACCTTCCCGAGCGTCTGGGAACCGTATCTCTTTGGCTGAATGAAGGCAGGAGTTAAAGGAAAATAAGTTTTCTGTCTCTCTGCAGTGCCCGTGTTCTCAGTGCACTTGTAAAATTCCATCTTCCCGAAGAGGAGGAGATTCATTAAAGCTCAGTTGTTCAAATAACTCTTTCCCATCTGATGCCATTACTCCTGTTGGAAACACGGCCGTGGAGCCTGTGTCTGGGAGCTGAAATGTTGACAGAGAATTATTCTCACATCTTTTCACGTAATGGATGTGTTCAGGTTTTCTCGTTCTCTCCTGCCTTTTTTTCCCCCCAGTAGCTAGGAGAACTTTTACTTCTGTTGCACAGCTTAATCAAGTAGAACTAACTAAATTTTAGCATTTGACAGAAGAGATGGCAATTCTGATTTCATCTCAATCTCAGCCTTTCATGCTGTACGGTAGGTAGTGAAGTGTAGACACCAGACATGTTTTCAGAAAGCACTTTACTGATTACAGTGCTGCTAAGACCACTTCTGTGCTCTGCAGAAAAATGATTAGTGCGTGCTTACTCGTCTGGTCAGTTTTTCTCTCCTTTCATTATTTTATTTATGTTTTTTTTTAAAGCGATGATGGGCACTTCATGGGCTGGAAACAGTGAAAATGTTTTGGCTGTAAGTCTGGTTGATGGCCTCTCTTACGTGATGAATGGTTTGAGGGGTTTCTCTCGTAAATAATCTGTTGCACAAATCACATCTCGTATTCCCTCGTGCTTGTACTGGCCCTGCTGCAGAGCGCAGGGAGAAAGAGGAGAAAAACTGGGAAAACTAATCAGAACAGTACGGAAGGAAAAAGGCAATTATCAGGCATTTTCATACCATCAAAGAATCAACGTTTTGCCCCCCAAGCACCACTGCTCCGCAGGAAGTGCTTTGAAACAGAGTTTTCTACAGTTGCTGTCGAGTATTTGTGCCCTTTTACTCCCTGTCCCGTAGTGCCAACCTTCCAGTTGTTTCTCTCTCCTCTTTGAAGACTGTCACACTGCCTTTTTGTTTGTCACTCATGAAGAATTAATGCATTATTAATAAATGTTTAGAGACGTTGTAACAATGGGAACAAACGTTTTTAATATTCTCCATCGTTGTGCTTACAGGCAACATGAAGCAAAATGTATGTTAAAACTTTGGAAAAGTGACAACCTTCAAAGAGGTAATGGAAAGGGAAGAAATGACTCTAGAAATAGCATATAGGCAAGGAGGCCAAGGACATTTCCACCTAATGTCCTCCTAAAAGCTGGAGATTATTTAATTCTGTCCAGGCAGCATCAGCCTGTTCTGCCTACTCTGCAAGGGGATGCATCTACCATTCCACTGGATGACTGGCTCGGAATGGCTTTGGGTGAGAACCTTGAAAACACGTTCCCCTAAGTGTTAAATAGGTACTGGATCTTTTTCTTGTGGCATATTCCGATTAATATGAAGCCTTTAGAGGATTGGAAAGCTGAATCCTACAAGTTCTGTTACTTTTCTGTATTTGTTAGCATGAGAGTCCTTCTCCTGCCGTATTTCGTATGTAGGAAGTGACCTGGAACATTTTATGTCCCCACTCCACTCCAGTAGCCTTAATATTCAACCTTTATTTCCCTGCAGTTTCTTCTGGTGTGGTACGTCCAGAGTGTTTTATAAATGTGCGTCTTGCACAACCCATCAGCTTAGGACCGGGTGGTTGCCTCTTGCCAAACAGGTTGCCAAAGTACTGAACTACCCCTGCCTTCTCCTTATTCTGGCATTAATAGTTTGTCCTCTTTCTCTCCTGTCTTAATGTCTATGTAAGCCTTTGCTGCTTGGTCAGATTTGGTTCCAATTAATGAGAAGCTAATTTAGAGAGGAATATCTCACAGATGGGTGGGCAATGTGGTTGTAAAAGTTCCATTTCTCTAGGAAACCAAGCAAAAAATCTGCTAAGCCGGTTCTCAGGTTGGTTCAACTATTTGTCAAAATGCTGCAAGGTCATTAAGCGGCTGTTCCTGGCTCGCTGCAAAGGTTGGACCCAAAATACAAGCAGGTAAGCTGTCCCTTGGGGCTGGGAAAGAAAAAGTGGAAAGAGCCAGAGAAGTATTTTCCATTAGCACTAGTCGGTGATGCTTTCGACATGTTTGAATGTGGCAGTGGGGTCGGTGTTGGCAAATGTGGTATGTGCGGCACCAGGAGGTGTCGCAGACTCTCTGAATCCCGCGGCAGGAGTTAAATCATGGTGTGCGTGGATGGTTCTGCTTGCAGGATGCAGGGAATGGTGGGGGGAAGGCTCAGTTTCTGAGCCAACAGGGAAATGCCGCAGGAGGGTGGTGTTCCCCACGAACCGGGGCTCAGCAGCTCACGGGTGTCTTTCCTGGAGTAGGAAAACATGACATTTAAACAAAGTTTGTCTAGGTACTGCTCATTGGAGTAGGATGCAGTGTGTGTATTGGAGATGTGCGGGAGATGGAGAAGACCGTGAGGAGAGCAAACAGCACGGCTTCAAAAATACCTGCATCTATTATCAATTTCTCCTCTTAATAGCGGCTGCCGCTTACACATCCCCATACAGCAGTCAAATTCCCATGACCAAAGAAGTGTCAACATTTTAAAAGTAGTTTCCAGAGCATAAGCTATTGAGCTTGAAAAGCTTCCAAGTGACTTATCTCAGGCCAAGAACCAGCAAATAACTTCCCCACACCTGCCAATTCCTAGTGCCTTGCAGCCTGTCTCTGAGGCGAGGGCCCCGCTCAGGAGAAGTGGAGTGATGCTCCTGAACGCTTCGGCTGCATCTGAGCAGCCTGGCAGCGGTTCTTCTTGACAGCCCAAAATTCGTTCGAGATATCTCTTTCCATAGCAGCATTATGGAGAGTGGAGGAGGCAGGCATGAGGCTTCCTCACTAGCTCTGGGAGCTGCAGGAGAGCGTAATTCTTCTGCGCCTGGTTCCATGTGTTGAAGGTTATTACAGTTCAGCAAAAGTGGGTTTCATTAAACTTAAAATCAGGCATATGAAGCTCTCATTTAAATAAGAAGTGATTGAGAGTTGTAACTTCCATTTAAAGTGCATCTCCCATCATTTATTTTTTATACTATGCCACAGTCACTGTTTAAATTATTAAAAGCAAGAAGTAAAAAGCTTCTCGGGAGATAGAAATGGATTAGATTAAAATTAATCTGACATAATCCTTTCTCTAAAACTGCTGATTCAGTTTGTGCGCAAATTTATCAACATACTTGAGGATAAGGGATGAGTTCTTCCCTAATTTGGGAATGCTTCGGCTCGGTATTTCTGACAGCACAGAAAAGATGCAGTGCTGTTTTTATTGAGAAGTTTGTGCTATTACAAATATTTCTAATAACGCAAATGCCGAGCTCATTTTAGTTTTACACTAAGCACCTGAGTTGATGTATGTGATCTGCCTCATTTCAGCAGGGACGGGGATTGTGAGCAAGAGTTGCAGAATAGGGTCACAGGCAAGAGCAGACTTTGGCACAGGCATTGGGTTGGGCTGTCAAGGACAGGCAGCGAGGTAGGACATCTCCCAGAGAACCAGAAGGAAAAAGGCTCAACTCTCCAGTAAAGACCTTGGAAATACCGAAATAATAAGAAACGTGACATTAATGGATTTTTTTATTTATCAGTGACAGCTCGTGACATCTTTAAAAAGAAATCATCTGTGAGCTAGTCATGTGGTTTATTCCCCTGTTCAGTAACAATCGCCGCTAAATGAAGATTGAAATGGTATTGAAAGTGCGTAGAGCTGGCTAAAGATGAGTGAAACCTGTTGTCTGGCAGAATTCAGTCAATAGGCATTTCTTGAAACTTCTAAGGTCTTGTGATCTCTTTATAAAATAAATTAGTGATCCAGGTCTCGCTCCCAGGCTCTGCTAACGGCATTGCAACCACCATTGCCCTCCAAACCCAGCCGTGGCTGGCCCCTTCAGACCAAGCTCTCGGAAGCAGCCAGGGAGGATGCCCCACTTTCAGCTTCCTTGAGAGGGTCATAGGAGAAGGTGTGTTGTTGACACAAATACAGCATTGATGTATCTCCGCTTTTGCAGTCAGATTTGGGTTTCTAGATCCCTGAATGCATACACTGCTTCATGTAAGTCAGTAGTGCTGGCTGCGTGAGCACTCCTTCCTATGGGGGCAACGGGTTTTTTGTTGGACAAGAAATGAGGGTTTGGGTTTGGCATTTTCTGTTACCTGATACATATATGTCTAAATGTGCAATCACAGTGTTATTTAAATGATGTATCTAAATGTGCCACCATGGCGTTGTTTAAATGATATATCTAAATGCACAGCCATGATGTTTTCAGCTGGTATATACAAAAACACTGTTTATAGCATATATCACATATATGATACTCGCATATCAAATATGTGAAGAGAATCTTTTTTTCCTGCGTACTACAGGCAAGTGCCACAGCATCATGTTGTCTGTGCAGAGATCCCCCCTAAAGGACATACCCCCCGCACTCCTTGGCCAGATATTTCAACCTTGGAGTTGGTCACAATATTAATTCACTGCAGTAAGAAAATTCTCTGCAACCAACTTTCTGTTTTTAAAGGTTTGATCTAATCTCTTATAGCTACAGTAAGAGGCTGATCAAAGGTAGTGAAAGCTGGTATTAAAGGATTAGCTAGGTCACATTGAAATATGTTTTAAAACAAGCCCAGGGACCTTTAACTTTACTGAAGCAAGAGCACAAGAATAAGATTTTTAGGCTAACTCTCTCTGACTTTAAACAGAAAACAAACTGGCGGATTAAATCTGTGAGTCATTCCTTAAGGTGATACGTGTAGCACTTTATGTAGAACAAGCCTGGAAAATATAAGCAACAATTGAATCTTGCACAGCAAAAATCCAGTGCAGAAATAAAAATCAGTGTAAACATCGTTTATACACGTGCCCAGCTTACAGCGTATTTATACTCATTTGATGTTTGTCCATAAGCAATTAGCAGATTCAGTCCAGCCCCTTTTATCTTTTTTTTTTTTGGCTGATCTCTCCTCTCTCTCCTTTCCATTTGTTACTGACAATATCTGTCATGGAGGTACTTTATCTCTGGCTGTCAGATGAAGATGAGTGTTTCTTTGGAAGGATGTTGATGCCACTCTGTGGACCATATAAAGCTATTACTCTTTTTATTTACTGGAATTTCCTCATTGAAATCAACTTACAAATAGAGAGAGCATCATCCAGATCTATGCGTTGCTCAGTGGGAAAAGCTGTGAAATCATCTAGGCTTGAATCAGTGTTACAGGAGACCAAGAGAGCATCTCCTGCCTTCCAGAAGTACGGTGTTGGGTGATTACTAGGGGTAAAGGTTGTAGCAAATATATAGCTGTTTACCCACTTGCGAGTGCTTTCTGCATTGTTGCTCTATTTTAAGGTTGGCTTGATGTAGCAATGGCATATTACATAGTGTGCTCGGTACGATTTTCCTGAAATATTTATTTCACCATCAAATCTGATACGACTCCTCAGGTACTCCTTTATGCCAGGGATGGTGGTGTTTAATTCCAGGATTACCCATCAGGTAATTTCCCAGGAAGTTTCCTTGGCAGAAACAAGCTTTCAGTTCAGAATTCCCGTCTTCAATGGATCAGTATCTCTCTTGGCAGGCCCAGCATCCCAAAATTTCAAGTGTCCAGAGCATCATCGTTGGTTGGTGCAGTTCAAAGTTGCATCTCTGCTGGGAGGGGGCATGACTCTTCCCACAGAGCCTTGTCCAAGAGCAGCTGGGTCACTGCTGGGTTGAGCCTGACTCCAAAAAATTTAAATTTAAATGAGAGGTGCATGAAACTGCGTGCTATCAAATCTAATCCTGTTTCAGTTCATCAGCTTTCAGTTCACTGGGGAACTGAAACGAGGTTCACCAGTTTCAGTAAACACTGAACCTTGTTCCCCAAAGGTATCATAAGCCCTTTTGACAAACTGAGGTTGGGTTGTTTTGGGGGTTTTCTTTTCAGGCAAGTCCAGGATAAGCTGTACATTTGTGTAAGACAGTTTATGAAGTTTTTCGGACAAAAAAACCTTTCAATTTCTTCCAAAACATGCCAGGCTTCTAGGTTGGTGGGGGTGTGGGAGGGTGTCTGCTGCCCATCAGATGTTTTTGAAATAGGTTTGTGTATTTAACTGTAGTAAATGCAACAGCATGGGACCCTGTCTCATAACATTTTCCATTTAGTCATAGATAAAGGCTGCTGTTGATTTTTCTCCCTGAGGGAACTTCAAGTTAAAATTTTGTCGAAATCCCCGACGGCATGGTGCAGTAGTCATTAATGTGCCCAGCGCCATGGCCGCCAGCGTGGCCAGCCATCAACTGGGGCTGCAAGCTGTTTGCAAGAGATAAGCCAGGTCAATTGTGTGCAGCCATCAAATATTTAACTATTTTAAAGATACAGAAAAACGGAGATGCAGCAGATACAGGTGAATATTGATTAGGCTTCAGGTAATGAAGACCTCTCACCTTTTTAATTACCTGTATGTGAAGCTGTACATACTGGGCGCCCACACTTCTGACTCATTACTGTACACGCCATGTAGGTGTGTGTCCAGTTTTTCAGTTACCATAGACCAGCACCAGCAAATACATGGGCGCAATTACATTTACAAGTATAATTTCCCTGCTTCCCCCAAGTAGAAAGGGGCCACTTGCTGTGAGCGTTAGTGCGTGGTTGTGAGATGCCAGCAATGCCGCCTGCCGTATGGTCCCATTTCCCCACTGGTGTGTGTTAGACCGTATCAGAAGTTGTACGCTGTCATCACTGGAGGTTTTTCAGAAAAAGTTTGAAAAACCTCAGAGATGCCATCGTTCTCATGCCTCGGGTTGGAGACGTGACCTCTCAAAGTCTGTTCGTTGCCTTCGTGATTTCATGTCTTTTGTGGTGATTCCCATCAGCACCATAGCACCACTGGCAAGAGAGACTAGGGGTTCTTTCACGCTGTTCCAACTCAAATTTTGCAAGGCAATTTACTACTGTTAGCAAAGATGAAGGGCTCCTGCTTTTTCCCTGTCCCATCTAGCAAGGACACCTCTTGTCAGATGACGACGGTTGACTGGCTGGCTGCTGAGTAACTGAGTCATCAGGTTCAGCATAGATGAGGGTTCATCCAAAAATGTATTATTAACTTTAGATTAATCTTGTTCATTATTCATGATTCTCTTTATTAAAACCTGTTTTGGGGGCACAAACTGTGGTGGTGTGTAGCTGGGCAGCCCTGTGAGATGGAGAGGGCAGAACATGGAGTCAAGGGGAGAATAACCAAGTGATGTGTCCATCCAGGTTGAGTCCTTTAATTTATTTGGCAATTATTTAAGAAGAGAAGTTAAAAAATTGATCCAAAGTGCCGGCAGGGCAACGAAATGGTCTGTAGGCCCATAAAAAAAGATATGTACAGTGCATAATTCATGTAGCTTTACTATTAAAACTGTGAAAGAGAAAAATGGTCAAAATCTCACAAAAACTGCAGTTCAGTTCCCAGCAGATGACTGGTATGGGTGGAGAGGAGCCTCGGGAGTTTGGGTAGGGCCACCTACATGGTGCATCATGCAAGGGATTCATCTTTCCCTGATAATCCTTTCTTTGTCCCAGTGCACTCTTAGTGTGTTGTGGTACATCAAGCCTCCTTTCCAGTTCATGTGATGTTATTCATACTGATTGCTTAATCAAATGGCAGTGAAATTGGAGATTACGAATGTCCCCTACAAGCAGTCAGCAAAATTTAGTAAGCAAGATGCGAATACAGAATGAATTCACAGGACACTCATCAGATAATCAGTTACACTTTATCATTGCCCAAAGGATAACCATCAAAACACACTGTTGGTACCACTCAAGAGAAATTTGAACACCGAAGAATGCAAGCAATCAGAGCAAAAAAAAAAAGAGAAAAAAACACCACAAATTATTCACCAAAAGTGAGTCTTTTATGAAGTTTATACAACGTTGCGCTTGACAGAGGCATTTTCCACTCAAGCCCATCGCAGGGTGCCATCGCAGAGGTGTGCGAAGGTGATAGTGACATGGCGTTGGTTGCGTGTGCCAGGGTTTGTGCCGCAGCCAAATGTTCATGTTCATGTTCTGCCAGCGTGAGGTCTTGCACCAGGCTTCATCGCAGGCGACTGAAGCTACAGACGGCGGGTTCTTCCCTGGCTCTGTTCAGGGCAGTATTATCCTATTTCTGTAAAAGTGAAAATTATATCTTGGCCAGACGTGGATATGGCTTTGTGATGTGAATGGCTTTTATGAACTGGATGGGGGAGTGGGAATAAGAGGTGTGGTTGGGGTTTTGTATAGCAAAATGTTATTATACTATTTGAATATATAAAATAAATAGCAGGTGTCTGTACTAAATCATATAAAAGCATAATGCTAGATCCAGTTCCTCAGTGCCACCGTTGCACTGCAGTAGCTGAGGGATGGAGGGAATAGCTTTTTTCCAGGGAAAATTTCTTGTGACTTCACTATTGCTGTCGACTGTATCTGGAACGGCCCCATCTATGACAGGGAAAGCGGAGGTATGGAGTAAGATAGACGACAAAACTTCATCACTTATCATCCATAATAAATAAGAGTAACTTCCATTTGAAAAATAACAGAAAAGCAATCATAATTTTATAGAACTACATAATCAAGGAAAGTGCAAACCTAACTCAGAGCTGTATTTGCCATATCTGGATTTAAATTGTCATTTATAACATACAGGAATAAACCTCACACTTCGTTTCAGAATGTTTCAAAACCATGTCCAAAACGCTGTACTACTGCAATTAGAGTTTGGGTTGCTTGGGACTGTTAAGAGGGGAGGGTTTTCTTAATTTGGTATCTATTTCTTGCTATGTGTAATGAACCATAATTTTTGAGCATCAAGATTTACAGGAGGTGCTACAAATCTTTTGTTTCCCACTGAAGAACAGTTCTTGCCTGTCCAACTTCAGAGTGACATAGTAGGTGATAATACAGAAATCGTAGGAATCATTAAAGATTGGATTAATCTCTGTAACTTTCAGTAATGCCTATAAAAAAAAAGTGGATTGCACCACACTGTTCTTATTAAAAGTGATAAATGACCCCTATTTTTTGGCTAATACTAATTTCAAAATTTCATTCTTCTATTCATCTTTATGGTTACCATAATCTTGATGTTTTAATAGCTTTTCCCATAATGGCTACAGAGACCTTTTTAAGTGGCAGCTCTGACTTTATGGAAGAGACGTTTTAAAAAAAAAGAAAAGAAAAATCAAGAAAAGAGTTTCTTGTACTAAAAGGCAAAGACAAGGCAAAGACAAAATAGTACGCATGTGACAAGACAGAAGACCAGAGAACATTATTTTGGCAAACCATATGGTCTAATTATAATAATTACTCATAGCAGAATTTCTGTTCTGCTTTCAGTAACGTTTCTTCACCACTTGCTAGCATGCAGAGAAAGTTTAAAATTTACAGTGTCTTTAGCTTAGTTTCTTGTCTCAAGCAGAGTGTGTTTAGGGGGGCGGCACAGGAGCGACTGACACTTTTAATAGAGTTTATCATCAAATGCTTTAGAACAATGAGGAGATCTGAATGTGATCGGGAAAATCATTAGAGAAGTAAAGATATGCCACCCAAAAATCTTCATCTCATTCTTATCTATCATGGAAATCCAGGTCATCAGGGCAATGAAGACCAGTACGGTATCAAAGTCCAAGATGGGTCTTTGCGGTGGATGACCAGGCAGATGCTCTGCCGCTGGCGGTGGGATGGCAGCTGGCGGAGTTCCTGCTTGTCTTTAAAAATGGCAAATATGGGTCAGAAATCTTCTGCTAATGTTCTGTGTTTGAATGTGCTTTAAAAGGGGAAATTAAAAGCATAGTAAATGAGGCAAAATTAAATGAAAAGGCCCCCAAACTAGAAAGGAGAAGTTTGTAATAAATTCCTCAAGGATGTAGAGTCCAATGCATAATTAGAGAGCCATGAATTGCCTGTTACTGCTCATTCTTTGTACGGGAAGACTCCATAGCTGTAACTTCGGTAAACGTTTCAATCATGCGCAGTCACCGGGAGCAATCTCAGGCTGGATTTTAAGTGTCTGTTTACAGAGTTGTTACAAATTGCCTATGGGATGTGAACTGTCTATCACTTCCAGAGCAATTAGTATGTGAAACCTTATCAAAAGAAATCCGTCAAGTTTGAAAAGCCATAAATATTGCACTAGGTTCTCTAAGGAAATCAAAGTGGGTTTGATATAGTATTTATTTACATGTTGCTACACAAGCAAATGCACTTAAAGGTGCTCCAGTCAGCGTCATTCCCTGTGCTCTATATTCCACTAGTCACATGTTGTTTGAGAGAGAGAGAATTATCCAGTTGTTTTAAATATATAGCAATAATGGACTGTCCCTAATGTCCAGTTCTGTGTAATTCATCCAGTTGTGTTTTTCTGGATGATGATTTGTTGTAATGAAAAGAAGGCAGAGGTGAAACATCAGATCTTCATTATGTGCCTCAATTTTATGTAGCCAACTTAACAGGCTTTGAAGATGGCTTTTGGTCAGATTTTGATGTTTTGTGCACTATAGAAATAGGTCTCCTTTCGTACCCCCCGCGTTGGATTCCTCTGCGTGGGAGGATCCCAGAGCATCACCATTTGATGCTCTCCTTACTCAGACCTCTCTACTATTGCACAACTTTGCATTTGCCTTCTGCTCCCCTGCGACCTGCTCACCCAGGATTTCCAACCTAGCACTCAGCTCAAACGACACAAATAGTCAAGACTTTTAAGTAAGGCGGAGGCTAGGAAAAACCACTACAACGATCATAAGATTGGAAAGCCTGTCTTGAAAATGAGAGTAGAAGGGCTCTCAATGGCTCTCACCAGCAAAGAGGCAAGAACACTTTAAGCTGAAGGCATCATTAGCCCAGAAGCACATAGCTATAGACTTGTAATGAAAATATTTAACCTGTAAATTAGAGGGTTCTTAGCAATTAAAGTGATACCAATTGACGGCAGAAAAGTAGGAACCAAAAACCTTGCTGCTTCTAGCATGTAATTATGAATAGCACTACGTAACCTTCTGGGGAAGGATAGCCTGGGAAGAGGCTTGTTGATCCAGAAAAATCTTCCCAGTTCTGTGTTTTTCTGAGGAACGCGTGGTGAATTCACCACTGCACAGTCGATGCAAAACGCTGCCGTGCCGCAGAGCTCGGGGGGCTCTGGTGGAAACCTGCCGTGTGAAGATTCACTCACATCTAAATGCCTCTGTGCATTTCAGGGCAGTGACGTTTATTTGCCTATTGCTGGATGGTTCTGGAGGAACAAGGTAATTGTTCACCAAGAGTAAATTAAAAAAAAACTTAACTACTTGCAGAAAATAATAAGCCAGCTGAGAAGTGGTACCTTGTTTGCTCTGAGTATCCTCTTGACATCAGCGTGAGGTTACTTATAATTAGATGCACATGTGTAAATATGATGATTAGATATTCCCACATAAACATAATTATCATATCTTCCTAAAAGTCTAAGCAGGCATTTCACAATCCTGTTGTTAAAAATAAATAAATAAAAGTCAACAGTCTGCACTCAGCCTCTTATATATGTAAACAGTGGAGCACGAGGGCAGAATATATTTTCGAAAGTACCTAATGGTAGTTGAGGTCAATTACAGTTATGACTCATTAGAGTATTGAGCTAAGAATATGCTTTTTAGTATAATTAGTGTTCCCTTGGAAAACTACAGCAATCTTGTATTCACTTTAGTTCTTCAAGCATTTTCAGAACGTTTGGGCATTAGTCTTAGGCAGATATAATAGGGTTATATTGCATTGACCTCACTTACAAACTTACAACCACTTGCGGGGTCTCTCTCGCTCATTTTTCTTATTGCTCAAATAACTTCCAAAGATGACTTCTAAAACACAGAGTGCTATCTAATTACTCGTACAGAAGATTATAGCGGCTTAATTTAGTGTTTGGGTTTTTGCTGATTCAGAAATTCCAAAGGAATAAAATGTACAGCGTGTTATAACGTGGCTCGGCAGATCTTCCTCCAAACTGTCTTTTAAGGGGAAAATAAGAAGAAGAAGGAAGAAAAAAAGTCATGTTTTAGGCAGAAATGTTTATGAGAAAAAGGTGAGGTTCTTGTAAAATGCATTATGTCCTAGATTGGAGGAATTTGAAGGAGCAACAAGAATATTAGATTCATGTGCAGGCTCAGAAGTGTCACAGTTGGAAATTTATATTTGTAGCCGTAAAGATGGGAACTTGCAAAATGTTAGCCTTTTTATCCTTTCATGGGCTGCGATATATCCAATTTCTCTAACCAAAGGGGGCAGGGAGAATATAATTTTCAAGGCTTTAGCTCCGAGTCGGGATGGAGCCCCGCCTCAGCCTGTGCCCCGTGGGGTTGTGCACCCTGTCACTGACACTGGTGGGACCTTGTGCTTCCAGAGCTCACCTACGCGTGGATCTTCAACGAGTACCCAACCTTCGTACACCAGGACAATCGCCGCTTCGTTTCGCAAGAGACGGGGAATTTGTACATCGCGAAGGTGGAAGCGTCGGATGTGGGCAACTACACGTGCGTGGTGACGAACACAGTGACCAACAGCAGGGTCCTGGGTCCCCCCACCCCGCTCATCCTCCGGAATGACGGTAGGATTTAGGGGACAGGAACTGGAAGGCTGGGGTTGGAGGGTTGTTTTGTTTCCTTTGACTGGCTGTTACCCAGAAATTCAGAAATGGCCTGAAATATTTATATCTGAGTAAAGGGAGAGATTCTCCGCTTTGCAGAGATTGAGTGAGGCCGGAGAATTCTGCTTTAGCCGTGGTTCAAAGTCGTAGATGATGGGGTTTATGATGCTGTGGCCGAGGTTGCTCTTCCTGTCACTGGAAGAACTCTCAGCATCAGGCAACAATTGTGAAAGAAAAACACTTGGTGACACTAGGCCAAAGGCAGGAAATAAAATAGATTTTAGAGTTTGGATATACTATGGTTTTGCTCATTTTATGCAGCCCAGAAGTGAACAAAAGCACTTTGTTGTTTCGGTAACTGTTAGCTCAGGCCGTATTTCCCAGCAGAATTCGTGCTATTTTTAGTAATCTGTGGAATAATACAAGAAAGCAAGAAGAAACCAAAGGAGGATTTCTAAATTTACACAGAGAATTGATTTATATCGCCGTCATTTTTGAGTAGATAAGAAAAATAAATTTGCATGTTAATTTGCAATTAAAATTAATTAAAATGTGTGTGTTTAAAGGAGAGCAGTTAGGATATTTGTTCCAGAAATAGAAGTGCATTATTAAAACTTCTTCTAGAAGAAGATCCACTGTCACCTAATGGTATTTGACAAAAATTCCTTGCTTGTAAAATACGGGCTCGTTGGTGCCAGCCTCCTGCGGGTGGCCATCCCCGTCCTGTTAACATGCTTCCTGAGGACGGGAAGTTTGGAAACATTGTCAGTGATGGGAAAGGGGAGAAGACGGCTGCTGCTTTCCCAGCTCCCTGCCAGGTCCTCTCTCTGTTACAGGGGAGGGTGCACTCCTGTAAACACGACGACAGTAAATCTGTCCCTCTGAATCCAGAATGAGTCATCTAATGTACGAAAGATAAAGAGGAATATTTACATTTCCCTTGTATTAACATTGTCAGTGTTGAAGAGGAAGTGTTTCTAAGTACTACATTAACAGGACTTGTATGCAGCCCTTACCTAGCTGAAGGTGCTTCCATTTACCACAGCCGAGCTCGACGCCTGGCTCCGGTCCACGGTGGGGCTGATGCTGGGGTGATTGGTAGGTGCCTGATGGCGAAGTGCCTCCTCGCCAAGGGCTTTCCCGCAGTGCATCGCTCCTCCGCCCGCTCCGCTTTATTTACAGGGACCGATTGCCTTCCTGAGGTAATTCACAGGAAGGCTCTCCCATTCCTTTGAAGTGCACTCTGCTGTTTATTAAAGATATGAAACTTTAATTGAACCTCTGAGGGGCTGGGGAATAACATTCCTGAGTTAAACAGGGAAGGTGTTGTTATATCGGTAGAGCCAAAGATGTCTGTTCTTGAAACCGAACATGGGCTAAATGTGTATTTTAAAATAGGATTGCACTAGTATCACAGGGAAGCTTCATTTTAAAACTCAGCAGGTCTGAATTTTTCATTCCACATAAAGGAACCTTATAAAATCCAAATACAATTCAATATCACAGTTGAAAAGAAAAATTACATGTGTTGCTTCACAAGTGTGAACAACAGAAGTGAGTAAAAAGCGAGGCACATCGTGCTTCCCCTGGCAGAGTTGTCTTGTTTATCCTTTGTATTCATACCTAACATGTCCAGTATATCTTAATATATATGGCACGTTATTTTCCTTAGAACACTTAATCATTAAATTAGTGGGCTGTGAGGGTAGCTCATCAACAATTGATGTTTCAGTCCCATTTAATTTCAATTAGTGAATTAAGTGGAAAAAAATTCATAATGTACCTTTCCCGATTAATTTACGTGTACTGAGCTGCCCCCCTGGCTGGCTCCGGCAGCGTGGGAGAAGGGATGGGGGAAGGTCTCCGGTTCCCCAGCAGCTCCCCAGTTACAACGCAGCTCTGAGGCTCCTCAGCCCTGCACTGGCGTCCCAGCCAGCATAGCCTGACCTCCCCCAGCGTATCCATAAAATTGCCTATTGCTAAAAGTTTCTAAGTTATTACCTGGTTGGCTTCATATTGATTCACTTCTTGTGAATGCCGAAAAAATCCGGCTACTTTACAACAACCTCCGTGTGAAATTTCTAGGGTTTCTTTCAAAATTTATTTTTAAACTGCAAAGCATTTTTGCTGTCAGGCAGAATTAATTATGTGTCTCTAGTTGATGCATAGCCCTGTTACTTTGAAAGAAACAAAGGGTGGAGTAAGATACTATCCAAAAGAAATACTGGTCACGTAGAACTAAGAATAGCGCCTGTATTTGGTTTTTTAATTATTTCACACTGAGCTAAAGAGAAAAAAAGACAAGACTTTTTCCTTTTGTGCTGATGATAATCTCTCACTCAAAAACTTTAAATATTCCCAATTCCAAAGCTGTGAGAAGAAAACAGAGTTTGGATGCTCGGAGTTTGGCTGGCCCTGTGCTGTTCAATATCAAGAATTTCAATTGTTCTAAGAAATCATAGAATTGCAGAATGGTTTATGTCTGAAGGGACCTTAAAGATCATCCCATTCCAACCCCCCTGCCCTGGGCAGGGACACCTCCCACCAGCCCAGGCTGCTCCAAGCNGTGTGTATGAATTACGGGGTGGGTATTTCTGTAGTCACTGTTGGAACTGCTCATGGAGCTCCTGAAGACTCCTGCTTCTCCGGGCGCTGCTGCAGGGCTGGCTGTGCGGGACACAAGAACCAGCAAACCTCACCCGCCAGAACCCCGAGGTTTCTTTTCATATTTCTTCTTCAATTTATGGCAGTCATTTTTCTAGACTCGATCGTGAATCATTTAGGCTTTTTACGTGGAATACCTGCCATCTTTGTCGTGGTTATTTTACTTGAATGTAATCATCCTGGAAAAAACAGCTTTTCAGCATGATTTTTTAAAGCACTGCCTGCTTTACAGCGCCAGGCTATTGAGCTGTAATCTGTAAAAGGAAAAGATACGGGCATCGGGGATGAAATCAGATCCTGTAGGCAGATTGCTTTCCCCACCTGTGCCTTTTGTGCTTCTCTTTTGCTGGTTTTCAGCTGTGCAGCTCCGGAGTTATAGATCTTCTGAAGTTGTTTGCGGCGGCTTTTTGTAACCGGTGGAGCGTGCTCTTGTTGGCAGAACTCGGGTTCCTTCCCCTGTCACTGTGCTGCGGAAGCAGAAGGTGCCTCTTACCCCTTTAGTTATCCTCAGACAGCTTTTCCTCCTTGGAGAGAAAAATATCGCAGAGAGTTGCGGGATGATGGTAGGAACAGACCGTGCTGAGGCAGATGTCGCGGTCAGTGTCAGCTCAAACTCTGTTTCTATGGGCAGAGGTTATCTGATGGTGACAAATACACGGTACAAAGTACAGTCTGTGCTAGGAAAGGGATGATTTTCCTCTGTCCCTCTTAGTTCCCTCCCACAAATACATGAGATCACCCCTTATTTAATATTTTCATGTAGCCATATGGATTTGTGGCAGTGAGGATGCTTGCAATGCAGGTGGGTAGAAGATTTAAATGAAATACTCTATCAGTGCCGCAATCCCCAAAACTGCGCATTTACGGTTTGGGACCTGTGCTTCTGAAACGTGTCCCCGTATTCCAGCACAAGTCTTCAGGAATGACAAGCAGCTCTCACATTGTGTAAATACTAGTGTGTTAAAAGGAAAAAAAGAAAAGATTTCATGGTTTTCTAGTTTTACCAAGGTATTGAGGAAGGGGTTTGGCTTGGGTTCTGCAGGGATGGGAGTTAGTCCTGACCACGCCAGTTGTGGAGAAAGGCGTCTCTGAGCTGTTTTCATGATGGGAAATAAAATAAATAGCTCAATGTATATGGCACCAAGGGCTGAGAATGACCCTAGAGCCTGCGGTAAAGTGTCCACGAGGATTGTAGCACTTACTGCAGCTCAGACAGAGAAAAAGGGTTTACATTTGAATGTCTCTCTCCCAAACAAGCTGCCTGGCAGCTCGTCACGGGATATGGACTGGAAAAGAGGGAGGAAAAGGAGCAAACCTGCAACACTCTCTCCTCCATTTAATAACCTGGTGTCCATCATCTGGCTGCCCCTGGCTGCCCTGTTCCCTCGAGGCCACAGTTTCTGCACCGTGTCCCCTGAAGGGTAGTGGGGGTGCCATCCCCAACGCCACAGCAGCACCTTTGGGACCCTCTGGGCCATCCCCCCCCAGCAGCAAACAGCAGCCGAAGCCTGTTGGGAGCACCCAGGTGTTCACAGCCGCCGCTCTCGCAGTACTTACTTCTTTTTAAAATGCACTTTGGATTTTTTACATCAGAATTAAAACAGTAATAGTAGGAAAGAGCTGAAATAATCCTGGAATAAAATTACCATCAGCGGCAGCTGTATGGGCCAATTAAACTTTAACATTTCACAGGTGTTGTCAGGAAATGCATATCATCTCCTCAGACAAATTAGCTTGCTTCTCAATTCCTGGGACTTACATCCAAAAGCTTGTTTTTAAGCCTTGAAATTGGAAGAAAAATACGAAAGCCTCTGAAATGCAAACACATAGAGCATCTGATGTGCCATGACACTGGAAGCGTTCTCCAAGCTACAAACCCAGTGTCTATTTTAGTCTTTTTTTTTTTTTTTTCCCCCATCCCTTCCACCTGCACGGCTAAGTCAGATGTTAAATCACCCAGGAACAGCAGGAATGATGACTGTCTGCGTGGAAATGGTCTTGGATTTGGGATGGAGATATCTCAACTGCATGGATGTTTCTTCTATAAAGCGGAGACGGTAGGACTCCCAGCATACCATATATATATATATATATAGGTAGGTTATAATTGCAGTGGGAGCCTTGTGATTTTTCCATGTATGAGTCCTGATTTTTAAGTAGTTGGAGTTTGCAGTATCGCTGGTAAAACAGCTGCCCTCAGAGTTGTAAGAGGCAGCAGCAGTTCCCAGAGCTGTAGGGCTGTGGGTAGCAGTGGCCATGGCCGATGTCCTACGGCCCCAGGTAGCCTTCCCTTCCCAGTCATGGGTTTCATCACCCTGGGATTAGAGCTCTCCTGACCCAGCCCAAGGCAAAGAAACAGGAACACTAAGAGGAATGAGCGAAATCAGGGCCAAAAGAATCCATTTTTCCTCCCTCCCATTCCTATCTCCTGCTCTGTCAGGTGAATAATGTATTAATAATACATTCTGCCTTAATTTCCCAAGTAGCCCGTTAGTGCCACACGCCACTGTACAGCCTGCTTTGCCCGAGGGGACAGAGTCCCCCCTTCAGCAGTGGAGGGGGTGCAGAGGAAGGGGGTATCTTGGGTGTCAAGAGGGGGTCAGACTTTTCCCAGTGGAGCCCAGTGACAGGACAAGGGGCAACAGGCACAAACTGGAACATGGGAAATTCCATCTCAACATGAGGAGGAACTTCTTTCCTTTGAGGGTGCCAGAGCCCTGGCTGCCCAGGGAGGTGGTGGAGCCTCCATCTCTGGAGACATCCCAAACCCGCCTGGAGGCGTTCCTGTGCCCCCTGCTCTGGGTAACCCTGCTCTGGCAGGGGGTGGGATGGGATGATCTCCAGAGGGCCCTTCCCACCCCTGCCAGTCTGTGATTCTATGTACAGTTTTGTGGATTTTGCTTGCCGAAGACTGGTTTGTAGCTGGCCCGTTGATGGGCAGGCAGCTCCTGGGGCCAGCTCCCTTTCTCCTGTGCTATTTGGCACCGTGTCGTCTCCCCGTCTCCAGCTGGCTGCCGACGGAGTCTGCGGAGTGGGTCTGAGGGGAGCTGCATCCCCCTGCTCGTGCCACTGGGCTGTGGTGGGAGGGTGGTGGCACGGGCACCGAGGGGCTCTTCAGCCATCTCAAGGAGGGTGATGGAGATCGCAGGTTTTTCAAGTCTCCAGCCTGAAAGCCAGCACCTGCTTGAATCCTATCAGGCTTTCACAGGAAGCATATCCTCAAAAGCTTGTCCTCTGCCAAATTTGTGGTCTTTATCACAGAACGTGGAAATACCCTCCTGGGAAAAGAGCTCAGTAAGTTCCAGTATCAGCAAAACGATGCTGCTGCTCCCAGATGTTCACAGCCTGCCCTTGGACACCACGGGGCGGGAGCTGGGCTTGGCTTGGCTGAAGGTTGACCAGCAGATGCTTGACATGGTGTCTGGAGAAATTTGGGCAAGATTGCAAAGATTTGGAAAGTCACAATGGGGAGAAAAGAGAGGATTTTCCATGACGTTAACTGTAATGGACACTTCCAGCCCTGCAGAGCTGCAATGTCTATGTGCAGAGAGGGCTAACGAGCAGCGTGCCCCTGATTCTTGTTTGCATGGAGCGCAAATGCTGGAGCACTGACACAGGCTCGTGGGTTTCCTGCTATATGTGCTGGCCAGGACGTGACTATGGAGAGAGTATTCATATCGTTAATAAATGCATTTAATTTTGATGACTGATGTTGTGCAGCAACTACTCTTTACATAACACAGCAGCAGTGCTTATTTGCAATTTACGTTTTGGAAGAAAGACGATGTAACCTGTTGTTGCACGAGAACAGGTAATATACAGGTCAACAAGTAAAGGTAGGCTTGAGATAAGCCCTCATACTGAGCATTTTCAGCTTTGAAATTGTGAAAAAGTGAAGAAAAAAGGCTTTTCTTGCATCCTCTTTGCGAAGCAGAGGGGCAGAAAGCAGCACAGCGATCACGGGCCGCCATAAGCAGCCCTGGCTTTCCTGGGTACCTCCGCCAACTCGTGCTATCTCAGTTCTGTGTTTCCCAGGCTCTCCCATTTCTCTCTTTGTGCCTGCTGGTGGGATTCATCTGGTCATTTTTAATACTGCTCCTCGCCAGCCCCGCGCTTGGCCAACGGCCAGGAAGCGTCGCGCAGTTAAGATTTAAACTGCAATCATCAATTAGCTGATAATCACTATTGGTGAAATTATATGTGCCGGTTTTAAGACAGTACAGTGACTAGAAATGTAGCCATTTATCATGAGTGTAATGGCCTTTTTATGTGCACAAATTTTTAAACACAATTTCATAAAGAGGCTGCCACAGTACGTGATTTACTGGGGCAGTAAAAATAAAGAAATTACCCAAAGAGTATGTGATCTCTGCGCATCTGAATCCTTGAAGTTAATAGAAGCCTTGATTAGCTCCAGTGCTTTTAAAACTTTTTCTAATCGCTATTTGTTCCACGTTTCATTTTCTAGAAGGTGGTGAACCCCCCTTATTACTGCTTCCCTTATTTCACAAGTTACCTGCAAAAAATCCTGAATATTCAAAAGTAAAAAGTAACAGAGCCATGAAGAAATTTTAATCTTTGGCAGATGGTGTGGAGCGCTGGTTCAGATTTTCCTCTGGCAATAAATGGGAAAAGAGCCCACACTACACGGCTGTTAGAAACAGGCCATGTTTGAAATGAATGGATTAATTGGGCGAGTAATGATGTATAGAACAGCTCTGCGCTAGCACGGGAACGCTTGCGAATTTATTGCAAAAATTCACCCAAGCCTTAGCATCTATTTTATGTTCACAGGGGTGATGGGGGAGTACGAGCCGAAAATAGAAGTGCAGTTCCCAGAAACGGTTCCATCTGCGAAAGGAACAACAGTGAAACTGGAGTGCTTTGCCTTGGGGAAGTAAGTTTTGATCCATTATTATTATTATTCCTCCAGCTTCTCGCTTTCTCAGTGCTGCACTGTCGAGTTTGCCAGACTTGCTAGTCCTTCGCTTCCCTCGGCAGGAGTGAGTTACTGCAAGTGTTCATAGCAGATGGGGGACTTGGGGAGCAGGGGCTTTGTGCACCAAAAACCTAAACTCCCAAGGAAGACAGAAGATGTAACTTATTTTCTAAAGATGTGTTTGTGCATCTCCTGTTCTGAGATCTCATGTAACACTTAAACCACGTCTTGTTTCTAGAGTAAACACTTCCAAAATAAAATGTGGGACTGGTAGGAGAATGGGTGTATTGTCACAGCAGAACTCAAAATTCAAATTTGTCAACACAGTATTTTTATAATATACAGTCTCCTGCCTTTAAGACTATGTGAGTGGTAGACCGTTGGTATACTTATGTATATTTATATTATGTACAAGCCACCTATAATAAAATTGCTCCAGATCCAGAGTCTTCGGTCTGACCGTGTCTTCATCCTCCTCAAACATGAAGCAGTGTTAAGTCGATCAGATAAAAGCAGGACAAGACACATAGCTTTTTCTACGAGTCTTATTTTGCTTTATTTTTCTCTACTTAGCCCAGTCCCTACGATTAGCTGGAGGAGGGCGGATGGGAAACAGATACCCAGAAAAGCCAGGAGACACAGATCAAGTGGACTTCTTGAAATCCCAAATTTTCAGCAAGAAGATGCTGGACTCTATGAGTGTGTAGCTGAAAATGTGAGAGGGAAAAACGTGGCACGAGGACAACTGACATTTTACGGTAAGCAGTCAGCTTGCTTTCGGGGGGGGGTGTGGTATTTTAGCAAGCGCAATATCAAGGAAATGTTTTGTGAGAAAGTAATTTTTGAGGTTGTTTTTAAAATTACTTTCTTTTACAAACTGCACGTCTCAAAAAGAGTGTGATTAGAGATAAAACCTCTCCGAATGGTGCATGTTAATTGAGAATCCGAGCAGTTGGAAGAAAAGCGCATTGCTGGAAGGACATTGGCATGGTAACATGCAGAAAGCACTCGCAAGCGGCTCATTTGCCTTCCTGTGGCTGTGAGGGTAAGCAGGTGATGCTGGTGGAGCATCGTGGTGGTTACACCTTGGGATTTATGATGTATGTGTTGCCCCAGCTTGTGTTGATAAATGTTAATTGCTTCCAACCAATTAAGGACTGCTTTCAAGAGGGGTCAGTGGTTGCACAGCCTGGAGAGCTGGGATTTAACCCTGCTGGAGCTGGCAGAATCCTCTCCACCCAGAGATGTTGTAGGCTCACATCACAGCCGTTGGTCCGGGCACAATATAAATGTGAAAATTCAGCTTCATAGGCCTTCTGTGTTAAGTAGAAGTTGCATTAGTACCTCTAGTCCTGATACCAGTGTCTGCTCACCCCTAAACTTCTGCTGGAAACAGCCCCGTCTTGCAAAGCAGATTAAATGCTTCTAGGAGATGAACCTTTCTAGGGGGAAAGTTTGAGCTGTTCTGACTTGCTGTGGATTTACCTCTGTAGAGGTGGACGAGAGTCACAGAGAGGGTTTTTAGACATACGAGTAGGCTGTTGGTTTGGTACTTAGTTTCTGTTTGATATTTTTTGGAGGGGAGAAGGCTGGAGGTTACATACCCCCGCACGCAGGCGAGCAGAGACCTCCCCAGCATCATACACATCTTTGGTTTGTTGCTGCCCTGTTTATCAGCTTCAGGAGCATAACAGAGCGTCGTTCTTTATCCAACACATGGAGAGAAATTCAGTCTTTTCTCCCCCAAATGCTCCTGAGGGACGATTGGGTTGAACTCCAGCGATGAGAAGAATGTTTTTGATTTATAGTAAATTTGCCACAGAAAGAGTTTGGGAACTAACCCTCCTGGCAAAACTAGATTGAATTTGGTGTGTAATGTAATTCTTTTTAAAAAAGGCATATATAGGGATGCTTTAAAATCGGTAATATTTCTAAAAGGCATTTTGTTTAGAAATTGGAAGTTTTGGGGCTTCCATTTTAAATGAACACCTCCTTTAAAACTGAGTAAAATATAAAAATGAGAAAATGTTAAAAAGGAATGAAATAGCAAGAACAAAGTGAAATCCTTCATGCTAAGGGAGGAATCTGGGGTTGATTCAAACCAGGGTTTTTTTTTAATTAAAAGATTTGAAGTTTTCTGTTCATCAATCAATGCTTGTTTCTCCTGATTTTTCCCATGTGGACAGTAAATGCAAAGACTCATCATTTGTGCAGTTTTGCTCAACCCACGGCCAAACCTGCCTTCCTTGCAAAGCAGTAAATCAAGCCTTTGGTGTATTCCTACCGTTGCATATATTAAATTATAACCTAATGACCATAATGAATTTCCCAGTCTGGATGCCATTCCTGGAGGACCCTACACAAAAGCTGCCACCGTGGCTAGTGCTGGTTTTCACACTCAAGATGGCATTCCAGCAAAGCCGCTCGGGATTTCATGGGAAGAGGAGGGTCCTTCTCTCTCTTTTTGATGCTGGGAACTATCTTTACATCCGCTTTTCTTCATGTGAGCAGAGGAGTTCCCTATGGATAGGTGTTAGCCTGCCATCTCTGCTAGTTACTGTTTCCTTAAGAAAATTGGCCAAAATTTGTTGTTGTCTTGAGGATGATGAGATACTAGTTTATAAGTATTCAGTTTTCAAGCTTGTGTTTGGCAGACATTCAGTACAGAAAATAGATCTTTTTTAAAACCCTTGCTTTCGGTGAGCTGGGCTCTGGAGTTTCACGTGGCAGTGACATTTTTTAAGGGAAACTAACCCTCTAAACATTTTATGCGAATAGTTGAAACGGAAAGAAAGTTATTTTCCTGAATCATTTTCCTTTTTAAAGCTGAGAAGGGTTATGCCATTATTGAAATACAACTGTAATGTTGGCAGAGCTTTTCAGGTGCCTGGCGGCGGGTCGGGACTGGCTTCTGGAGAAGGGAGCGCTCCGGAGGATGGGATGCTCTGTCATGACGTGTGCCCTGGAGATCCCAATCTGGCTCTAACAGCATGACTCCTTTAAACCCAGTTATCTGCCTCTCTGTATAGTGTAAAATTTTTAAAAAGGAAGAAAAAGAAAATGAAATTCAGATTTGCCTGCTTGCTGTAGATAACCCAGCGTTGCCTCTGTTGTCGGCTTCTTTCAGTGCTCCTTGGAAGTTGTCAGGGAAGGTTGACTTTTGCTGTATTTCATTCTTGTATCAATGTTTATTTTTCCTTTTGTTAGCGTATCAGTGACACTGAAGTTGTTTGACATTCTCGTTGCAGCAGGAAAGGTTAATTAAACATGCAAGATCTGTTCTTCCTCCATTTTCTGTGCTTTGAGCCCCTGCAACAGGCTGTGGTTTATTGCTCTCCAAAAGCATTTGTGCCGAGTGCTGCGTGTCCTACTTGATGGATAGACCTACACGATAGAAAACATGTTAATGTTAATGCAATTACAGTGACTTATACCTGTTTCCTTGGCTATTATAACTCTGAACGACGTGTCACTTGTTTTCTTGCCGTTAAGTCTCTTGTGCTGTCTGCCATTCCTAACCAGACACCATGTGCCTCGAATTAGCTCCTGAGAACTCGCAAATTAAGCCGCAGAACCTCCACCCTCGTTTCCCAGCCGTAAGCGCGTGTCGTGCTGTGTTCCTGACTGCAGCCTGTTCCCCGCAGACAGCGATACCCCCGGGGCTGGGGCAGGTGAGGTCCCCGGCGTGGGCACGTCCCTGCTGCCGTCCTGGCTGCGCCGACGCCTCTGCTTTCGGCTCTCTGCTTCTCCTTTGAGCTCGGCAGCCAGGGTCCGCCACGCCGTCAGCTGCGTGGTTTGATCCGCAGCATTTCGGAAGTGCTCCCATTGACCTGATTCTATTTTTAATCTGCCTGCTCATAAATTTTAAATTTGATAACCCTCCGCGAGGCTGATTTATACCCTGAGCAAAAGGCGATGCCAACAGTTTTATTTTTTTCTGGCAGACGTACAGTAAACAGATTACCTTAGCTAGCTAATTTAAAAAGAAACGGCCTTTTTGTTCATAAAACCAGCTTCAAGGAGATGCTTATTTATTATCATTACTCCACTCTGGTGAGACCCCANAGTGATTCCATGGCCGTTCTTTCATTCACGTTGAGTTTGGATGCCATTTCAGTCAGATCTTCGTCAGACAGACAGTCGCAACCCAAAGGTTGTCCTGAGCGTAGGACAAGAGGCAACGGGCAGATGCACAAGCACAACCATCCCCTAAGGCGTTGTGGCTGCTCATCCCTGTGCTCAGCGCCTTTCCCAGGATGGACAAGAGCCTCGCCACCCCTCTACAGCTCCACTCCCTGCCCAGCACCTTGCTGGCAAGCCAAGGCGAGGAGGGAAAAATTGCTCCTAAAATGGTTTCTAAAAGTGTCAGCGCAGCAGCATCCGCATTAGCAGAGAGACAGAGTTATTTGTAACTAATTACAGTTGTTTGGCAGCATTTTGTAGGATATTCAGCTGAAGCCGTTTAATTGGCTGGACCGCTTTTCAGGTTAAATACTTCTCAAATCAAAGTCCCACCAGGAATTTATGCGGCTCCTTAATTTTGCAGTGAAAAGAGTCCCCTTGTCATCAGCAGGCTTGTGTTTTCTTTGTGTGAAAGCTACTTTATGACACTCTATAAAACAACCTCAAATGTAAATCGTGTTACACTCTTTATTATGGTTGGAGGTCTAAAAAGGAAATTTGCATAAGTGAAAATCAGGGAGTTGCATGTCTCTACTCCTTTTAGGCCCCAGATCACAAATAATTTGCTGAAAATTCAAAGCCCCTTGAAACAAAATGAATTTCTGGACTGATAAAAATACAAGAAAAATCACATAACTAGGACAAATATATATTATTGTAATTATAATTTACATGCCTCACTAGAAAACCCAGTTTGCTGCCTGTTATGCAGATAAATTACCAATTACCAATTCTCACCTTCAAGCCTCTCCTTGTTCATTTTATTTAAAGTTCTCAAATCTTGTGTTGTTTCAGAATATTGCACCAATTTAACTCTTGGTTAACCACCACTTAAACAGTTTGGCAGCAGCCAAATCCGTCCTTCCAGAAGGAGGCAGTTGGGCTCGGGAGCAGTCGTCGCAGAGCCCAGTCCCGGTTGTTTACACTTGCCCTGGGGGAAAATCCCCATTGGAGGAAGTCTTGACTCGTGCCAGTGGAATATGTATTTTCTCAGACTAGTGCAGGAGGGTCTAACTGTTGAGTACTGAATAATTTGCTGCCCAAGGGAAGTCTGGCATCCAGAACAAGTTTCTGCACAGAGAGCAGGCATGTTTCTCCTCCACTTTTCCGTTTCCAAGGGAAGCTGGAAAGTTTTCCAGCTTCCTTCAAAGCTGGAAACCTGCTTATAGAGAAATCCATTTTTAGGAGATTCAGAAAAAAAGTGCTCGAATTATTATAATTTTGCCTTGGAAAAATAGCTCTCCATCAGGAGAAGCAAAAATAGGAATAGGTATGAGAAATGAAGTGTGAAGGCTACTCATAGAACACCCCGCATGTTCCTTACTCCCCTGGGTCGCTGCAGTCCCACGTGTAAGGGATAAAAAATAACTAAATCCCTGAGGACTGGTCTTTATGAATGTGCCTGTAATACCTACAGTCCTTCGGTGCCTTCGGTGGGATGAGGGTCGTGTAATGGTGCAGAGGAGCTTATGGAAGAGGAGGTAAATAAGAGGTAGGGGATGATTTAAGTAGTTTTTATCAGCTGGGTTAACTCTTTCACATTTCCCTCTGTTTCTTTTCCTGTGATATTTAGTGTTTTAGTCCCAAGCAGAACTCCCAGGCTGGTTCATCATGGTCAGTCTTCTAGAGAGGCCAAAAGGAGACATCCTGACCAAGTAGCAGTATCAGGTGAACTTTCCAAAGAGGCAGACAATTTGAGGTCATTTAGGTGCAACATTCAAGCAGATGACTTTGGTGGAGGATTTGCACAGCTTTGAGGATTGTATAGATTTCAAATAGTCCTTAATTGACCGTAGAGGTCAGGAGGAAGGGATTAAGATGAGGAAAGGAAGAGGAGGGGAAAAGTGATAACCTAAAGTCTGGTTTCACGTTCCTGTGATCATTGGGAAGGGTAACAAATTAGGGACATATGGGTTTTGTTTACAGAAGCTATATCCTCATTTGGACCAGGATGACGCACACACAAACCTTACACACTGGCTGCATTCTTATTTTTAATTACTCGTGTATTTTTCCCATCTGTTTTTCTTACTTCTTATGCTTGGCTTTCTGGTCTTTAGACTTCTCTGATCCTGAGCTCAGTCTCAATCTCCTTAGATTACATATAGTAATGGACAAGTCATTCAGCCTTTCATCTGCCATTAATGATGAATTACACAGCCTGCGCTAGGTCATCAGCTGCTATAAATTGGCTTAGGAACACTGAAATCAATATACACCGACCGAGAATTGGATTCTGTGTATGTATTAGTACCTCATTTGCTTTAGCCTTTTTGGTTGCGAAATCCAACAGATTTATTTCTGGTTTATTTCTCACGTTGCTCCCATAATTCTTTGGGTTTGTTACTCATTTCTGATGCGATGCATCGTCACCGGCTGTGTCATTTAATTTTCAAATGCCTTTTAGGACATGATTTCTGGTACAGCTTTCCAGTGCCTACTTCTGCCCTTCAGCTTACTACAAAGAAGGACAGACTTACTCTGGATATTTTGCTCTTAGAGAAGTAAGAGCTTATTTGGGCATACTTTCCCAATCACCTGGTTTAAAACGCCCCACTTTGCATTGGTGAAGACTGGAAAGTGATCAAAGGTGAACAGATTTTTTTCTAACTTCTCCCATTATTTTTCTCCTGCCACTGAGTACAAATTCCAGACACCTCTCATCACCTAGGAGGGGGATATTTTTCTTTAGAGGTATGCTTATATTTTTAAGCTTTTTCTTCCACTTTGTAGATGCAGCATATGAATTTCTCTTGCAACTCAGATGAATTCTTAATCAGCTTCCATGTAATTTTTTTCTTCAGTACAAGATTTTTCCTCTGAGATGTTTCCAACCAAGGCCAGCAACATCTAAATACTCCTAATAGGGCCAGAATGTTTCCAAACCCATTATATGAAAGAGTTCCTCTCTGCTTAACACTGCTGAAATGATCCAAAGGACTATTTCTGGAATACTGCTACCAGTCACAAATTAAACCTTGTCATCAGCTCGAATGATGTCGCTATATAATGTAGCATGGAGTGGTTTCATATCCTTATTCGAATCATTTTAATTATCGTGCTTGAAATCTTGTGTCACATTACCATGTCTTGGTATGATCCCCAATGGGAGGCTGTCAAATTTCATTATATTATGGTGACTCTCATTTGGTGTCTCCAACATCTTTGCTACGTGAACCACCCCTTGTGTATTACTCAAGATTAAGTCAAGAGCGTGCCTGCTATTCTTCGAAATGAACTGTTGAAAGGAGAGGTTGACCTAATTAGAAAAGTCTCCCAAAGAGCAGCAGAGAACGAAGCTCCCGTGAAACAAAGGACTTCTCCAGTTTTCACTCAGATTTATTTTTGACCTTTATTATGCTTGTTCTGTGCCTTTAGGATGGAAAGCTTAACCGGTTAAATACCTGGTGGGGGTGAAGTGCTCGCGGGTGCTGCACAAGAGGGAGATGGCTCCTGGGGCCAGCAGCTCCCAGCACGTTTAAATCTCCGCACCATCCCTTAGGGCAGGAGGGCAGATCTATAACCTGCAAAATACAGCAGAAAGACTGGACAGGGAAAGACTTTTGCTGCATTGGGTGAGAATTTTCCTTATTTGAGGAATCTACCTGAAATAAGGATAAGTATTGAATTTTCTTTGCTCCTGACACGAGGCTGTTCTTTCTTTTTCCATAGCTTTCATTTATATGTTATAGAGCCCACCTTGCCTTTCCTGGGTTTTCTTGCTTTACAGGTTGCTTTCAGTTGTTTTATCTGATTTTTTTTTTGTTTGTTTTCATGTGGGAATTCAGTAAAACAGTACTGCAAAAAAAGGCAAATGGGTATGTGTGGTTTTATAGAGCTCTGTTAACAGTATCATAAGACTCTCTTCAAAATGATGAGTTGGATGCTGTTAGCATAGTAAATATGTAAATCATGAGTAATTTTCAAATGTCCTTGAGCCACTCAACCTGTTGCAGTTGCACAGGGTGTCTCAGTTCAATGGAATTGTTGAAGTTCTTACTCCAGATGACAGAATTGACTTTCATCTTCCTACATTTAAACGCTTTCCCTTTCGTATCTCTTTAGATACAGATAATAAACAAGCTTAAAATATTACAGGGGCAGGAGGAGCAGTGAGAGAAGTAAACACCACTTGCCTCTCCTTTTCAGCGGCTTCTTTTGCCTCTGCGCTGTTGTTACGTTCAGTTTGCCTTTCTGCTTTTTTGCCAGTCCATCGTGGTTTGGAGTTAAGCTGCTGTGCACAATTTTTCAGCCTTCCCTCTGCACTTTGTTGTTCGTAGGCACCGTGGGAAGGGGACCGTGTGGTAGGTGTGGGATTAAGCTCACAGCTGTCACAGCCTGAACAGAGTTTTAAGAGGCACGCGGTGCTCTGAATGTGCATATCCAGCATCACATCATGGTAGACCAATATTTTAAGTATCATCGTAACAACTGTGTGTTGAACTCACCATTTTGATGTCATATTTATTCTTTCAGACCTTTCCCTCGCCCCTGTCGCTATCCAAGGGAGATATATAAAGTTGTTACCTGTAATCTTAGGTTTTTTTATTTATCTGCTTACATGGGGAAAAGTATTAACCAGGTTATTGGAGACCTCTGCTGGTAGTATCTTCCCATCAAGTCTCTCAGCTTTTCTTATGTCAAAATAGGGCAAATGACCGTTAAAAACCTGAATTCACTCTCTCTTTTAATGGGACTTCCTGAAAAGTATTGTAACTGCATCTATACCGATGGGGCTTGTGAAGGTGACATACAAAAGTCAGAGGTTTTGTATGGTCTCCAAAAACACGTGGCAATTTTAGCGGAATTTGGTTTGCATGTGGAATCTGTCCAAAGATATTTTATACACATGGAAGATCTTCCTGTGGCAGGACTTGCAGCTATGGCCCTGATCTAAGACAACAGAGAATCTGGACCTGAAGTAGTGCCTATAACCACGCAGGCCTAAGTTACTGAGTTACTGAAATAACCTTAATTTCAGTGCAGAGGTAGTTCTAAATTACAAGTTTTGAAGTTGGGTGCTAAATTTTAGAGCTTTGAAGCCTAAGTCGTATGGATCCTGAAGAAGAAAATGTCTCTATTTGAGGGACCAAGGATCTAACAGTGCCATTTATTCCACTGGGGCAGCACATGAACTGTTGCTTTGGTTTTGTACGATGATCAGCATTTCTGAAGCTACTCTTTTTGATAAAGTGTTTTTATTAATAATCAAATGAAAACAGGTTCTGATCTTGCACGTGCCGCCTTCAGAAAGCAGAACTGGACTCAGGGAAAAAAAAGAAATCATTAAGCATGTTATTAAATCCAACTCTTAAGTGTGCTAATAAAGAAATTTGCTTGCACCCAGAGAGCACGCTGCTGGTTACAGACACGAGGCTTTATTCATTCCTTCTGCATTGCAGCCCAGCCCAACTGGATTCAGAAAATCAGCGATGCCCATGTGGCCATCGAGGAGAGCGTCGCCTGGGAATGCCGGGCCAGCGGGAGACCCAAGCCCTCCTACCGCTGGCTGAAGGACGGGGAGCCGCTGCTGCCCCAGGTAGGCGCCGGGGGGGAGGTGCTGGTGCTTTCGTGCTCCACCAGCTTCTCATCCCTGCGTGGGTTGTTACCTTTGGAATGGAAATGAAATGGAAAAAGGGTGATGTGCAGGGGCTGGGGAAACACACCCCCTTCCCACAGACTTGCCTGCCCAACCTCTGGCTGGAGGGGCGTCACTTGGTCCGGTGACACCCCTCAATACAACCACAAACTAAAACAAGTCACCAAAGCATTGCTTTCACAGTAGCCAGCATTTTTTTGTCCTGTCATTTACTGTGAAAGAGCATGGCAGCCTAGATTTGATCAAACCCTGATAAAGATTGCACAAACATTAAATTTCCGCCCCACGGCCAAGTAGAAAGCAATAGCTCTTTATATTTCTATTTTTAAATGGTGAAACTCCTGGGGAGGGAGGGAACACTTTGCTGTACTTATTAAAATTGATACCAGGAGCTCCGTATCCTTAGGCTGACAAATTATACCCTGGTCTTTTGTTCCACACACTCATTTTACTTGCTTCATGCTGGTCACTAGCAGATGGTCTTGTACTTAAATCCCGTTATTGGCTGATATGAAGTAAAGGATCATTAAATTATTAACATCTATATTGTTTTCAGTAAACTGCAGAGGATTTTAAGTATTTCTCTCTGGGCTAGCTAAGATAGCAACCTGTCTCACTAACCTTCCTTGCCATATATACTCATAATACCATTGTTGTAAAGAACAGAGTTGGCTGTGATATGCCGCTGTGGAACAAAAGTGCATATTTTGATTCAAGTTTACCTTGTTGAAAAGGTTATTAATCTGAATGGTTTGGATATTAAATAAAAGAGACATCCAGGGAAAGTCCTGCAATTTAAATTGTATTTACCAACTACTGTATTGGTTTTACCATTTAGTATCTAACCTGACATCATTTTAGCTGGCAGACAAATACATTGGAGCATGCAAATTCTTCCCATTTCTGCTACTTTTTCAGTGCACGTTGGTATAAAATATGGCACAACAACTGCTGGGTTTATGTTCCAAGGAGGGATCTCCTTATTCACTTTCTTAATTGTTTCGCTGTTTCCTACAGGGCAGAGTTCAGCTAGAGCAGGGCTCGCTCACGATAGCGAACGTCAGCCTGTCGGATGCCGGCATGTATCAGTGTGTAGCGGAAAACAGACACGGCATCATTTTTGCCAGCGCAGAACTGAGTGTCATTGGTAAGTGTACATTCCTGAATGCTGCAGACCTTCCAAGAGCAGCAAAGCCTTCACCCAAGCAGGTTTGGCAAAGTTTCAGCATCTGAAGCAGAACTACTGAGGATCTTTGATAATTTGTCGTTTTTAAGTAAGGCGTGAAATCAAAACTTAAGAAAGTAGATAGACAGAGAACAGGGTTTGGGGGGTTTTTTTACATCATTCCCTCTTCTCGTATTCATGCAGGTGGCTGAGCAAGGAGAGCTGCCCAGCTCACTCACCTCTTGCTTCTCAGAAAGGTGTTGTGGAGAAACCTGCGTATTGCCCCAGCTCAGAGCATACTGGCGGTAACTGCCTGCTCGTGGGCTGCAGAGACTGACTCTCTGGAGGAAATGTTGAAAAGCCACATCTGAATGGACCTTTCACCATTCTAGTGGCAATCGTAGTGCTCCTGTCCTCAGCTCCCACCAAGAAAAACAGCTTGTGCCCCACCTGTTTTGCGTGCAACTACTCATCCCAGTTAACATCAGGAAAAGCTCCCGTGAATCCAGGTGGTTAAATACCTGGCGGGAGGGGGCAAAGATTAGAGAACCAGGCCCGGTGCCAGGGCAAGAGGCAACGGGCACCAACTGAATCACAGGAGATGCCATTTAAATGTAAGAAAATCTTTTTTACCATGACGGGTGGTCAAGCACTAGAATGGGTTGCCCAGAGAGATTGTGGCATCTCCATCCTTGGAGATACTCGACACCCAACAAGACACAGCCCCGGGCGACCTGCAGCAACTGCCCCTGCTTGAGCAGGGGCAGGATGGGACCATCTCCAGAGGTCCCTGCCAGCCTTGGCTGTCCTGGAATCTGTATCCCATTCACAGTCAGTGCTGTACAAGTGACAGGCCTGGGAACAGATACATCAGCACAGATATTGTAGTTTCAAAGGGTTACATAGAATTCATGATTACAAAATCATGGTTTAGTTGTTTTCAAAGCGAATGTTCAATAGCATCATTCCCCGCTTTATCCTGAAGAACAAAGCACGAGGTCTTTTCTGATTATGGCATTTTTCAATATCGGTCATTTTTTATCAGCAGCGATAAATGCCTACATAGGAAAAAAAAATCATTTGAAAGATTGTCATTGTTGCTGTTCAAGAAAAATGCAATAATGCTCAATAAATTACACTTCACAGTGCTAAGATTTATTGGACGTGTTACTGCGTGAAAGAAATTGAAATAAACCCGCTGATGCTTTTCCTGTCTGTTCAAAACCCTGGTGAGAATGAGCCTTTGGGAGGAAGGCATGTCTCAGAAGATAGCGGCTGAGCCCTTGCTGGTGGGTACCTCTGGTGCCTCCTCGTGCCCGGCAGCAAAAGCAAAGACCTTGGAGAGCCTGCTCTTAAAATCCTGCCAGATAATTAGTATTTGGATGACTTCTCATCTGGGTTATGCAGTCTTGCTTCTGTATGTCACGTAAAAAGTACCAGAATGGTGTTCTACAGACTAATTTCTATGTATCTGTGATTTAATTTGGCATATTTTAAAAGAAAACCAACATGTTTTCCTTTTCACTAGAGTTTTCAAAGGAGGGCAATATTTTGAGCTCACTGAGAAATGTTAGCTTTTAAACAGATCTTTGTAAGTATGAAAATGGTTATTTTAAAAGGTCCTGAAGTTAAGCAGTTGAAATGATTAAACACCACTAATAGCAAGTGAGACTTATGACAAAATTAAGTGAAAAAGAGAAACAGAAAATCACAGACAGAGCTTTTCGCAGAGTGATTCTTCTCTGTTATTGTTGCCAATTACATTGCCTGGAGTCTGCAGAGAAAACCAGGATCCTGTTGTGCAGGGCGTTGTAAAAACATGTAGTAAGATGCAGTCATTATCTTAAAGAGTTTTCAGGCTAAATGTTTAAAAAAAAATAAAGAAATGTTTTAAAGAAAAAAAGAATGATGGGCTTAGAGTGAAAGAAAAGTAATTAAAACCATAATTTTACATACAAGGGGTGAAGAAATTAAATGTGTTACCCCTGAAGTGGCGCAGGGAAGCTTTGGTTGTGCTGAGAACTGAACCCAGAGTTTCTTAAGGATGACAACATTTTGAACAGCACAGAATAAACCTCAGATCGTGAAACTCCTCTACCTCACACACGACCAAGAAGGAAATAGCAAATTACTTGCAAAAAAAGCAGTCTAAACAGTTCCTTACAGAGATGTAATTAACAGGATTATTTTAAAATACTGTCATCTGAGAGGTTATTTCTGGAATTGATACTGTATTAATTATGATAATATGATGTAAATAATAATCCATCTGGTTCTGAGCGCGTTGGTGGGAAGTCATCCTCAGGATGCCTCCTTTAGTTTTGAAATGTTTTACATAGCCAGTGTTGGTTTTCAGATGGCTCTTTATAGTCTTTAATAACATACGTGTTTCCCTCTGTCAGCCGTCATTGATTGGCCACAGAAGACAAGACAGCTCGGAGATTAGTGAACTCTGATTCATGAAAGTGGAAGACAAGATCTATTTGATCATAAAGCCCATCCCATTATCACTGTAGGATTATGTTTTATTCAGCTCTTTGGCGGCAGGAACAATCTCCCAAAGAACTGAGGCAGATGAGGTGCCCTAAGAAAAAAGAATTTGTTTTCTGTATCACACGGCAAGTTTTGTGTCTCCCAGCTGCTTCGGGTGAGCTTTAGATCACTGCATGGAGCATCGAGCAGATGCAGCGCCTGGTGATCTAAACTCTCACCTCCCGGAGTGCAGCAAGAAAGTAAGTCAGGGAAAATCCCACAGGCTGGGGGAATACGGGGATGGGGCAGGAGGGATGCAGGCACACAGCCAGCAAAGGGGATGGAGAGAATTAGAGGGGACCGGGCAGAGTTTGCTGCCACTGATCCATCAGAAAGTAAACTCCTGCCAGCAAAGACGCAGTGAGCAGGACAAGAGCTGTTCATGAAACCCTTATGCTGCCTCACCTATTTGCTTTGAGGTTTTTTATTGAAAAAACTAATTGTCCCGCTTGATACAAGTAAAACCTTCTGGTCGTTGCTGGGGAGTTCACTGCCAGAGTCAATCTAAAGGCCACTGCCTCAAAGCTCTGCCTGTCATCAGGTCCCATCAAATAAATCATTAAAAATCCTTTGAGGGCAGGAATTGGAAACCAAACAATCTCCTGCCTCCCCAGCCTGCCCTACAGCCAGGCTGCAGACTGTCTGCAGGGCTTTGGTGGCTGCTTCGATGAATATCTCGACTGGTTTTCACAAAAAATATAAGAGCGTGCCCTGGAGGGACTAGAAAAGATGGTCGGAGAATACCTTGTACCCTGGAGCCTGCTTAAGTCTTGCCTTGTTTTGTTTGGTTCAGGACCTGGCTGTGTCAAGGACTCCCACCTTTATAGCATGACAATAAAGGAAAGACACGGTTTATGCAACAGTTATGAGTATAAAGCATAAAAATGTCAACTTTCTGGAAACATTAACATTTCTATTATGTGAGTTCTGTGTTTGTGACAACGTTCCTGTATGCTGTTGCTCTGCACGTAGCAATGTTGGACAAAACGATGATCACACAAAAAAGGAAATGTATTATACAGTTCAGGCAGGTGTGGTTCCTAGGGGTGCTGCCCCGAATAAGGTGTGCGTGACACGGGGTTTCTGCTGCTGGACGAGGTTACTGGTTTCTGAGGTTTGTATCTCAAAGTGCGTTTATAAACAAGTACAGAGCTGAAGCATCCAGGTGTCTGTTCACCCCATCCATACATGCACATAGTTCATAAAGTCAGACCATTTAGAAACTGCGGGTGGAAACCAGCCCTGGAATGTTGTAATGTTTAGAAAAGCCTGACTTTGATTTTTACAGAGGCAATTCTGATCTGTATTTTTATTTTTTTTCTTTCAGCCGTCAGTCCAGACTTCTCCAAAACACTCTTGAAAAAGTTAACTCTTGTTAAAGTGGGTGGTGAAGTAATCATTGAGTGTAAGCCGAAAGCTTCCCCCAGACCTACTTATTCTTGGAAGAAAGGAAAAGACATCCTAAGAGAAAATGAGAGGTAATGTCTTAAAGTAACCATTTCTTTCATTAGCTTGCTTCAACCCAGGGGCTTTCAGCAATGAAAGCTAAATTTGTCATTAACAGCTTCCCAAAATTGACTTGCAAATAAATGTGAAAACACCTAGTGTTCAGTCTCAAGGAGCTGGGGGTGAGTTTTCTATTCTTGTTGTGTTCATCCCCCTCTCTGTGTACTATTAAAGCATCCCTGCCAAGAAGCTGATAAAGATACATTCTAAAAAGCAAATATTTTGCCTCTGCATTGCTCTAAATAGCCATTGTTTTTCAAAAAGTTTCCCAGGAGATAAAACCCTCTGCTGCAAATTACACTGCTCTGGTACATTACCCAGTGTTCCTCAAACAGGAATTATTTGGGGGCAGTAATTAATTTGGCAGTCCTAACACCTGACTTGGAGATGGCTTTTTCAGACTGGCCAAGTCACTTTTTTTCCTTTTTTTTTTCTCTTTTTTTAATTAAAAAGGAGATCATTAGTAGGAAGTAGGAGCCTACCTTTCAAATTCGCGTGCACGGTTTTGCAGTGGTTTGTTGTTGACTGTGTAGCGGTGCGGTTGTGTTACCTGTCCCACCTGCGCAGCGCCTGAGAGCGGGGCCCGGAGAGCTATCCTTGACGGTCCTCCAAAATATAATGTGCCGCTTGAATCGATGGGAAAAAATCTTGTCCTCTTAGTAATGGTGAAAAAGCCAGAAATTACAGGAAATTGTTATTTTTAAAAGCTTGAACCCGTTAGAGCTGTTCTTTTATCTTGGAAAGTCTAGTCTTGCTCTATCCAACCTGCCTGCCTGTAAAGGACATTGAAATATATACTATGGTGACGTATGTGAGTATGCAAAAAGCTTAGCTCATTTAAAGCCAGATGAGAAAAATTATAAGCAACCTATTTCTGACTTACTCAGCTCACGTTAACCTGGTCTTTACAAAGCTATTGTCTGTGGAGCGTTCGACTTCGTCTCCTGGGATAAGAAGAGTTGGGTGATCAATCGCACAGAGCTTCCTCTGGCAGCCAGGGTACAAACCTGTGCAAGGTCAGAGTTATAATAGATCAAGATATAATGATTTTTAAAACTGAAATAACCTGCTCTGCTGGTCAAGGCTGTGCAAAGGATGGGAAGTATTAAATACTGGAAGTTTGGGAGTGTCAGCCCCATGAGGTCCCATCCGTCTCCCCATCCGTGCTGGCCCAGTTGGTAGCTGCATTGTGCTGGTTTCTCTGACACTGCTCTCCCAGGCACAGCACAGTTCTTTCTCCTTATCTTAATTTAGGAGTGAGAGGGGAAGCATTAGTTTATTTGAGCAAGGGCTTAGGAAAGGAAAGAAATGCAAACACTGTGTTTCTTGCTTGGTCGCTGCTGTGCAATGCTGACAACAAAGTTGTTTGGTTTTTTTAGCACTACTCTCTTATCTGCAAATGATTTTGTAATACAGCAGAAATCCCTGGATCCTCATTTCCCGTGGCTCATGCACTGGCAGCATCAGGCTGAGGGGTAGCTCAGGTTGCTGCTGTGTTTACTTCCAAATAACTTTTGAACTGGTTATTTGAACTGGCTGTAGATGTTTCAGCTGGTTTCCACCGAAGTGAGGAGAGGAAGTGGTATACCTCAGAGCCAGCAGGCTTCTTCGAAGCTTTAGGAAAATAGACAGATGGGCAAAGGAGATAATATTATTTTCCCCCAGTGAAACCCTGTCACCTGAAGTCACGCCGTGGTAGACGCGAGGGAGTGCACACCAGAGCACCCTGAAGGGCGCACACCTCTGCGTAAGCAGCGTAAGGCTGTACCTACAGTCTTTTCCTGACCAGGGCCGGGACCCTCCCACCTGGGCACCGAGCCCTGGGTGGGAAACCAGACGTGAAATGTGCCCAAGCAGGTGTGAAATTTTCTGCTCCTTCAGCCCAGGGGTTTTTCCGCCAGCCAGCTCATCCAGCAGGGCCGATCTGGCAAAATGTCTTAATGAACACCGCTCCGTTGACTTGGCAGGTGGACCTGTTCAGTTCTTATACGCAGTCAGTTGTGTCTCCCGCGGGGACGAGGGTGTTAAATCCTCGCCATCGCCTTTATTACCTACACCATCCTTGCAGTCTCTACCTGGAAACTGTGTGAAATGCGCAATTAGGAAATTAGGTTGTCTTAGACGATCGCGGCATTGCTCATCAGCACTGTCTGAGTTCACAGGGGTAGGAGAGACCAAGTGCCTGGTCCTCTGCTTAGTGTTGCTGTATTTCTGGTTTCATCTAGTTAACATTGCTGTGCTTCTGGTTTCATCGGTTGCTGAAACGTTATCTCCTCCCTGCTGTCCCAGGGGACAGTAGTATTGACTGAGTCCAGTCCTAGTACCTCCCTACACCCACACTTATGTGTGGGCTTCAAACAAGAACTTTCTTGGCTGATGAAAAAATCTGTTGAAATATAGGAAGAAAGATGCCAAGAAAAACTGTTGCTGAAATCTCTTTATCTAGGGCAGAAGACAGAACTTTGAGACAGGCGTGGGAGATGAAACTTATATGAAATCTCTGGTTAAACTGATGTTTGGAGTTTCAGAGAGGGACCTGAACATCTGGATACTTCTCCAAACTGAACGTGATCGTGTGAAGGCTAATCAACATAGATGGTCCTTCCAGTTCCAGGTGGAGTTAAAAGCAAGGTTAATGTGTCAGTCCTTGCTTTGAATTCTGATGTACAGCCTGACGGCTATCATGGCGATCGCTCCGGCAGTTCTCCTGGGGCTCCTGTGACTTTTCAGATGGAGTGTGATGTTCGGGACTCCTTGCTGGAGCCAGAAATAATGTGCAGCACATTTTGCTGCCAAGACTCTGGCTCTGGAGGCCGCTGCTGTCCAGGAGGCAAAACTAAGTGTGTTGTTCAATGTTTGCCCCGAGGGCAGAGACTACCCTGGAAAAAAAAAGCTTTATGGTTTTGGGTTTCATGCTCTTCTCTGGAGGCTGGGGCAGTGTGTGCTGCACCCCTAATGAATAACCTGCCCTGAAGGTATCTCTTACTGGTGGTTGAGAACCGCGCAATTGTGTTATTAGAAATTCTGCCCTGGGGTACAATTACATTATTGCAGTCATTAAAGGCAGTTCATCTCCATAATAATGGAAATCCTGCCTTGGAGGCCTAATAAAATGTTAGTAGCCTGACTCTAGAAGGTAAATTTTATATAGAAACGGCTATAGCACAGATATAGATATATTGCAAATGCTGCTTGGAAACAAAGACGGTTTCTATATGGGTAAAGATACAGAGATCATTTTCTATCCTTGATCTTCACTTCACATTTCAGTGCAAAACGGCTGTTACGCTCGGTGGGAAAGGTCTTCACTCCTATTAATGCCACCCAGTTGGAAGCAGCCACGTAGGGCCACGGGTGGAGTACGAGCAGGCGAGTCTGCTGCCTGCCACAGAACCTCCCACCTTCCACACCACCGGGGCAGGAGACGTGGCTAAAATACCCCTCTGGGAAAGCCTCGCTCAGGAGCAGCGGATACCTTTTCGATAGGAATGGTCAGCATAAAGCTGTGCAGGCTGCAGCATCCGAGAGACAGTGGTATCCAAGTAGGATCCCCTAGGATGCTTAGGACCCAATTTCCTGGCACACTTCTAAGGCAGAAGCTGTTTTACCCCTTCAATATTCACCGTTACACGTATAACCTACAAGTTTGAGCCAGTTGTCAAGATCTGTAGCTGGCAGGGAGTCGTTCCAGAAGCCAGCAAGCACTGGGAGCTCAAGGTGGAAGTGGTGTCTTCTGGTCGCTGCAAAACTGCGCTGTGTCTTTGGGACATGTCAAATCGTTCATCAGAGAGAAACTAAATTGAGCTCAGAATGCTTTTCACTTACCATTTGGTTCTCCTATATTCATACTTCCAGGTACGTTTAACCTTTGATCTCTTTATTCTGACTCCATGTTAGGAGAAAAGAGATTTTGGAGAGCTGAGATCCCGTTAGATTCTCTTTTCTCATGTCCCAGCTACATCAGTGTGACCCAGAAGCGATGCTGGACCTCAGGCCGTGAGATCGAGATGGGGAGTGTTGCTGCTCAGCTGCCCAAGGAGGGCTGACATTCAAAATCAGGCAAAAACTCCCCGAGGAGTGCACAGACTGCAGAGTTTTTATTTAAACTTACGGGTTTTATTTAAATCTCAGTGGCACTTTGGTCTTATAATCTTATGTCTTCATCCTCCTGCCTTTATGAAGTAATGTGGTCAATGTCAAGTGAGTTTTTGTATATAAAATACAAAGCATGTGTGGCATCCTATGCATAGGATATAAGCATCATACAGAGACATGATCTTCTGTAATTATTACACCATGCAAAGTACAGATGTTTCAAACTGTGCCTCTGCTTTGCTACAGAGCTGTCTCAGACACCAAATAAATCATTCCTAGAGATCAGCGGGAGTTATAGAGGTAGATCGTAATTTTATGTGAGATTTACCAATATAAACCGGAAATCCATAGTTTCCCACAAGTTTGTAAGAACTTTCATTAATCGATGGTCCGCGTAACACTGAAGTGAATGAAAGCAGGTCCTTAATGGGGGACTTTGCTTTAAACTCCTGAACTCCTAAAGCCAAGCATCCTCCAGTCCGCAGTATTTTCCTTTTGTGACGATTATTTCCTGGAATTACGTTGTCTGTATTTTTCAGCGGCAGGAGAAGGAGGGGAAGTCACAGCAGTCAGATTGTTCTTGCAGGATTTTATTAATCCTCTCATAATAATTCAATTACATCTAATGCAACAACCTTAGATAAATTTGTTACTGAGACTAGTACTTTAAAACCTTTCTTTTCAGGTGATCTTATCACAGAAACCTTTCAATTTCTTCATTTTTACAGCATGGCTCCTGTGGAGATGTGTGCTCGGTTGCGAGTACGAGCGGTTCATCCTCGTAATGGTGGAAATCAGAAGTCACTGTAGTCACTGGCTCCTTCGCTCAGATTTCCTGGGTGCAGGAGGGAGAATCAGGCTGGAGGTATTTACAAGATGGACAGACGTAGTGCTTAGAAATACAGTTTAGTGATGGGTTTTGTCAGAGTTAGGTTGATGGTTGGACTCAATTGGAGAAAAGAAGGCTCCGAGGAGACCTTATTGTGGCTAGCAGTATGTTAAGGGGGCCTACAAGAAAGCTGGGGAGGGACTTTTTAGGATGTTGGGTAATGGTAGGACTAGGGGGAATGGATTGAAACTAGAGATGGGTCGATTCAGAATGGACGTTGGGAAGAAGTTCTTCCCCATGAGGGTGGTGAGACACTGGAACAGGTTGCCCGGAGAGGGGGTGGGAGCCCCATCCCTGGGAGTTTTTAAGGCCAGGCTGGATGGGGCTCTGAGCAACCTGGTCTAGTGGGACGAGTCCCTGCCCAGGGCAGGGGGTTGGAACTGGATGATCTTTAAGGTCCCTTCCAACCCCGACAATTCTGTGATCTGAAAGGTCCCTTCCAACCTGGGCAGTTCTATGATTTAAAGACAAATCCTGGGGCTCCACAGAGTGCTGCCAGATGAAATTAAAGCAAGCTTCTGTCACAGCTGCTCCCACATTCCGAACTGCTGGAGAAACATCCTACAACAGAACCAAAATTCTCTTTAAACTATAGACCAGGATGCATTTTTAAAATAATTTAAACCAGTTAATCCAGCAGTTAAGTTAAACCAGTTCATTTTTAAAACAATTAAATCTTCCTTAATTGTCATATGGTTTTCTGTAGCCCAGGGAAAAACAACGTTGCAGCCCAGCAAATCTGTATTAGGGATTTGGAAATACTGTATTTAGGGAAATACTGTATTTCTGCCATTCGTGCGGTTTGCTCCCCGCCGCTCGCGGAGTTGATCGGCCGAAGGCAGGGGACGGGCGGTGGTACGGCAGGGAGGCGGCGCGTTCAGGGCCGGGCTGGTGCAGCTGCCCCGTGTCGGAGAGCCCTGTTCTGGGATGCTTCAGGCATCGGCAGCTATCGCATCCACTTGGTAAGGGCTTGCATGCCCCCAAATCTAATGCATATTCCCTTGAAATTATGAATGTTTAAAATATGTACACAATGGTCTTCATTCCTAATGTTCTCCTAAATCCACTGGAAGTCACATTCACCCTACCACCAAAGGTGTCCTCAGTCCAGGATAGAAAAATAGCTGTACTTTTAAGCCCCAAAACAAATTGTTCTTCTCCCATTCTTGTCCATGTAAAGCCCTTACATCATTAGAGCTGTTTCTTTTCTCTGGATATACAGAGCATGCATTGTTTATACAGTTTAATTGTAAGGAAAGGAATTCATAAAAAAACAAATGATGTTCTGTGCTGGTAGCAAAGAATATGAAAGCGTCCAATTAAACAGCCACTCGCTATGACTTGTATAATAGCAACATCTGTTATCTTAATTAAACAAGTTTCTGTATAAAGGGACCCTCATACTGCACTTTGTTAGAGCAGGATCTGACCTAGATACTCCAGGCACGCTCACTATCTTCATGGAAATTTTCCCAGTTGGTCCCATTATCTTGCAGTCTTGACAAGCTCTGTGATACATGAGCACGCTCTTGCACACACAGAACCACACTGCTTAAAGCAGGAAGATTTTTTATTTCTTTTTTAGCTGGTAACCAATAAAAGCGCGGAAAAGCAGCATATAGTGGCTTTTGCCCATTGAGTTGAGTCACAGAAGCATTTGGAAGTGTAAAGAGTGCCCAGCTAACTTGGACCTTGTCAAATATCATCCAGGAGAGAGAGCCACGCTTCCAGAAAGTGCTCACAATTTGTTTTCAGAAGTGGCTTATGTGCTTCAAGATTTAAGTAATTTAGGTCCAGATTTTCACAGGTATTTCATTGCCGCTCTCCACTGTAGCCTAGAGTCAGAGGCCATCTAGGAAGGGTGAGTTCAGTTTTGAAAGTCCTGGTGCCCTGGTAATTTCTGAAAAGAAGACGAGGATTTGGGAGACTGGGAGGGAGCAGTGGAAGTCCAATGAGGACTTGGGGCTTTGTACTTTGGGGCAAACAGAAACCTAACCAGAGCCACCCCGAAACCCCATCTTCATCAGAAGAAGACGTGGTCTGCTGCTCGGGGTCTGCCAGGAAGACCATGCTCGGGGCTGTGGGACACCAGGCAGCCGTAGCTGAAAAGCCTCTTGGATATGTTGATACACAGATGTTCCTGCTGGCTTGTTCATATGGGCAGTGAATGTTAATTTGTTTGTAAAGAAGAATATCACTGCCAGCTGCCTTGGAGAGGAAGGTGAAGTCCTGGCCGGCATGAAGTCAGCAGGAGTCACCGGGTAAAGCCCAAAGCAGCGATGTCTCCTCCCAAGAGCTGGAGGGATTGTGGCCAAGGAAAAGCAGAAAGATCTCACCTCGGTTTTTGTTATTGTCTTCTGCACTTCAAAACTGTTCAGAAAGACTTTTCTCTCTGGAAGGGTTCAGCTGTGGTTTTCTTGAGAGTTCACATCCTCAGGACCTCCTCACAAGGGCTGTGGATTGGCAGACCCCTCAGGTATTATTTTCGTAGCAGGAATTTTAACATATTCACTTCGATGCTGTGTCATTTTGGGACAGAAAAATTGTGAAATAAGACGAGAAGAGAAAGGCTTTTCTCGTATTCTTTGTGTCTTGAGTCTTAGAAGTTGTATTTAAATTCCAGTTTTTTATTTTTATTGCTTCAGGCTTCCTAATTAGTGGTTAATTACCTTAAACAGCCAGAAAGAAAATGGCAATAGGACATCTTTCCCAGTCTGATGCCAGGGTACAAACCGTGGTAATATTTTTATATTGATACTTGAGAGATGAATTGCCAGCAGTGGCTTTTGGACACGCAGTCTAGTGACACTTCAGCAGAAAATGAAACCTCAAAGGATGCTTCCTATCATTGTTTTGCATTAATTGTGTTGACTTTATGTTTTTTTTAAAGAAAGCACCTGTGCAATTTCTTTTAAGGCAGACAGGTAACCAAACCATCAATAACTTGTCGGGTTTTCATTACATCCTGCCTAGGGAAAATGAAAAATGACACCCTGCAAATAGCTTTTTGAAGTTTGAATCGACAATGCCGCATTCATCTTAGTTTTCAAAGACAATAGCAGAAGATGGCTCTACTTCACTAGAACATCTGAAATAACTGGCGTGTCAACTTACCTTAACCAATTTTCTGCAAAAAGAGAATTAAAATGAACCAGGAATCCACTTGATTCAGTGGTCAGAGGTCTTGGAAAGCAGTCCTAGTCTTGATGACCTCATGTTCATGGACTGTTTGTTTCCCAGCAGAGGCTGGTTTTAGCTCTCCCTTGTTCTGGAAGATCACAGTATGTTTAACATAAGCTCATTGTGGCTGTGGGTCTGTCAGCTCAACACTAAACACTTGTAGTTTAGTGTGTGCCAACACTAAAACCCACTGATTTGTGTGGTCTGAAATGCGTTGGTGAAAACTGGTCAGTTTTAGATTCATAGAATCACAGAATGGTTTGGGTTGAAGGGACCTTAGAGATCATCTCGTTCCCTCCCCTGCCCTGGGCAGGGACACCTCCCACCAGCCCAGGCTGCTCCAAGCCCCGTCCAACCTGGCCTTTGCCAAAGTTCTCTTTAGGAGCAGGTCACTAACTTGTCTTTGCTTCTTAAGGACAGTTACGTGGACCTGTTTTCTTTTCTTTGTGTGTATCTGGAAAAGATAATAAATCCTGTTGCTTCTGTAGTTTGAGATATCTTTTGTACGCTTGTATGCGTAACCCTGTGAGTGCTCTCTGCCCAAAGCTGACCTGTCCATCTGTCTCGCTTTAGCAGCTTTCGGGTGACTCAGCCTTTTTCAGCATTGGTAATAAGTTGGTGACTCCAGCTCATTCTTGCATTGTCTTTTCCTTCTGTTCTTGAGCAAGTGTTTCTAGCAAAAGGTTACCTGAGAAGGGTTAGCGATTTATTTAGAATCCAGATTCGGTGCTGGTTTATTTTGTATGTGTAAAGTAATTAAGCTGATCCCTAAAATCTGCATGTTCATTTGCCTGCTTCTGTAGAGCTTGGAGATTATTTCCTATAAGCAGACACGACCTGTTGTCGAGCATACCTGGGTGCTGATGAATGTAACCCCAACCTATGCCGGGTTTCAGCTGGTGTTCCAGAAATGAGACTCGCTCTCACACCTTGACACAGTCTCCTGTAACATCAGCAAACTGTTCCTGTTTTCCCAGCAGATTATTTTCAGCGTGGTGTTATTGTAGTATTCGTCGGTACACATGTAGGACATCATTGCTGCCGCAGCGAGCTCGCGACCGCAGCCCAGCCGTGGTTTGACCAACCTTGCGGTGCTGCTGGGACCCCAGGTATCTAGAGAAGTCAGCGGGCTTTTACCTTGAGGCTTTTGTATTAATTTTACAATAGAGCCTTTGCAGAGGGTGAGCAAAAGGAGAGGATGAAGCATCCAGAGAGCCCCATCTCAGAGGCATCAGACCTCCAGAGCAGGGTAAGACTCATGGAGTCCCGTGTTTACGCATCCTTAACAGAAACACTCTCACTCACCGCGTGCTGTTAAACAGCTGCTGCTTTTCCTGCTTGAGGTGTCTCATCTTTATGATTATTAAATTCATCTCTAGGTACCGTGCACGCGGCTGTGAGTTATTTCTCCCTCTCTGTAAAGATGCTGCGGGAAGGAGCGGGTTCCCCCCGCGGCGCTGTTGTGCTGGAGGCGGCAGGATCTGGCGCCCAGCCGTGAGGCGAGTGTCCCTCCGTGGTGAGCACACGCTGCAGCCAACGCTTTCAAAAATAAATGCCTGTAATTAGGGTTCCTAAATGCAATTTGAAATTGATGTGTGGTTCAGACTTGTCCTCCAGTTGAAGAAAATAGTAATAATGATTTTAGTAAGTCTGTGGCATTTTGAAGGAAAAAATTATCAAATATTTCTTCTCTTGGATGTTTTCGTGATTAAGAGCAAGAACGTAATGATTTTATACTTTGGGCCACACTTTAAGAAACACATGTTTAAAATCTAAGGGAATAATTATATGTCTAGGGGGAAAAAGGATTCCTAATGAACTTTTTAGGCAACCTACCAGACTTGGTGATATTTTTGATGATTATTTAAACATCATTTTTAAGTGATGTAAATGTGTCTTTGGATCTTGCAAATCTACGTTAATGTCAATTACAAGTGGAGTGGGTAATTTATCTTTGTACTGTGGGCATTCTTCATTGAAACTAGAGGAAAAAGATGTGATATCTTTGAAAGACTGTGCCTTTGGGCTTCTGTTGGGGTGGTATCAGCTGGAACAAATAAGCTGAGGATGCATTTACTGCTTCTGCTCTAATCTCACGAATGCTTCCAGAAATGGTTTGTGTCAGCAGCTGATGCACAGAAAATCTTGCAGAATTTTTTTTCTCTCATAAGTGAATAATTTTTGTGAGCTTCAGTGGAGTTCCCTTTAGTCTCATGTTCTCCAAACCTCTGAAGCGTTGGCTGTAGGTAGAGGATGATGGCTTGTCCTCCTCGGGGAAGGACTTGTTGGCAAGGGTGGCTGGAGGCTGCGCTTCCAAATCTGATTCCTTGGATTTCCACTGCCCCTCTTCATAGACTGGGGGAAGTCTGTTAATCTCCGGGCCTCCAGTTATAGTCACTGCCCTGGAAGGATGAGCACAGCAAATATTTCACCCAACATTAGGTAGACACAATGCAGTAGTGGCTTCACAGCACCTGCGGCTTTCTACAGGAGATTCACCTCGCGTCCGAGTGCGAGAGGATGCTTTCTGGGAAGCAGCCTGTCTGCAGGTGAATAATTGTGCAGAAAAGGGATGTTTTCGCCTTTCACGGAGCGGTTTGTAAGTGTGCTTTGCCCCTCCGCTGCCACCAGCAAAAGCCGCTCCGGGGGAGAAGTCCTGAGGCTGCGGGTGCGGAGAGTCCCTGTCCCTCACCGTGCTGTTGCGGCTTTCATGGATTATGGCTAACAGCCAGCTTAGTTTGCAAAAATAAACTGTGAAGTTGAAGAGCTGTGTTGAAAGGGCAGTTTCCCATGGGGGGATGGTCTTCATTTCCCACCAAAATCGATGGGAAATTGGCTCTTTGCACCATTGGACCCTTCTAGACTTGCAAAACCTTCCCATATAGCTCAAATTATCATTGCCTCATGTCTAAGGAACGAAAGCTGTAAAAACGAGCTTCCCTTTGCTTTACTCAAATCTGCCTCCTCAAATATTTGTTTTTATGACATGGTCTTTCTTACTGTATTTATTTTAATTTTGTGCGTAGTGAAAAAAAAGAGCGGAAAGGGAGAGAGGGCAAAAAGGTTTCTGTTATTTGAAATTCACCACAGCCTCCTCATTTCCTTCAGGGTCCCTAGCAGTGCTCGTCTTGGTTTTCATTTGTTTCTCCTGGTTATCAGCATCCCTTAAGAAAGATATTTTGTAGAGAGCTGTTCTTCCTAGATAACCTAGGGTTATTTTTATATTTGAATTACGACTCTAGGCATCCTCAAAAAATTTACATGAAGTCTCTAATAGCTGTAAATGCTCCCTTCTTTCCCTCCCACTGCCCCGTTCCTTCGGCATGAGGTTTTGTCACTTCCAGACTTGTCTTAAAAGTTTACAGGCAAAAGGGAAGATGATGACAAAACACAGCTTTTGTGTTTATAGATATTAATGTAGGCTGGATGCAGTATTATTTATTTAGACTGCTCCGTCATTGGAGATAAACAATTCGTTGATAAAGAAAATTATGGGAGAATTTAGGATGCCAGATCCATGACTGGCTTAAGCTGATATTGAATTCAGTGGAGTTATGTTGTTTGATATTGCCAAAGGGGCCCCTACTGTTTTTTCAAAAATATTATCTGAGCAAAATATGTTCCTTTTTTTTCCTCTAGAATAATATTTACAGTTTTTTATGGTAATCTGAAGGAATTGCTATTTCTTCTCTTCTCTCCTTTAATTCTTCATACTTAGAAAACCTGTAAATGAAAAGCCTAAAATGAAAACACATTTACCCACAACAGTTCACCTCCCTGGAAGGAGCATTCTTAGAATTTTCTCAGAGAACAATATTGAGAATTAAGTAAGAAAAAAGTGTAATATTCCGCATTTTTCGCTGCAACAAGTAAGAGCAGCTATTACCAAGGAGGACCTTCCAAAAGATTTGTTTTAAGTGTTCGTGCTTTCCTGTTGTAGTCCCAGAGCACAAAAAATGCCAAATGAACCCAAATTGTGTGCACCAGAAATATCTGGCCAATTCACAGTTGCCGTAATTTAACACATAAAGGTCCTGGTGTTCTTTGTGATGCCAATGTACTAGTAAAAGTGGTACAGAGGTGATGTTTCTCAGTGCCTTCTCCAGACCGTGTTTTTCCTTGGACAAAATAGATATATTTTACAGATTGAGAAGCACTTCCATGACAGACAGCCTGGCAGCCCCGCATAATTGTGCCACACACCTCAGGAGTCCAAACCCTTCATCCTCGGGCTCTTTAGCTTCATTTAAAATGTACCTCCAGCAAAGCTTGTGGGAAATGTTCTACTGAACTCAATGCAACAGGATTTTACCTTGGTTTATTTTGAGCAAATATAGTTCTTACCTGAAAATTAATTATAGGGAGTTTGCTGTTAAGAGACCTGCCACTTGTCATGGATAAGGAAGGCCTTATCTAATGCCTGCTTTCACCGAGAGAAAGACATGCACTAAATTAAATGGGCTTTGACTGAGGCTCTAAATTAGCTCAGGCTTTTCTGTGAACCATGAAAAGACAAGTAGTTATAGACAAATAAATACCGAAGCAGCTGTAGGTGGTTATCTAAATCAAAACTAACAGGTCCCGGAGAAGAAGTAGCAGATGCGTAGAGGACTGCCTGCCCAGTGTGACTATCCACGTCAGCTGTGAGTTTAGATGGATGATCAAATGGAGACATCTGTAATGCCGATCCAACAGACAGTATTGTCCTGTGTTTCACTTGGACTAACCCTAACATCTCTTAGACATGGACACCTATCTGTTAGATAGGTCCTATCCTACGCTCAGGTTGCTGTCCTGACCACGGCCCTCAGGATGCGTTGATGTCTCATGTTGGTGGTAGTGTGGACACTGTTTCAGAAACATCTGGAGTGACAGGACATGGGTGAAGCTCAAACCTGGAAAGCCCTGCCCACTTACTGGGGGGAATGCTGAGCGTTTTTGGCCGCTATTGATGTAGGCAAGTCTCAGATGGTGTGACAAGGTGCTGGGGGTTAGGACTGACCCTCTCCCCTCACCCTCTCCTCCCTGCACACTAGGGACCATCAGAGGGGTTGTGTGAAGCCCCAGGTTGGCTTTGACCTCATCATATACTTTAATGGAGATTAACGTTATGAAGCAGAAAGCTGTGACCTTACTGTTATTTATTTACGCAACGTAAAGGCTGTTGCCACACATGAAGACAGCATCCCAGGGCTGCACAAATTATTAGCTGTGGACCATACTCTGAACCAGCCCATTCTTCAAGCAAAGAGCAGATCCTCGTGAGTGGTGTCCCTGATTTCGGGGAGGGCTGTGCTCTGAGCAGTAAATCCTCCCTCTCAGCCAAACTTGTGAGTATTTCTAAATTTCACTGTGTTTTCCTGAAATAGCCTAATGGCCAGTAGCGCATTTATGAGATCATTTTAATAATCCCAGTCTCTGCCTCATTGCATGGGAAGCGTTATGAAAAAGGTAATAAACTGCTACAAAGACGTGCCATAGAAATAGAAATAATTTGATAAATAATGCAATTGCCCGGAATCATTTACATTTGCAGTAGAGTTGTGGCATGAAGTAAAGTTGCTGTTAGGCTAAAAATTGCTGTAGATATTACTGCCTATCAACTATGGGAAAAGGCTGAGCAAATACCCCGCTGAGATTGCAGTCAGGTCTGTCTGGTGCTTTTGCTTTCTTCCTCTGCTTCTAACTCCTCCAGCCCAAGCAAGGCGCCGGAGGATGGACAATAGGCCATTCATCATGTCGGATGAAATACACTGTTTTTCACAGGTACATTTAACCTAAATCCTCTCTCAGAAGAGGGATTATCTCTTAGAAGAACTCTGGCACCACAGTCCCTTTTCAATAGCCACGTCAACCGCTGCCACAAAGGCTGAACATGAAGGGATCAATGGTAGTTTTATCTCAAATTGCACTCAGTGTGTGTTTCTTCCAACTGACATTCATTTAAATGCTTGCTCTAAGACATCTTTTCTCCCTGTAATAGAAAAAGGATCGGATATCCTAACCATTGTTTCCTGGGGAAAAAAAAATAAAATAAAATATTCACTTGGCTAAGCATGAAATACTTCAGATGCTCGTGTTTAATCAACAGTGAAACCAAGTGTAGTTATGTTTGTATTTCATAAATTAAAATGCTAAAATTATCAGATAAGAAACAACATACCCCATTTCATTGCAGCGGTGCTAATAAAACCATTAGAGAGGGAAGGAAACAAAAGTCGCTGTATAATTATGAGTGATTTGCTCCACAGAAGTATTCAAGCCCTCATCTGCAGTGCCGTAGTCGTGCTGCCCGTCCGCGCGCTGCGTCCCTCAGGAAGAGACGCCTTCCCATAGCACACACAACCTGCCATATGCACTGCATTTTTAGTCCCTTCATATTCCATGTGTTTCCATCTGCTGAACAGAAAAATAGAGGGCAAGCCAAGAAGACTACACTGAGGGATGCCCACAGTATCGTCTGTCCGATGCAGATCTTCTGTCGGTGATGTGTGGACCTTGAGAGTTAAAAAGTAATTCACAGGGAAAAGGTTATCGCATGGATCTGCTATTTGTCCCTGCAAAGGCGACTGCGAGGTGTGGGTGAGGTTGAACAACGCCTGGCTCTGCAGTGCTGATGTATTTTGTTCCCGGATCCACATCAATTTTCTTCTAATTAAACAAAGGAGCAAGATGTTACAGTCGATACCATAAGCCTGGGATTTTTATCCAAGAATTCTGTCAAAGCATGGGGTCAAACCTGAGCAGCAGGTTGTGGGCATGTTTTGGTAAACGCAAGTGATGCAGTCAGATACCCAAAGGTCAGATTTCCTTGGAGCTGGGCTGGAGGTAACTACTGATACTCAGGTTTATAATGTGCTCTGGGAGTTTGACAGTTTTCAGTCATCGTTTATATTCCAAATAAGGACTTGATCTCATTTTCACAGTCAGTGATAAAAGTCTTACTGATCTCAACAGGACGTATTCTATCTCTAAATGCATATGTTACTGACTGAGAAATATTTATCTGCTCCTGGGAATCCTGCCCAGCCGTAGGGAATGCTGCAGTGACCTACACACATCAAGTCTATTGTGCTCCGTTCGGGGTTGGAGGTAACATAACCTGCTGGTGGGCGACCTAAGAGATATGGCAGACGTATCATGAGCTGAAAAAGAACGAGTAATAGATTAGACCAAAATGACCACACACTGCTGTTTTTCCCCGTACGCTCCAGGTCTGCCTGACCTCTTCCATCCATCTCCCTGGGCAAGTCAGTGCTGCTGTATTGATCCTGGCCATGCTGGTGTGGCCAGGATGCCAAGGTGGGTCCTTTCACAGCAGCTTGGGTGTCTTTGGATAGCAGCACTCTGTGCAACTGTAGCACACACGGAGATATTTGTCATCCATAAAGATGCAGGAGAAGGTCGGAGAGGGACTTTTTACAAGCTCAGGTAGTGATAGGACACATGGGGTAATGGCTTCAAACTGGAAGAGGGGAGATGTAGATGACATAGGAAGAAATTTTTCACTCTGAGGGGTGTGAGCCCCTGGCCCAGGTTGCCCAGAGAAGCTGTGGCTGCCCCATCCCTGGAGGGGTTCAAGGCCAGGTTGGACGGGGCTGGGAGCAGCCTGGGCTGGTGGGAGGTGTCCCTGCCCAGGGCAGGGGGTGGAAACAAGATGGTCTTTAAGGTCTCTTCTAACTCTAACCATTCTGTGATGCTATGAGTCTTTCTCCTTCGTGTACTTTTCAAGGTTGATGCCAACCAAATAGGCCAATGCCTTAAGACATTTCCATTCCTGCAGAGCTGGCGAAGGGCTCTCGCAGCATCGCTGAGAAGCTGGTGTGGACACTGTGTACCTGTCGGGTGTGGAAAAAGCTGCTTTAGGGTAATGCAAAGTGTTCAGCTTGCAACTTCTTTCATTTGCTGCTGCAGTGGCAAAAATAAAAATGGGTGAGGAAGGCTAGGGAGGATTGTTTTCAGCATTTTTAAAGGTCCTTTGTCCCCAGAAGAGTTTTGATCAAAACACTGACAAGGTCAGCTCTTCCTGGGGTAGAACCCAAAGTTTCAGTTTAGGAAACAAACAATCCTTTTATCTCCTAATTTCAGATGTGCCTTTGCTCTCTGTGGACCTGAAATCTCCAGTTGACAGCACAGACTGACAGATTCTGTCTTACAAATGCTGTGTTTAAAATAGATGACCTTTCTTTATATAAGGATGCTAAACTATCTTTTATCGTCTTTTCTTTTTTCAAATGGATATTTTTATCTTTGATTTTTCTCTGATGTTAGCAGTGACCATGAGCCAGGTTATCAGTAGAGCAGTTGTATTAACCTGTGCGAGAAGAGATTTATATTTTTAGTTGTTGTGGTCAGTAGTGTCAGGGAACCCAGAACATTCGTTAGCAAGTCAGTAGCTCGTTTTTTGAGTTTGTAGTGGTTTAAGGAGGTGCTTGCTCAGCAACCAGCGCTTTGTTCTGAAGTAATACCTGTGTTTATCGGAAATGTATATTTTGATGTCTTCCTAGGTATCTTATTAGAAAACATTTTGGGGGTGTGTTTCAGGAGAGGAAGAAAGCGTACTGAACAGTGCTTCATTTAATTTGAACTTTGTGTCTTGAAAGAACTTTTTCAACCAAACTGCTAGGAGGGGTTGATGAAGGGGGTGTTTACTTCCGTGACAATTAGCGGTTTGAGAACCCTCAGTGGCCTGAAATGAGCCTCTCCTCTCGGCTGATGCAGGTAGGTCTGCACAGAAAATTTGTGAAAGTCCTTCCTACTTTCTCAACTAACTGTAACAAATTTCAAAGTGTTAAAATAATTACTTGTTAACTTCTAACACATTGGATTCAAATTAGAGGATGAAACATCCAGTGTAGGAAAGTACCTTCAGCAAAAAGAGCCCCATAAGCATAAGGCCTCCTAATCACTGAGTCACAGTAAGGTTTTAATGGTCTGATTTATTTTTTTAAAAAAATCAGTTAACTTGCACAATTATTTGTCAGTTTTAATGGTGGCCATTTACTGTTTTGTAGGGAATTACTTAGTTACCAGATGAGAAGAAAATGTGCCTGTAGGTTCTCCAGGGAAGGGGTTTGGAGAACTCGGTGCAAGTCTCACCTGAGCTCTTTGCAGCATGTTACTAGGGGAAAATGATATCCGTGTACTCAAAAGTAACGCTTTCAGCTTAGAAAGGGAAGGAAATAAAGGCAGCGCTAACTCCCCGAGATGTGCCAAAGCCAATGGTGGACTGACTGTCCTCATCCAGAGCTTGTCTCCAGGGTGATCCAGTTCACATTAGTTGCAAACTAATTTTATGTTAGGAATAAAGATGACTTTGAGGGAAACCAATAGTGTGAGAAAGAGACAGACAGAAAAGGCATTAGAATTTGAAATTAAAGCTGGCTTCATCAATAGATACAATTAAAATTATCTATGGAAGAGATTATCCAGTAAATAGGTTTCAACCATATGGCTAAAAATGAAACATAAATAAATTTTAAAAAACCCCAATATCTCAATTGTACAGAAATAGTCTAAACCATCACTTTTTTCTGGATTTGTTGGGATGTCAAACATGCTGTGGGAGCGAGTGCAGAGCCTGGCAGGGGCAGTGCTGGCGCTGGGTGGTCCTTCTTGAGCCCGCGCGTATTGCTGAGCTTGTTCTGTCGCGTATATTGATTTGAATTTTAATGCATGCCAAGGGCACCTTCAGCTTTCAGAAAGGCGCTATTGTTTCCAAAGACCTGAAATTGATAACAGCAGTAAAAAATTCCTTGGGAGCTCCTGGTGCTGCCGCTGCCCGGGCTCCTGCACTGGAGGCCAGTGTGGCAAGTCCTGTGCTCCAGTGCACGTTTAATGTAATACGTGCATTGATTTGTGCCAACATAGCGGTGAAGATAAGAGACAAGCAGCTATATACTACTCTCTTCCAATTATTGAGCTGGAGCAACTGCTACAGAAGCAAATATATGGCACTGGACTCCTGCAAAAATAAATTACAATAGTGAATGTTACTGACTGCAACAATTTGGAGACGTATAAGCCAGTTGAGAAACTTCTATTAATATCACTGCTACTGATGTGTGAAATATAACCTCTGTCCCTGGGCTCTGCCAGCTGGCCTGCGTGGTGCCGTGCTGCCGCAAGAGCCGGTCAGGGAGAGGGTAGCCAGGACGGGGATTTGGTAGCTGCTGTTGGAGTATCTTGCACCGTCTTCCTCCTCCCTCGGTACCATCTTGAAGACATTCAACCTGACCCATTTTTCAAAGCAGATCTATGCCTGTGGACTGAGCAGCCCGTGTGTGCCCGATCAAGAGAGCAGGACGTGACAAAAGCCACCCACACCGGCTCCCTTAGGTGAGACCTCGTCTCCTGAGTCTTGCTGGAGACACTGCTCAGCCCAGGGCTGGGGCAGGCAGACGTCCTCTGCGCTTGCGCCCATGCCTTGTCTCACACCGCTACTTCATTCAGCTGCCTCAGTGCTGTCCTACAACTGCGAGAAAAGACTCGTGCCCATTCGTACGGTCTGTTTCTTAAAGCCTTTCGAGGTGGGAGGTGCCATCTGGGCACTTCTGCGATAATAGTGCAGGTATTTGTTTCCTCCCAATTTCTCTATCCCGTTGCGCAGAGCTTGGTTGGCATTAAGGATGCAGGAAGGCTCCTTCATTTTCTTTCAGATTAGTTAAATTGGGAAATAAGTGAGCAGGAGAAGGCAGGAATTAATACAAGATTTTTCCATGCAGATCTGAAAGTGGTTGAAGGGAAGAATGCAGGTTGTGGTGCAAGACAGCACAATTGGGCAAACAACCAAGTATTTTGATGAAAGAGGTGATACTCGGCTGGGAGAAAGGTTTTTCTGGAGTCTGCTTAGATTACACCTCCGCAGGGCACAAGCCATTCATGTTGCAATGGGATTTACCGGGCAGGATCAGGTTCTCTGTTTTCTTGACTTGGAGCAAAGGAGAAGATGGGACGGGAGCCAGAGCTAATTGTGAGCACCAGGCGAGCCCGGAGTGCCGCCCTTGTGCAAGAAGACGGGCCAGGGATCACCCCGGGATGTAACCTCCCTTCTCCCCCTGCCTCCCCCCATCCGAGAGACGCGTATTACTGCGGAGAATGGCACTGTTGTGATGGGGAGCACGTATGCGAGGAGGAGGACGGGAATGAAATAAGCCCGTATTTTTTTTAACCTGCAAGTGCGGCTGGAGATAAGCCCCACGGGCTGAGTTCTGCTGCGGGCAGGGAGGTGGAGAGCGCGGGAGTGGGGAGCCAGCTTGGCAGCGTGGTACCCTCGCTGAAAAGCCATCAGCTTTCCTGGGGAAAAAAAAAACCACAGCAATGAAACACCTGCGTCATTGCATCTGTTGGGCAGAAGCTTTTACATTGTTAGGCAGCGAGCGTGGAGATTTTTTCGATGTAGCCCGTGTAGCACATGTTGCGAGGGTTGTCATGGTGAGCGCTGAATATCAAAGTACAAACACGCGTAAAACCTACACAAGCTGCTGGTGTGTAAATTAAAGTTGCCCTCAAGTAAAGACACGGAAAACTCATGTAAATGATGCATTCAGTATTTATGACTTGCGTCCTCAGAGATTTCTGTCAGCTAAACTCCCTCTGTAACAGGCAGCGGACTCTCTCTTGTTCAAACCATCCATAATTAATGCAGACTCAAAAGGGTTTTATGTTGACTTAAAAAAATATATAACTTTTGTGTCTGCTGTCTTTCCAGAATCACTGTTTTGGATGATGGGAGCCTCCGGATTGTCAACGTCACCAAGTCCGACGCGGGGAGTTACACCTGCGTGGCAACAAACCACTTTGGGACGGCAAGCAGCACGGGCAGTCTGGTTGTGAAAGGTAATTGCAGGTTTTATTGCGTATGACTGCTATTCCATCTTAGCGTCTAAGAGCGTCCGAAGCAGCCCTTTCCCCTCTGATGCAAGTGGAGTCTGGGGGGATTAAGGCGTCCCTTTGCACCTCGGAAACCTGCTGAGCCTCGTGGGTCGGAGGGGACCACAGAAGGGCTCTGGGGTTGGGCCGAGTGATGGTGCTCACAGCAAGTTAATGCATTTGTTTTCACACGTAGTTTAAAATTATACTGCAAATGATACAGGAATTGTAATGCAAAGCCAGGTCCCTGGTCCATGGTGCCGTATGACTTGTTCCTAGCAATGGCCAGTAATCGCGCTTGAGAAATACTTGCTGGTGCTGCAGCCAGCTGTGTCCTAAGATTCAGCTTTGCAAAGGACATGCTTGTGGAGAAATCTTGCCCCCAGCATGCCGAGATCAGGTGGTGTCCTTTAAAAACATGTCTTAGCTAGTTCAACTTCATTTATTCTTGTTACTCCTCAGCTTCTATTATCTTTTTAAAAAACATCTGAGCTCTGCAATATAGCTTTACCTTGTTCCAGAGTGAAACAAGAGTTTCACCCTTGCAATTCAGTGTCATAATTTTGGAAAAGACGCACAAACTCTGATTTAATTTCATTATTTCTTATCCAGGGATGAATTTCTGCATTTTGGGAATTCCAAGCGTTCATTCATGTGTGTGTGTGTTCAGAATTTTTCTGTCAAATATTTTTTTCAAAAGCAAAAATATTGAAGATAATTTGATAAACAATGAGAGACACTGACAGAAGCCTTAAACTATTTTTTGGCCTGCTTTTGAGTAGTCTGATGTTTGATGAATTATTATAGGCATGAATACATAGATTATTACACTTATAATCACTCTCCCATCTCCTCATTATTTGGGGAAAAACCTATATTGGATAACAAATCAGGAAAATTGATTACAAAGCAATAAATCAATCACAGAGCTCTAATGCTGTCAGTTTTAATTCTCCCTTATATTGGCATTGATGGATAGTATTTGGTTAGAGGCTCTCCCCGTCCATTATTTTTATGGTGTGTATAGGGAATACTTTAAAACGTTTCAACGCAAGTTTTAATCTGTGGGTTTGATAGTCAGAGCAGATTTCAGCAAGGAATGTCAGGATCAGGCCGGTGCTGAGAGAGCTGCTGAGCCCCTGCTGTCCTTACAAACTGACAGTTTTTTCTCTGTTTTACTCTGACCAAAATGTTTGGCTCTGCCTTCGCTCTCCAGTGAGGGATGTGGGGTTAGATGCGATGTTCCTGGGGTTGTCCTCCACTGCACTTGGCCCTTCTGCTTCCCTTACACCAAGGGGCCAAACAGTGCAGTGCCAGGGTGGAGGGCTGTGTTACCCTTCGTACCTTCTACACGCATTTATTGTAAGAGGAGTGATGGAGCCCACTGACACCAAGAGTTCGTCAAGTTTGGAGCTGATTTGAACAGCTTGTGTGGCATTTGCCCCTGCCTGTGTCGGTCCCTGTGAACAGAACCCGAGACAAGTGAAGATGGACGTTAGATCTCGGCGTGAGCTGACTCTGCCTTTTCTTAATCGCTGTTGTCCTGAGGAGGCACCCACAATAAATTGCTGGGAAAGCACCGCTCGAGGAAAACGAACGTAAAAAAGACCTTGTCAATTATTAAAAGGGTCAATCAGCTACTGTCTGCCCCAGAGCAAAACAGTGACAGCAGCTCAGACGTCCTTCCCTGGACCCCTGGGGACGGCAGGAGGGTGGCATGTTCGCGCAGCGGGAGGTACCGGCTGCATCCACGGGCACGGCCAAGGTCGTCCTGGTTTTCGGAGTGCTGCAGGGCACTGAGGGGCTTCAATTGGGGTCTGCAGTTTAAGGACCACTTGTACAACTGTAAAAAAAGCCAGTCGTTGAAAATAGGGCTGTTTGGTTTCTGTTATTGAAGAGTCAGCTTCTATAATTCCCAGTTTATCCTTTCTTCCTCGTGGTACTCCGAGCTATTGTACCTGATCTTTGGGTTCACGTGGTTTACAAATCACTCTTCTTTGCAGTAAGGTTATAAAGGATTAGCAAGTACTTTTTTCTCCCTCAGTGCTCCGTTTTAACTCGATTCCATTAGCATTAATGGGAGCGACACATGTGCATGAAACAGAGAATAAACTCTTAAGCCTGAGATGTGGATATTAACAGCAAGCTGAGAAATGCAATTTCAAAGTCTATCCCATAAAAGGTATAAAAGAGCAGAAACTATTCTGAACTCCAAATGAACTGTGTAAAATACTGTATTTTATACTGAAATGCTTGAGTTTCTCTGCCCTAAGTAAAACACCAGCAAGTTTGGACGGAAATATGACCGAATACCTTACTTTCACTCAGTTTCATGGTGTACAAAAAGACTAATTTATCAGCTGATTAGTTTTTTGACCTTGATATGCTTCTATTCTTTTCTAACTCATGTCACTGAGTAAAAAACTGTGAAGGTCAAAAGACATTTTTTCTAACCTTCCTGTGTTCTTCTATTAATATTGCAGGTTCTCCTTTCTTTTGTTTTTAAATTTTCTTTCTGTCTCAGGGACAGATACCGACAGTGTCAAAGACAGTGTAGACAAGGATGGGAGGAGGAGGAGGAGGAGGAGGAGGAGAATGTCTGTTACACCAGAACCAAGGAGCTTAAAATAAATCTCTGGCAAACAACCAGAAAGGGATGAATAAATATTCATATTATGCATGAGTAGACAGCTTAAAAAATATGAAATTCTGACGGGTGCCCATAGGGCTGTGTATTAACATGCTGTTGTCAGAGCTGGTGAACCTCAGTGGTTTTCTGAACCACTGAGACTGTGGTTTGGGTTTGTGGTGTTGGTTGGTGCTAAATGAGAACCGCTCTGGCCTCCGAGACCTGAAATCTTGCAAACTTGCATGTACGGTTTGACCTTTAAATTAAAAAGCAGGATTGAATTTGTAAGGATGGAGGAGAATCCCACAGACAGTGTTCAGAGCTATGTAAAACACGGCATGTGTTTACATGTAGTATATAAATATTAATTTTCCATCTTTTTTTTTTCCATTTTTCCCTGTACTTGAGGCTAAATGTTTAATTCTTCCAACACTGAGAAAGAGTGTAGACTCTCTCAGTACTGGGGTATTAAGTGACAAATAGTAAAAACAGACATAGACTGAACAATACGAGTTTATTTGTATTTAATGTAGTGATATAAATTGGCTAATACAGCAGAAGCTCTGAAATGGGAAACTAATTTCAAGGCATCACAATAAAAGCTCTGAACGTAGGGGGTGGAAGGAGAGGCTCCTGGTGCCAACGTCCCAGCTCAGTGACTGAGACCCAAATGGAGTTTCTCCGGCAGCATTAGGTGTGGGAGAAGCAGCGAAAAGAAGCTAATGACAGAAGGCAGAGACGCCACCCTTTCTTTTCCAGGACGAGAAAATCCTTGTCATTCGGCTCATTTCCCCGCAGGCGCACTAAAAATCTTGATGAGCCTGTGGCCGCCTTTGCTTTTCTGATGTTGGAGGCGAATGGGTCGTGGCACCCACCGTCGATGCGTGGGGCTGCTTCTCGAGCATCTGCTTTCCTTCTGGCTGTGTTCTGAGCTGTAACTCTATCTATATATAAAAACAGAGATATTTATGTGAATTTTTATTTATATATGCATTTTTATACAACTCTGTCTTTAAATCTAATCATTCAGCTTGGCTCCGCAGCCCGTATCCGGATGGTGCGGTCGTTTGTCATTTCCATGTCGGCAGCGGCGGTTGCAGAGGCGAGCGGAGCTGCTGCTGTGCCTGAACTGGGAGCTGTGGGTGTGGAACTGGTGACAGGGGAGCCTCACAGGGACTGCCATCCCTGCTCGCGGTGTGGTCGAGATGCTCTTAGGTTTCAAAGCGCCCCAGCCTGCCAGAAATGGCTTTTCGTACCATTTATTACCCAGTTGCCTTTGATTGCAGACCAGCGTGACCCAGTCCTTTCCAGTCCCCTTATCTCTGGGGTTTAATGGACAGAAGCAGCATGTGGATGCCTGGTGTAGGATCTGCGCATTTCTGTTCTTGTGGGGAAGTACAGCAATGCTGCTCACATTGTTGCATCTCCGACAAGGGCAAGTTCCCATGACTTTATTTGCCTGCTTCATTATGATGCACCTTTAACATTTTCCTACTGCTATTAGCTCGTCTCGTTTGGACTGTCAGGGGAGGGCTCAAGGCAGTAAAAGCAAGAGAACTTTTCTTAGCTGGTATCCATAGCGCTTTACAAAGATAATGTCAGTAGGTTATTTTTTCCTCACGCTTGAATAGACTGATAGTCTTGATTTTGTTCAGCACAGTGATCCGAATTATTTTCTATAAAATTGCATATTTTCCATTCCAAGCCTATTCCTTTGTGCGAACGTTGAATTGGTGTATTGCATTTAAAATTGAAACGATTGATTAAATACGGTAAATTGCGGTCCATTATTGAGTAACTTTTCAGAGACTTCAAATGTTATTGCCTTTAAACCTGCAGTTTTTACTGTGTTATTCTGGTCCTTTAAAAGTAGCTGGGCTCATAGTTCAGGGCAGTGCTGTGCTGATCCGCATGGACACAGCGTTGGCCCTCTCTAAAGATGCAATGGCCTTCCTGGCCCCTCTGGCCATCTCTGGTTGTCACCATTTTGACATCAATTGATCGGTATTGAACTATGTTCCTTGGAAAACGCCTTGCGCTTACCTCGTATCCATGGGGATAGAGTGGATTTATACTACTGTGGATTGTCTTAGTAGATAAGGAGTAACCATTTTTTCATCTTCAGAGATTATGAATATTATGCTGCCCATAAAAATCTGAAGAGTTTAGTTCTCCAGCTCCACAGGTGTGCGCCAGTGGAGAGACATCGCTCTCTAATGCCTGACCATCTGTCTGCTATTGCATGTTTCGGAAGTTTTGGGTGGAACAAGGCTGATAATGCACGGTGCAGGGTTTCTTCAAGTCATTTGTGGCTTAATTTCCACATAATACAGTAAGCCGGTGTGTGCTAATGAGCAGACATGCAATCAAACAGAATTGCTTATGCCTCCTTTTCCATTTGGGCATAATGTTCTTCGGTTGGGCTGAGGTGACTTTGATACCTTCATACCCATCAGCCCTCTGAAGCTGAACGGCACAGAAGGTGGGGGCAGATGCCTGTGCACCAACAGTGCTCGGCATGAAACACCAGCTTCAGAATTTCACAACAGTGGTTCTTTTTTACCTTTGAAGATGTCATCATAGCCCCCCGTAATTGTGTTAAAGACAACTTAGTGTAATGCCTTCAGTTTGATACTTTTTTAAGAAATGTATTATTTGTTTACAAACATAAGGGTCCAGACAGATTGTTAAATTAATCCCATTTTTATATTATAGTAGTCTAAAGAATAAAACTCAGAAAATAGGTCAAAATCAGGTGGAGAATCATACAGTCAGAATGATATCCCTCATGGGTTTTCATGGTATTATTTTATTCTTTTGGAAATGTTCACACATTACCATGATTCTGATTTTTTTTAATTGGTTATTCATAGTTAAACTCAATCCAGAGTGAGTATCCAGAGCGTTATTGTACAAGTTGTAGATCACACTTGTGTGTTCCTTACAAAATTATTTCCATCCTTACTGTATGTGTCAATTTATATCTTGGTTTATACTTAAAAATAATTTATTTCCGTGATCCCAGAGACTGATTTCTGCATATCAGAGCTAGTATTGCTGACTCTCTTCTTCAGCATCTTCTTTGGCTTCAGTGCCAGCCTTCAATCTACGCTGTGGCCTTTTGTGCTACTGAGATCAGCAAACGCTGGGCTTGTTGACAGCTGAGCTGGTTCTCAAATGCTGCCATCACTGACTCCATCAATAGAAAAAGATGGTGATTGATAAACCTGATCTTCTCTTAGTGAAAAAGACACGTTTTGAATTAATTCTCCTGACCCGTGCAGAGGTGCTGGGTGCATTACCAAAGTGGCTCCGTGTGTTAGGGTGTGCTCTGAATGGGTCTGGCTGCAGAGGAACTGTGCAACGCTTTTACTTTGCAGTTGTACAAAATGCTAATCTTTCTGCAAGGAGTGTTTGTATTTCTGTTAGTGTCCTTTTTTGTTTTGCTTTTTTTTAACCAGTAAATACCAATAACTCTAGCGCCGTGAATTTTCCCAGCTGTTCTCAGCTATGTCAGGAACTACGTCTGAGTAACCAGGATATCAGTTGCTTGGGCCTGGGGGTTTAACTTCTTTCCCCCAAGACAGTAAGCCAGCCATACATTAAGATGTTGGTTTTTTTTTTTTTACATTAACCAGGGGGAAAATACAGCAGATACTTAAATCTGTTGACCCATTTAAGCACTATCCACATGACTAGAAACCCTCTCTGTACCTCTCTGATTCTTCCCCCGTCAGACACGCTACTGGTTCTTTGCTCGTATGGAAAGCTGTCCCAGGAAGCTATTGCAGGCGTTTTCCCCACCATCCCTCCATATGTCATGGGTTTAGCGGTTAGTCATTTTGAAACATGAATAGCCCCTCCGTCACTCTGAGGTCTGTCTTGATCCTTCCTTGTTTAAGGTCATGCAAGGTCTTTATTTTTCTTTCCTTACAGTTTGACTCAATCTAATTTAAATTCATGTTGGTTACGCCGCAGCCCTTAAGAAAGGACCCAGTTAAATGGCACCTGGTGTTGAAAGCACAAAATATAATTTAAAAAAGAGAGGCAGGGTTTAAAGTAATAATCCCAGAGCAGCACTTTAGGGCTGCCCATATTTTATGGGCTTTAAATAATTATGCTGGGTAGCACACGAGGTGTGTGTTCGCCTGGTATTAAAGCCAAGTTTTTCTACACTTACCAAAGAATCAGAACTCTGAAAAAGTCAAAAGTTTTATTGTTAAAGTGTTTTTTAGTAGTAGCTGGACACAGTTTTTATATGTAGCCCAGAAATTAATTAATATTTCTTATGAGACGTAGCACATTGTTTTTAAAAATTTCAGGGAGAAAAAGTCACTTTAGAGTATAAACTGTTGGTCTCCAGAATCTCTAAATCAGGGATTTGTAGGCAAAAATAAGATTAGAGAGCGCCATAGAGACGGGTAAGCACTGAATTATTCATGAGTACATGTTCCTGTATTCTCATGTTTAGGAAATAAGACTTATTTCTAAGTTTGAAAATTTTTCTTGACTTCTAACTCACAATGAGTAGCAAATGCCTGATTTTAACAATTGACAATGAAAGCAATAATCTGTGGCCGTAAAATTGCAAAGGAATATATTCAGCTCTAATTGGACTATTTCCACCAACACCAATTATTTCTAGGACACAATTAAGGGTATTTTGCTAGGTTTAAGTAAAATTATGACCCAAAGCACTGCATGAAAGGCACAATAATAAATGTGGGAGCTGTGCATCCGCCGCATCTCCTCCTCCCTCCCCTCAACCGTGGTTGCCCCAGCGCTTCAGGCTGCTCTTGGCTGGATCTCCTTAACGAACCCAGAATGGAAAAACTTCGCGTAGAAGCTGGTGATGGGGCTGGTATCCAGTAGATACCTCAGGGTCCTTGCAGCTTTTAAGGAGCTCTTCTCCATCTGGCACTTCAAACACAAGGTTTAATCAAGTATTTTATAGTTTCAGGCAACCAACGTGTTTATTTCCAACTTAAACCACAGTCGAGGTTGTTGTACAATGCCTATCCAGACTGCCTTCTGCAGTTATAAGGAGCTCACCTTCGTGTTTCAGAGCTGGGAGGTGCATCTCCTCTGCGCGTGTCACACCTGAGTCTGGTAGACATCTAGGTTTTCTCCCAGCTCCATTCAGGTGCGAACCTGAGGTCATCAGAAAAATCAGGTCAGCCCCAAAGCACCCCAGAGAAGATGAAATAGCTGTGTATCATGTCAGCGTTTCCATTTTTCTGACAGTTCATTGAAGCAAAAAGGTTGTAATTAGTCTGAGATTACAGAAGTGGCAAAAGGAGAAGCAGATGCCTTGTCTGCTGTGGAGCCTTCCCTAAAGCCACCCCTCTTCGGTTCTGCTCAGGCGCATCTTTTGCTTTCGATTCCCTTCATGTGAACTTGTCAAACACGACAGCAGCGGGCTGCTGGCTGCATTGTGCTGGAGAAGGGTGGGCACCTTACTCCAGCATCGATGGGGTCCATCACAGGCATCAGAGGGACCAGCCCGTGGCTGGGTATTTCCCTCGGCCCCTCTGGGGACGTGTCATAGCGCAAGTTGGTGGTCAAACTGTTGAGTGAGGCTTGACTCGCAACTTGGGAATGAGGAGCGCAGGAAGGTGCTGGTGGTTTCTTATTTGAGAGGAGGAAAAAAAAATAGGTCAGCTGCTAAGGACAAACCCAGTAAATGGCAAAGAAACATGGAAATGAAATGAGCTGTAAAATACCAATGGTTTGCTCTTTGGGCTAGTTGAATGAAGTAAGTTAGTTGGGGTTTTTTTCTTGTAAACACTTACTGATCATAACAAAACTTGTAAACATAATACAACCGTTAAGCTTCATTAAATTTGCAGCAGACAATTAATTTTTTTCAGGCAATTCAAAGGGTCTTCTGTAGTACCGATTCAGTTTAATTGAACATATTACCACAAGCAGACAATAAGAAATATATTGAAGATATCCATCTGGCTTGCGCTGAAAACCTCGTGTGTTTCGTTTTCTGTGCCTGTCACAGGCCTTACTAATTGCCTCATTTTGGCTGTTTTACAATCAGTGTGATTTAGCCATTAACGTGATAAAAGTCGTCTCGGTGAAGAGCTTGATATTAAAAAGCATAGATCTCCCGCCTATCTCTCTTGCCAATTTTGGACTTATCTCTAGCATTATTAGAGTTATATTTTTAAAAGCAGAAATACAAACATATTGACTCTTACGCAGCAGCTTCTCCAGGTACTTTGCCTATCTGATTCTGATGTAGAGAGTGCCACTTGGTGGGAAATATTTCCTCTGGATAATGGTAAATGCAGCAGTTTTCTTCCCCCCAGTTCTCCCACCACCACCTTCCCCTTTCTCCTCTGTGTCCCTCCAACCCCCAGCCAACCTTCAGGCACGCCAGGGGTCTTAAAGCTGGTAGCTGCACAGGTTAATAAGGAAGTCAAGACAAGAGCAAGTGGCTGTTGGTTATAAATATACCTGATTCAGCACATAATGTGGAAAAAAAAACTTTTTGTAGAAAAGTTCAACCATTATGTCTGTACACTGTATAGAAGGGGGGGGGGAGATTTCAAGTTTTTGTTCTGTATTCTTATCTTTAACCCACAATGTATTGCAGGGTCAGCATTATTGCAACCTCTCCTGCTATAAAAAAAAAGGTTTATAATAATTTCTTAAAAAGCTCAGCGCTTTCATTTTAGGAATTTTCTTGTCCTCTCCCAAAAAAGCAAGAGGTTCAGGAGTTCTCAGTCATCAACAGAAGATTGGGTTGTTTAGCTCATCATTGAAGATCAAATCCATACATCAGCTGAAAGAGCAGATGACCCATAGGTTAAACACAGACTCTTAATGAGACGAAAGCAGGTTAATTAACACTTTTCATCAACTTGCTCCAATTTATTTTAACACGATCCATTTCAGACAGAAAGGTTAAAATATTTTTCAGTTTTCTGAATACAAATGAAAACCCAACGTAGTTAAAATGAAGCCATAGATCAAAGACTTCTGGTAGATATTTTAATGAAAATAAATGTAGTGCATTTGATTATATGCGTTTATGTATGTGATTGTATATAAAACATAAGCAACAAACTATTTTATCCAATAGTTAATTTCCTAAGTGAAGAAGACTAGCCAGAGCTTGTCAACTGGAAATTACTGTCAGACTGGGGATGGTTACAAATTCCTAAGAAAGGGAATGTTCGACTTAATGTTTCCCACACATTTCCATAGCTGTTGCAGAGCTTTACTTTAGCCCTTGGAGAAGAGCTGCTACGAGAAGCAGGAAAAGCTGAGGTCTGTAGGACGAGGCAGCCTGGTTCAACCCAGTTATCGAGGCGGTACCAGCCCACAGAGCCCCAGGAGGGTGCTCCAGGGAGTAAGTCACCTGGAGGTGGTTGAGCTGATGGACCTATCCTGGTCCAGTGGCTCTGGCAATTACAGTTCCTACTCCTGGCTCTGGACACATGTGGGCTACTTGAGAAGAAAGGAATCCAACTGGGGTTGGATATAAGGGGCCGTATCTCCATTCCTGCAGCTGTGTGTGTCCTGGTGGAGTTACAGGGAGTTTCTGGCAGTGGAAGATCCATCTCTTTGAGCTTTTAGTTTCATGCAACTCATTTGGTCTCTAGAAAACTATACGTGACAGTTGAACGGCTGTGGGATGTAAATCCCATGCCTATTCTCTTCTTTGCTCAGGAAGATCTCGCATTGTAAGTCTACTAACATTATGAGTCTGAGCTTCATCCCAAAGGAGAATGCAACTTGTCCTTTTCCAAAGCATGCAGTGGGATGAACTTCCAGACGTGAGTTTCATGGGAATCCCACAAATCTTGGGTAAATTAGGGCCATACCTAAGAGGAAACAATACAACAGAGAAAACTGAGATCACTGTAGCGTACGGTCCTGTTGTGGAAGATGGGAGCATCCGCTTCTCTCCACATTGAAGTAGTTGAGTCTGGCTGTGCAGGTAGTGCTGGGGGAGATGATGATCTAAACATGGCATGCATTGAGAAAGCCACTGCCCACCTCCGTTTCAGGTAAAGATGAAGGAAGCGGTGTGGGAGAATAAAGGGGGAAAGTGATAATGACTCTCTTATCCTTAAGAACTTTATATCCTTGAAAATAGTGACTAAGAACAGACTGGCCTGAAGGCTGTGTTTTTAACATCAAAGATACAGAGGAAGTGTTTAGAGAGCACATTTTCTGTCGTAGGAGGAAAAAGTGTAAGAGTGTTGTAGAAAGGAATCTGGGACAGCACTTGGGGAAATATCAGTCCTTTTGTGTATTTTCTCAGAAGCGTTTTTGGAAGCAGCTTAGCAGAACCAAACTTCCGAGGTTTTGAGCTGTTGTGACTTTTTCCTCCCTGAGTCTAGCTGGATTGCAGAGAGGTGACTCAGAGTTGCTTATCAGGTAATAATAGCCAAGCCTCACATGGATAAAGACAAGGAGTGATGGCTTTTGACACATCAGAGAGTAACTAAAGTGCTGCTGAATGTTGATGAGATGGTGCTTGCAATATTAGGGACTCCTGGGACCTGATTTTCCTCTCTTCTAATGCAATTTCAGTAAGATTATGTGCAATCCCATCAAAGTTAATATGGAGACTAGAGTCCCTTGTCTTAATCCCAAAATCGTGATGGCAGAGGGAATTTAATATCAGACACCACCGGAATAGTTTAAGTTCTAGGTGTGCTGTATCACACTGTTCAAGCCAGTCATTTGGGAATACGACATGAATGTCCTGTTTATGACGCTGAAAAGCAGGTTGACTCTGAAAGGCAGGAAAGTTTTGTCACTGAACTGACTTGCCGTGGCTTGGGTTGGTTCTCTCTGTCTACCTCTGTCACACACATTTGGAATATGGATTTTGCTTTCATTATGTCTGAAGTTTTTAAGTGTATCGTGAAGAACTAGTGATCGAAGCTGTAGGTTTTAGTGCTATGTTTTCTTTTAGCTCCATTGTGGATATATCTAAATAATAATCTTTATTAGAGTTTATTTAGAAAGTCAGCAGTATTTCACCAGGGAAAATTTTGGTTCCTTCTGTGTCTTAAGTACAAAGTCTCTATAAAAATCCAAGTTTGAATCCATTAGCCCTGGTAACTGAAGTGTTTGGTGCCACTGACGATGAACACCATTCCCTGCAGCAGCCAGCCCCGAGTGGGAGTTTTGGGGAGAAATACTGCAGACCTGGGGGAAGCCCCAGCTTCGCTGTGTGCTCAGGGCCAAAGCCGCCGTCGCTGAAACCAGGCTGAGGGAGAGATGGCAGCGCCGCCGTGCTGTTCGTCCCTCCCCTTCTCTGCCCGCATCTTTGCAAGCTGCATCTTGATTCTGGTTTTGAAATCATTTACGTAAGAAAAACTTGTGGCTAATTGGAAGTAAAATGCCAAAAGTCAGGGATGCTTTTTAATGATGCTCTCTGCTGAATTTTTATTCAGTAGAGTGGGAGCTGGGGGTTTTGAGCAAGTTATAATGACGGGATGGTCTTGCAGGCTGTTACTTTCGTTACACATGTGATCCTGCCTCCATCCTGCCCCTTCCCATAACTTCAGGACCTGGGGCTCAACCAGTGAGACAGCAAAACAGTAGGACATCCCTCAGAAGAAGGGTTTGCCTGCTTAGTGTGTCACTGATTAATTGGGACATGGAAACAGGAGTCACTTCTCTGCAAGAGAGCACAGGACACTGAGACATCTTGCCTTCACGGGGAAACAAATTAGGTCTTTGTAGCCCAGAATTTTTGTTTTCCAAGGTTTATTTTGTTGGTTTTGTTCTTACTGTTGCTCGATCTGTTCAGGAATAGGTGTTTGGGCTTCGGTCTCGACTGTGGCAGCGTGGAAGTCTCAACAGGGTTTCAAGAAAAAGTTAATCTTAAGTAAAAGTATCTGTTGCTCACAGTGGTGTGAGAAGGCAAAACAGTTTATAATGAAGGTCTCATTTCCATTTTATATGCTGGGCAAATAAGGCAGCAGATACTTTTAATGACTTCTCAAGGTCAGTAAGGAGCAGAGCTTGGTTTGTTCTCTCTCACTCCGAGGTCGATGCTCGCGCTGGCCTTCCCCCCGCAGAGCAGCCCAGCTCCCTGCCCCTCGCCTGCTTGTCTCCGTCTCCTTTGGATGGAGTTCCGGCAAGCTGAATTGTTCACGTTTGGGCGTGATTCAAAGTGTGACGGTTCCAACTGGTGCTGAAGAGACTTTTCCCCGCGCTCTGGGCGCTCCTGCTGGGAATGCTGCCGGAGAGTGGCCGTTGCCCCCTCGCGCTCCTTCTCCCTCCACTCGGCTCTTGGGATCCTTCTAAACTCCATAGGTTTGTAGCAGAGTTTGTGCACTTCCTTCATTTAACTTAAAATCACAGGTACTTTTTGAAATGAGTATTTTCTGCAAGTTGGCTGGGATAGGCTTAAATGTTTCTGTTATTTATATGTACAACTCAAATAAGAATTCAGTGTTATCATTAACTAGAGGCATCCATTTTCTGTCTGAAAAAACGGTTTATTTAAACAGTTACTTCAATTTTGTTGTAAAATAGTTTTAAATAGGAGAAAATTGGATGTTCCTTGTAACATCAATGATTTTTTCTAAGTTTTTAGTTTATTAAAAACTTTGACATTTTTATTTGAGGTTGACCTTTTGAGCTGACCTGACAAGATTTTTTGGAAACTGAAGATAAATTTTTAAAAGTTATTTGCATAATTGATTACCCTACTTGCCTGCAGATTGTCATACCCTGTCCTGCCCAATGCATAACAACTTTTTAATTATGTCTTGTTGTCAGGATGTCATTTCCTGAGGCACTAGAGAAATGCCCAGATTTCTTTTTAGTGTAGATTGTAAATAGCTTGGGAATTTTACATTTTTCTTTTGCATGGCAGAGTCATTTCTCTGTGGGAGCTATTTGCAAGAAATTCTACTAATGATATTGTAATTATAAAATGGTCGGAGCAGATGCTGCTTTAGAGAAATACTCAGGTTGAAGGCATTTACAGCATGGATAAAGCAACCCACCCAGCAAATAAACCATTGGAAGAGCAGCAGGAGGTAGACGCTCCGTGGTGAAAATGGTGGTGGTCGTTCTTCTTATTGGCAGATAGCGTGAGTTCCAGTGGGGCACTCTCTACGTTGTTCCTGGGGGTTTATATTGACTTTTATGTTCCAATGGGGATTCAAACTCTTTAATAAGCAAACATATTTGGTACTTACTAAAATTAGTGAGTCTTGGTAGCATGTTTTCTGTCAAGATTTTTACATTTTTCTTAGATCTGTCAAAAGGTGGAGGGAGGAGGGCAAAAAGGAATTGTATGTTAGAAACGATAAAAGTTTAGGGTAAGGGAGTAAATCCTGATTGCTCACTAGAGCTCAACAGCACAGACCCACCGGCCCTGAGGGTTAAGGTGTCTGGAAGCAGCAGAGAACATGCTGAACCGAATGGGTTTGTACTTTAAAAGCAGGGTTGTGAAGTGGTAAAACTGCTAAATGGCAGAAGTTTGACTTTGGAATCGTCCCTGGTGCTTTTTTCACTTAGTAACGAGCATCTATTCAGTAGGTCCCAGTTCTTTGCCTCCATAACCAAGAAAGTCACAGTCAGAGGAAATCACTAAAAATGATTTAGCAAGGACAAAACTTTTGTTCTTTTGTGGACATAAGAGTTTTCCCCATGCATGCAGTGTAATCCCTCAGGAGACATTGGGCAAACCAAGTTAGCAATGGAAATCTTCAGTATATTCTGCTGATGTGCAGCACAGGGCTCGTAGTTTAAAATACAACTGTTAGTTCTGATACCTAAGTTATGTTTTTAAGTGCTGGCCTTGACAAAGTCTTTCCAGTCACTGTCCCTGAGACAGGTCCTACAGGGTCAATGAAGTTGGCAAAGCATGCACAAAGTCGTTACATGTTCTGAATTACTTTTTAATTGCACAAGAATCTTTAGCCTCATCTTGCAGAAGTAAAATCTTAGATCCAGTGCCGCTTTTATTCTGCAGCAAATTGAAATTCTCAGGAAAAACAAAGACAAAAAACCTTAAAACGAAATAAAAGAGTGACCTGTAGTGGGCCTTGACACTTGACCGAATGAAAGCAAAAGGAGGTGCTTCCCTTCGGCTGGTTTTATAATGCAGCTTCAGGGCAGGTGTGGGTCGGTAATTGTTACTGCAGCACCTGATAGCCAAAATCCCAATGTGAAGATGATAGTGTCTGAAGTAAGTCAGGGACATCCCTGAACATGCACAGCCACACATGCATATAATCATGAAAATAAATTCACTTTAGGCTATATGTAGCTATATAGAAAAATGGTACTGTGATACCCTCTATGTCTGTGTGTGTGTGTGGCTCTATTGCCAGTATAGTCTGGTTATAACAATAAGGTATTTAGTATTTCTGAGAAATAATTGTGTTAATTTTGAGAACCGAGAGGTATTGTGTCTTTCTGCAAATTACACTATTGTATAAAATGGTATTTATACAGATACTGCATTACAGCGTGTATGTAGGTTTTACTAACTGTGGGTAAATATATTGATAGAGCAGTTTAGCACAAAGGTTTATTTTCACCAAGTTAAAATGCATTAAGAATGAAGCAGAATAATCTTAAATTTGGCTGGTTTCTTATTAATGTAATAGTACAAATTTTTCCTGTTTTCAGAGGTATCGGGAGGTGCTCCCATCCAGTTCCCCGTAGTGGTACGAATGGTGACGCACTGCAGTCACACCAGGTACTTGGGAAGCTGAACGTGTCTTGGGCTGCTTGATAAATGACCTATACGCCAAGACTTGCTTATCCCAAGACGTTTGTGACACATACAAGCCTTGATCTGGGTGACACTAAGGCTGGTTAAGCCATGGATCATTTGCTGGGAAGCTGGAAAAGCCAGGTAGTGATTTTCATGCTGTTCTGTTAAGTTTGACAGCTCAAGAGGCATCAGATCCTAATGACTCTTAATTTAGGATTTATTCTTGCATGTCAGCTAATTCCCACCATCGTGGTCCTGATGAGGAGGGTATAGATAATAGACGTAGAACTCAGATAGGAAAGACATAAAGCACATACTATACCGTAAACATGCAAAGACTGTGCCAGTCACTTCATAATTTTGCAGTTTGAATGCCTGCATATCACCTTACTGGTGCTCTGCTTCTCTTTGAAAATCTTTTATTTATGGTCATTGCTGTTCAAAACATATTTAAAAGCCCCATACGTCAACCATCTCAGCAGGCTGAACTGGTCGAAGGGGCAAAATGGTGTTGGCCACTGTGTAGCAGGGCTGCATGGCCAACGGCGCGGCCTTTCGTTGGCACAATTACCTGTGGTTTGCGTTACAAGGAGAAAACTGTGATTGATCCTTGAGTGACTTGCAATTTATCAAAGATTAGATATGATTTGTCCTGTATCTGATTAACCTTCTCTGTAAGATGGCCATCATTTTTGCAATGACAGTAGATTATTCCATACTTGAAAAGACGGATATCAGCTAGTTGCAATCAATAGCCCACAAAAGGTGACACCTTGAATTCACTGGGTTATCTGTAAAGTGTGTCACAAAGGGTTCAATCGTTTGTCAAATACACCGATTTCATTTAAGGCACCTGTGAAGTAAAGTGCCTTTTATTTTAGTCTGAAATGCGAAGAGGTGGAGAAGGGATGTTTGGGTTTTGTAGTGTGATCAGGCACTGTTGCATGCTGCCATAAAGAGCAAGTACACTTTTCTGTGAGTGACAGATCTGATTGTCATTTCCAAACCCCATTACGTATGATTTTCTTTGTCACAATTGTATGGAGAGAGCTTGATTTGATAAGATTGCATTGCACTAGGTAAAATGGAGGTTAAAATGAAGTATTGTGCCCTCTTGTTATTTAAGTAACACTCTGTACTCTCAGTGGAGTGGATATATTTTCATATATTTTGTCTTTGAATTTGCTATAATGGCACGTCCCTCCCCAGTATCCTTTGATGCGATTCCATTCTTAATGTGTTTTCAGATTTAAATTAACCTTCATTTATTATTCAGCCACACAAAGAATGCATATTTGAGTGTGCAGAAATGCAATCCCTTGATTGACTGCCTGGTCCCTGCCTGGGAGGTGCGAGGCATTAATTCCTGGGAGGGAGACTCTTACATCAAGTTTAGACAGTTTTCAATCTGCAGGAAGCTCCTTTTTAATGCCAGTTTAAGAAATATGTTAATAACTGGTGCCTCGACTGCAGTTCAGCTCTGAGTGAAGCTGAGGAGGAAACTGCCATTCTTGAAAGGAAATCTTCAGCGCCTGGATGGGACAGGTTACTTCGGGGCACAGTCACGAGGAACAACATTTAAACTCTCCTCTTAACAAAACCTTGCCCACACTAACAGAAAACAGGGCCTGTCGAAGAGAAAGGGGTTTACACAACGTGCTGAAGCACCTGTCTAAAAAATAATTGCATCCTTCCACTGCCCTGGTTCTGATATGGCAAGGTTTAAGCCAAGTGAACTGCAAGGTAAGGATCCTCTATCAGGAAAGCAATTTTAGCACGTCCTGAATGTCCAGCTCAACCGTGTGTGTTTCTGAATCGGAGTCTCCGCTCTTCCAGGAAAGGTCAGATGTTCCACCTTCCTTTCCTTAATCCCCGCTAAATACATGGCCATGTATCACTGCCTTCATTGCCAAAGATCAGTGCTGCCTGATTGCATGGGGAGGTCTAGACCGCTATCCACATCTATTTCTAAAATCAGGGAAGTGAGTTTAGTCCCAGGCCTAAATTCCCTTTTCTGAACTGATAGTGTCCCTTTCGCTTTTAATAAGATTACATTTTATTAGGCTGAACTACCACAGTACACGCCAGAGGATAATGTAAGTGCTGCAAAATTTTCTGTTAAGAAACGCGCCTTATGAATCAGTTACTTGTCTTGCGAGAGCACATGTATAATAGCTGATTATATGGAAAGGAAGAGTTATATCGGCATAAGAACCACGTGCCTGCTCCTGAAAGCATCTCTGTGACTCATCACAGCTACGTCTGTGATATTGTAAAGGCCAAATGTTGTAAATTCTTAGCCTTTCCTCATTCCTTTCTAATCTAAATATTGGCCGTGCCCCATGAAGTGCTCAGACAATCTATTAAGAGAGCTGTCGTTTGCTATGCTAATTCATACTATGTGTTTAGTTGTTCGCCGGTTATTAATCTCTTTAGTTCAGGGTCACATTTTTCTCTCCTCAGCGTTTCTCATAGTGTCGGATGGTGCCCGGAGCACCGAGAGCTCCCAGAAGTTTATCTCATCAAGTCTCAGCTGCTTTTGACTTTATGGTCTTGGATAAATGTTTCATTCACAAATAGAACAGAGAGAAACATCAGAGCACATTTGAGTGTTAATGTATTGGACTTTGATTCTTTGGTTGCTCATAGAAAACAGATGATTCGACCTTCAAGATTGATTTTTAGTATCTCCAGACATGATTTGCCTTGAAATCAATACAATAATGCAAAATGTCACTGCAAATAGAGGACATTGATCTGCAGTGCATTAATTAACTCCCTCCGATAAAAACCAAACTGAAAACAGTAAACATGCTGGTGTTCCAAAAAGAGAAAACGTGAGTCCCAAATACTCAAGTTTATAATTTATCTACAAGAAAACTCTATTTTAAAATCTTGTGCATGGAATGGTTTATGCAGATAAGCAAAAAATGTGGGTAGATCTTTAACATTGTGACAGTACTGGCTGTTTAAGAGAATTAGGTAATTAGATGGTTAATCAAACTTGAAACTACTGCTTATCTGCCTAGGCGTGAGTAAGGAACATCAGCAACGTGAATGGAAACTCAGCCCCAGGAAGAGCAGCATTCTGTCCGTTTTTTCTCTCGTCGTCGGATGCTTGGCATCGCTTGCCTTTGTCTTAGCTGCTTGTTTGAAGCATCTGGTAATTGAACATAAACTCTTGCACTTGAGCATTCATGCTTGAACCTGAAATTACCTTGTCATCCGCGCTGGCTTTCATTAAACAGCTAACAGATGCCCTGGCGTGCTCCTATCACAGCACATGATGCAGAGAGTCAGAGCCTCGCCTGCCGAAATGGCTTTGGTCTGTATGGGCTCCTCTTGTCCAGCCTGGAATAAATGTTCTCCTCTCCGCGTTCTGCAGCAGCCGCTCTGGCCATTACGCCTCTGAGCAGCTCACTGCTATTTAACTCAGACATGCCCTCTGAGTATAATACGCAGGATACTAATATTTCTTATGTACTTGAAGAAAATGTCTGTATCCCCCAGCAAAAAACAAACACTGCTTTTATTTTTTCCATTTAAAGAACCAGACCGTGTTTCTTCTCTCCGTAAGCAGCCGTGTCAGTTTTCACTAGCCGTTGGCATCCATTTGCACATCATTCTCCCTCCAACACCATGAATATTTACAAGATATTTGGCTCTTTAGGCAAAAGAGTGAACAAGAGATGGACATACGCTGCAGACCTTCGGTGGAAGAACTTTTACAAAATTTCCATTAGCTTCCATTAACCAAACCTGGCAGCATGAAAATGCAAACAAATCTTGAATGAAGTGAAATGGGCAAGGTTGGGAGAAGAAAGGAAGGGGTAAGCCTTTGCAAAGTCTTAGAAAATTTCCCTTGCAAGTGTAACAATCTGAAGGCACCGTTAAGTTTTTTGGGGGGAAGTTCTGATTTCTTCTTTTTTTTTTTACCCTGGCTAAGTATGTCAAAACCTGAATATTCCTTTCTTTTTTCTTTCTCCTTTGACCTCCTCCTCTGTGCCGGGATAGATGTCTAAATAAGCACTTAGGTATTAGGCACACAGGTTTTAGAAAAACCAGCATTAGAAATGCTGACATTATCCCTTTTTTAGAATCTGTCTCTGAGATGCTCAACTCCGCTGATTCGAGGCCAGCAACAGGAACTCTATCTCCTGAGCAGGTTACGGTTCAATCTTTTATCATAGTAAAATACTCTATATTCCTTCTGCAGCCAGGGCTGGCAAAGCATGTCTCATTGTTTACTGAGCACTTTGATATCCTTAAATGAAAGGCACTGCGGTTATTAGCATCACTGAATCCCTTCCCTGCGGAGCGCAGCACACAGCCTCCGCAGCTCAGCCAAATTGGAAAGGAGCATGTTTGGAAAAGGGATGCCAAGGAGCCATCCTAACGGAGAGTGTCTAGGTGGAAAAAAACCCCTCTGGTAGGTTAAAATCTTGCTGATGGGCACAATATTGCTTCTTGCTTTGCCCTGATCCTCTTGTATCATTCAGAAGATATTCACATGTTCTGGACTGGCCTCTTTTTTTTTAAAAAAAAAAAAAAAAAAGCATTATCTCTGAGTGTCAGTCTCTGATTCATTTTATGTCACTTACGTCGTGCCACTGTAGATTGTGTCCCACTGTGTCATGTCCCCCAGATCAATATGGCACAACATAGCGCTGCGTGAGCTACAACAAGCAAACCCAGCGATGCAAAGCTGTTTATCCTAAACAAGTAATCCCTCCTAATGGACACCCAATCAATAGAAAATCAGGGTGGGATGCTTTCCTTTCAGATTGGATAATTGTTCCCCTCAGCCCGCACCCACCGTGCCTCCAGCCTGCTGGTTTGCAGCTCAGAAATGCATCGCAGCTTCCCAAAACCAGACGCGAAGGGCAGGCGGCACTAACAGCTAATGACGAGTTCCCTTTAGCAGGGGACGAGGGACAAAAGCGAAGCAATTAACAGCCCTCCTACAGATGGGAAGTGCTGCTCAGCTCCGGTTCTTCTAACAGACTGAAAGCTTGCAAGAAAACGTTGTGAAAAATCTCTTGTAATATAAACCAAGTACATTAAATTAGCCAGTAATACACCAAATTCTCTGCAATAGGCTGCAGCAATAAAACTAAGGGCTGTAAAGCAGGTAAGAAAAGCTCAGATAGCCTCAGCTGGTGGGGCCAAGGCTGATGGTGGTGGTGTCCACAGCTGTCCCGTGCGGCAGTGAGGGTCTGCTCCGGCTGAGGACCATCCCCAGGAGCTCCCGCGCTGCTCAGACCCTCTCGGCTCCGAGGACGAGCTGGGAGCTGAGCCACTCCGGGAGCTGCCAGCCTGGCTGGCATGCAAGGAAAACTGCACATAGAACAAAAAAGCGCTGTTTCTGTCACACAAAAGTGTGCTCCTGAAAACGCCGGCATGGAAGGAAGGCTGGGAGGGAGCTTTCCTGCTTCCCTGAGCCTTCAGTGACACCTACAGACAGTCACCAGCCAGTCTGCAGAGGGTCCATCCCAGCCCAGGCCAGGGTATGCTCCTCACGTCTGCTGTGCCTACAGGACACCTACTGCATATATTTGCTTGTGCAGAGTAGTTATTTTTTTTCCCTGACTGTTGTGAGGAAGGCCATGGAGGTGCTCCAAGGGCTGGGGGACAGGCTTGGGGAAAAAAAAAAAAAAATTTAATTTCTGACTCGGATGCTAACCAACAGGATTTTAGTATCTCTAAAGCACTCGCCATAATTTAAAAAGTGCCTGATGTTACAGGTTTTGAAAATGCAAATCTAATAATTTTGGTTACCACTTGGCTGTGTATTGCCAAGGTGTGCCTACACTCAGCTGCCCTCAATTGCCTGCTGAATAACGTTTTCCAGTTGCTGCTCCGCTAGGGTTATTGAAGGGGGGGAGGGCATGGTTTTGTTCTCCAGCTTTCCCAGTCCTTGAGAAGCGATGAGTAAGCATCTCCTTGGGGGGATTTGTTAAGTGCTTTGCAGGGGCTCGTGCTTGTGCTGAGCAGGGCTTGGGTCAGAGCCCTCCCGGCGCATCGTTTGTCACCAAGCTGGACCTGGCACGTTCGGCTGTTAGGTGTCGATGCTTCTTGGCATGGTTGGATTGAGACCTGGGAGCCTGATTTTGTCATTCTTTGTATGTTTATTAACTGTATGCATTGTAGCAAGAAGAATCAGATCTATGGTGTGGACATATGGCCTCTCGCAGAAGGTGCCGTGGAGGCGAGGGTTAGCTACAGCAAACACTCATTTAGGATCCCAGCTTACACGGGCCATTGCGGGATGAATGTAGGAGAGCTGGGGGCTTTGTGGGAGGCACCTGTTTCATCTCAGAGTCAAGTCCTTCTTCAATATTTCATACGGGCTTTGAGCAGGGCTGAGGATGCACATCTGATGCTGAAAGGAATTTCAGTAAGTGATTCTGTGCCTGAGCCCCACTGCAGGTGTGGGCATTTCTGCAGCATCCTGAGCTTGGGATGCTCCAGGGCTTCCTGAGTTTCAGTAGTCACAATCGAAAGTGACTGCAAAATCCTGATACATCAGTTATACAAAAGCAAAGCCATAAGTCTAGGCAATAGTTAAACATTTTAGTAGCACGTATTTCTACTGCTTATACCTGAGAAATTTCAAATGCTTTACTTGTATTAATTAGTTAACGCTCATAACATCTACTATGGTTGTGCTAAGAGTTACTCTATTTTGTTAGAAGTGAAAACAAAATATAGATGAATTCAATTTGTCGAAGGTAATACAGCCAAATCCCTGAGGACTTGATCTGAAGCCAATATAGTCAGCGATTAAATCTTTTTCAGCGCCTCCTCTACACTTCTGCTAAGGTCTTTGAAAACCCAGGAACAGCTTCACATCCCCTGAATTTCAGTGAGTAGTTCTGCCCAGTGCATATCTTTGTTGCTGCATCATTATTTTAGCAGAGAATTAAGCAGTTGGCCAATAGCCCCTGGAAGAAGTAGTTAAGATTTTGGTTTCATATACCAGAGAACGAATAATGCTCGTAGTATTTTAGCATGACAACTGTGCAGAATAGACTTTTGGAATAAGCAAAAATATCTATCTGTATATGATTTTCAGACTTTTGGTCTCATTGTTAAGCAATCTTTTTTCTCCTTTTCATTTCCTCTGAGGCCCTGTAGAAAAAAAAAAAATATTGCATTTTTGTCAACAGAAATGAAAGACAAATGTTAACTTTAGAGGCAGAGGGAATTCACGGGCACAGACGAGGAGCTGAAGTCTGCATAATGTGCCATGGCTTATCTTTCTGTGCCACCATTTTGCTTGTACTGCACGACTGAAGTGAAAAATAGACAATTAAACCAGTGGTAAAGGATCCATGTGAACTTCGGCTGTGAATAAGGGATTAGTCCTGAAGCCCGAGGTGGAGCTGGTATGTGGTGCTGCCCATATTTAATAGTCAGAACTTGCTGCATCGCAGATACCCGCGGGTTTGGGGGCTTTTCTTTGGAAATGTTGTGGTTAGGACAATGCCCTTTCCCACCTTTCTTCTGCTTCACCTCCCCAAAATACTTGCGCAGTTCTTCTTCAACAGGTCAGTGACATCTCGTTTAAGACCACGGAGGTCCTAAATTGTGCGTCAGTCTGATCTACTACCCAACCCCACACAGCTGCGCGTCAGGCAGAGGAGTTTCTATGCCCAGAGCCGCCTCTTGTCCCAAAAACCCTCTGTCTGACATCGCTAAAGGACTTGGCTCACTGGGGCAGAGTTTGGGTTTCCCTGATGTGAAAGATTTGGTTGGTATCACTCATCCCTTACGTTTATTCTGTGTGTGTGCTCTCCTCGCAGAAAGAAAACTGCCTGGATTTAAAATTTAAAACCATCCTCTAGGCAGAGAATGTGTCCAGTTTTGTAAACAAGCAAAAATTTTACAATAAACATAACGTACAACAATAATATTAGTCTAGTCTTTCTCTTTGCAGGTCCGAGCAGATATCGCTCATGTTTATAACACGCCCTTCTTCACTTCAGTTTTGGACATTTTGCATTGAGAGAGTTTTCTTAAGGCAGCATTTAGTTTAGGAACAACAAAATAGTTTTTTGGGTAACCATGGTGAAGTGAGAAGACTCAAATAAAATCATCTCTAATCTCCAATGTTTTTCAAAAATGTTAACCAAGCCTTTCAGATCTGCTGCACTCTTTTCCAGCCTTTTCTCCTTGTTCATCAGGATGGTGCCTAGAAGAGGATTCTGGAGGATCTATTGATGGTGTTTCAATCCAACAAAAAGAGGAAGGTGTTGGAGGATAATATCAAAGCTATGGTAGTTCACTTGTTGCATTAAGGACCTTCCTAAGCGATCACTGCAATTTTTTCAAGTTCTGGTGGCAATGCTGTGGTTGGGGTAGACTGCTTAGCATCTTTCTCAGCTCTACATCTCTTGGTTTCTGAAGAGGAAAGGATTAATGGTTTTTTTTTTTTCCTTTTTTTTCCCCCCTTTGTTTGTAGATCCAACCAGGGTTATGGTGTCACCTTTCAGCATGGATGTCACTGTTGGAGAAAGCATTGTCTTGCCTTGTCAGGTATCTCACGATCACTCGCTAGATATCATGTTTACGTGGTCATTTAATGGACACCTGATAGACTTTGAAAAAGATGGGGATCACTTTGAAAGAGTTGGAGGGGTAAGTATTAATACTAAAGCAATCTCCTCACAGTAGTAAAAGTAGGTAACATAGAAAAGGGCTACTAATAGAAGGAATGGAGTTGACTAAGTTAATAGTAGGAGATGTTGTCTTGTGTCTTATAGACTGAGAAGATAAACATTGACTGTATAATACTTCATTATAGGTCGTGTAGAATTGTTATGCTTGCTTAATGACATTACTTCAATCTGCTTGCTTGAACAATGTGTTCATATTGCAGTGGGATGTATGTCAAAAGACCTATAATATGTTTTCTCGTTGCAAAAAACTGCCTTCTCATTCAAGGAAGAAGTTCATAATAGTTCTTCTCTGGCTGTAACAATAAAAGAAATGTAAAATATAACAGTTGTAGAGCTTTGTATTTATACAGAAAATCGCAGGAAACCAGAGCATATCCTCAAATTTGTGCAGGCAGTGTTCATCGGCATGTTTATCTCTCTCCGTCTGTGGCCGCCTCTTGTGACTACACTCTTAGAATAAGTATTTTTCCTCTACACAAAGTAACCTGCATCGTATTACAATCATCACCAACCATTGGAACTGACATTTCTTTTCAGTGTTAACTGTGCGTGTTTCCTGGCAATGTCACTTTGGTATCTTTGCTTGGGTTCTGTGTTTGTTTATGGGAAACCCAGTGAGTACCCACTGACAATGCAAACTTCAGCAGTGTCCAGAGAATTGTTTATTTGGAGGTTGAAAAGATCGAGTTCGTGGAAGTCTGATAGCTAGGAGAAGAGTCCGGTGTGAAATGATGGTTAGACTGCCTGTCAAATACAGCCCTGGCCACCACTGTTGTTCAAGACCATGATCAAGTAGCAGGTACGGGGGAGAAAAGGTAGTGAAGGTAGGAATTACTTTCCTTCGTTAGGAGAGGAGAGAATCTGCTGGAGTCATTTGCCATTCAGAGAAGGTCAGTGCTACAGGAGGTACCTCAGGACACCATCTATGAGAAAGGGGGTTCACAGGAGGAAGTGGCACGTCTGTCAGACCTGCCCCAGCTTCTCATGCCATTCTGCTGATCAAAAATAATTTCCAAATATTTTTTGCTGAAAACCGAGCTGCCACTTCACAGGCTATGTCTGGAAGATGGGTAAAAAGTTTGCTTTCCTTTGTAACCATAACATTGTCCTTTGCAGCTCAGATTTCTTAGCCTGTTGCGTGTTAGGCAGGACTTGGGGAATTTAATTTCTAGCTTAGTTGTAATTAAAAGAAGTTTTCTCCTTCTTCCTGATGATTTTTTTTCCATTTTTATTGGGCAAAGGTAGCAAGAAAAAGAAGGAAAGGAATGTAAGAAATTTTCAGCAGAGGTAGAAAGCAGGAAAGGTTTTTGCATGTTGCTGTACAGGAGGTTTTGCAGAGCCACGTGTGCGCCGGGTTTCAGGCAGACTGACAGTCCGTGTTTACATTTGCCAGGAGTAAAATTTAATGCTGAAAGGAAGAGGAAAGAGAAATCACAAGCCTTGCTGTTATCCCTAAAAGAATCATTAAAAGATGCACTTAAGGATTGATGCCTAGGGGGCACATCAGCAGCGGCGGCTCTTCCCAGCGACCACGCCTGATTGGCCTGAAAAGCTAAAATTACAAACTTTGTTAGTATTCTTCAGTCAGAAAGCCACAATCACAAGGTTACCCTGAGATTTCTAATGTATCAAATGCTTTGTGTCTGGAGAAGAAATTAGAGAGAGTTTTCAGCTTCCTATACATACAGAAACCTAATTAGTTCTATTCAACAGTTAATCAGACATGCACTTGGCGTTTGGAAAACAAATTACCGCTGTTAGGTGATGCAAGATTTCCTCGGAGAGTGCTGTTCTCCTGATCTTTAGCGCAAAAACGCCGGGCAATCAAAATGCTGGCCGTAATGCAAAACCGTGAAACTATTGCAGATGTCTCATAATTTGGGCTGGTTTTCGCTTGTGAAATAGATGTGGACGTGACCTGGGCACCTGAATACCAGAGAGGCCATAAATTGGATATCCAGAGAGATAAAGGGGGAATCGGAGCGAACCTGCCCTACATAAGCTCTATCACAATGTTTTAATGGGGAAACTGCTTAACGGAGCCAAACCAGGTGCCCCTGCCCCTTGTAGGAGCCATCGTTTTGGAAACGCTCCCACTCTTATCTTCAAGGCAGACTCACGTAATTTTAATAGGCCACGGCTTGCATTACTAATGTTTTCATCAGCCAGTGTAAAGTAAATCCATTAGTCACAGTGTCCTTCATGTGATAATGATGTTTAGCGCTCATTAAAAAGTAATTGTAACCACTTTTCCCTACTTTATCAGCAGGATTCAGCTGGTGATTTGATGATCAGAAGCATCCAGCTGAAGCATGCTGGGAAGTACGTCTGCATGGTGCAAACAAGTGTGGACAAGCTATCGGCTGCTGCAGACCTGATTGTAAGAGGTATTTGAATTTTGTTACTGTTGTTGTTGTAAAAAATTATTTTTTTCCTTCCTATCGTCTGCTGCTGGTGCGACAGTTCCTGGGCTCGGAGACGTTCATTGGGATGCCAGCATCTTGTCATTAATCTAAGAAATAAAGTCTAAGTACACGCTGGGTTTCGCAGTAGGCTTTCAAACAGTGCGTGTAAAGATTGTTTCATATCTACATACTGGTGCAACAGGCACACAGCACAGATGAACACGCTAGCACACGTTCGTGTCCTGAATGCAAACCTTGCACTAACTGAGCTCATTTATTTGATGAACTGAGCAGCAGAAACACTCTCCAGCTTATTCACTGCGCTTCTGCCCAGCAATAGTCTTCCTTTTCTAGAATAAACATGATTTAGTAACTTCACTGCTATTTTAAGATCCGTTCATTACCATACACAGGTGACCTGTAGGTATGACTTTAACAGAGACGCAATTAGTTAACCTGAGTCTGGCTCCTTACAATAAATATGATATATATTCTCCTGCTTGTTAGCTCTGAGGAACGCACGCTTTGGTGCTGCTCTGACCTGCCACCTTCACTTCTGGGAAACCCCAGAAAAACCACAGTTTGCATGTTCTCGCTGTAACTTAAGCTCCCAGGCGATGCAGTGAAAGGAGGAGGGCATGAAAAAGAAGTAAGAAATTCCCTCTTTATCAAAGCTGTGCCAGAGTAAAAATGTGTGAGATTAGCCCCTGAACTTCCACTGAGAAATGTGCCCTTGTCTGTAGCTGGGTATTTCTGTTATCCTCATAATACAGTTACGCTTTTCACCGCGTTTCCCCCATGGACGTTCTTAGCCACGTGCTGTACAAAGAGCTGGGTCCTGGTGGCAGCGAAGCTGCTGCTCTGCTCCCCAGGAGGTTCCTCCCCGTTACTCTGGGGTTTTTGCTGCAGCATGATTTCAGAGGAATTTTTTTTCTTCTTCTTTTTGCACAAACATTTCAAAACAGCCTGCTGACGGGCGCCCCGGTTAGGTAATTTCCTTACTGCTGGCTCTGTAAACAAACAGGAGGAACGTGAAATTCTGAAATCCTCACAAGAAGATGACCCTTGATGATGGCAAATCATCATCTCATCTTTTCGCTCCCTAAAAACATCAACTGGGACGTCTCCGTCCAGGCCAGTGGTCCCGCAGCTGCGCTGAGGGTTGTTCTGTACCATCTCACCAACTGCATGAAAGTTGGGAAGTATCCCTGGGCTGTGGGAGTGGAGGGAGAGGTGAATAGCTGGTGCGTAAATAAATACAGCCTTCAGAATAATTTTGAGAAGTTTTTTAAAATATTGGATTTATGTCAAAATAATAAGAGCTCAGATACGAGCATAAAAGTCAATTCTTTATGTCAGGGAATATCCAACAAGAGCATAGAGAAGTAACCCCTGGCACCGGTACACACGGATCAACCCACTTGTTCAGGATGGGATTTTTTCATGCCATCAGAACACGAGTACCTATCTGTCAGCAGCCCAAAAATATCTGGTAAATCAGTAACTGATAATTTTTCCTTCTCTTGCCCCACTGCACCCTGCGAAGAAGCATATTCTGAAATGTTGGGAATAACCACGGTTACTCCAAGACATGGAGTGAAGACAGTTTGTTTCACTTGTCGAGCAGTAGGAGTAATTTGTGATGGATCCAACAAAATTCCGTTTCTCTGGTGTAACTTGGGGTGGGGGACGGAAGGAGCTGACTGCTCCATGAGGCTGCGTTGCGTGGCTGCTCCCCCCGGCAAAACAATTTAAAGTTTTAATTTCTGAGAAATTAAATCTGGCTAGACCTGCTGCGACTTTCATTTTAAAGACAGGTTATTGGAAGGTTTCAGGGTATTTTAGATATTTAAACGTGTCCTGCTCTCTGAATATCATATGAGAATCGTTTTAGTCCGCGGAGAGAATGGCAGGAGAGCGTTTGAGATATGGTGCTTTTTGGGAGAGACTTCGCCTCAGGTACCGCTATGGACAGTAATGGCCGTGTGATACAGGAGAGATGTTCTCTCTCTGGCCGGTACGTCCTACAGTGCTTTACTGGTTCAGAGGAGCCTAGCAGCGAAGCAGAAAACGGTGGTCACCATGCTCATTACAGGCAGCTCCTTCGTTCTTCACCAGTCTCTGGGTGCATCCAGGCTGCAGCCAGAAATCCCACCCGTGCTAAAGCAGCGGAGGTGGGATGGCAGAGCTGCCCCCCAGCCCTTTGCTCTGAGGGGCAGCCCAGGTATGCCGTGACGCTGCTGCTCAGCTGGAGGCAGCTGGGGGCTGCGGGGGGAGCTGGGGATCAGTGTGTTTGTCCCCCTGTGCCTCCCAGTCTCATCGAGGCAACCAGAGCTCCGAAACCACAGCTGGGCCAGCGCTTCCCTCCTCTGCAGGGACTCTCTTTCCTCTGTCCGGAGCAGAGCGCTCCTTCCTTCAGCCACTGCCAAGCTCCAAGCATCCCCTTCCCTGTAATTCTTCCCACAGGTCCCCCAGGCCCACCAGAAGCCGTGACCATAGATGAAATCACCGACAGCACCGCCCAGCTGTCCTGGAGGCCAGGAGCAGACAACCACAGCCCCATCACAATGTACGTCGTACAAGCAAGGACCCCCTTCTCGGTGGGCTGGCAAGCGGTGAGCACAGGTAGGTCCATCCTCTGGTCCCTGAAGAGCTCCACCGATGGAAAACGCCTCCGTCGGGACGCACACACGGGCCAAGCGGAGCAGCTCTGCACCCTGAAGGGCAAAGTAATTTCACTGGCTGCAGAGCCCTCATCTTATTAACTACTTTCCAGTTTGGCAACCCAAAGATTTAGGGGCCAGTCAGTGCTATTACTCATCCATTTTTCTCATGAATGTTTAAGGGAAAACAGAATGAATTCCTATCTTTTGTTGCCATGCTGGAGATATACAACAGTAATTGTGGTCTATAAAGACATCCCTCAGGGACAGACCGTGTCATCTGGCCTATCTTTAAGTAGAATTATTTTCCTGATAGAGGGAAAAATCCCGTGATGTAATTGCTCATTCCATCAGAGGTTAATTTTGTTCCAGTAACCATTAAATAGAGGGGACACTCTGTTTTAGGAACAGAAAAATAAAAACCTGTTGTCTTGGCACTTTGTTTTCAAAAAGTGAGAATTTAGGAGAAGCTCTTTAACCGCAGGAATTTCTGTGCTAAAAGCACAATGTTTTCATGCCACTTCGTTTACTTCTTTGCAGTTAACGGAATGTTAGAAAAACGAAAAAAGGTTTTTCAATCCTTATTCACTTTGTGGTTATGTTAATCCCTCGCTTTTAAGGATATGGGATATCTATGACCATTTCCCAGCAGTCTTTAACACTTGCAGTGGGTTTCATTGCATTCCTGACCCCTAGCTGTCTCCCAGTTCCAGAGATCATTGACGGCAGGACCTTCACAGCGACGGTGGTGGGTCTGAACCCGTGGGTCGAGTACGAATTTCGAGTAGTGGCTGCCAACCTGATTGGGATTGGAGAACCCAGCAGACCCTCCGAGAAGAGAAGAACTGAAGAAGCTCGTAAGTAGTGGTGGGCAACTGAGTTCAGTCTGGTTGAACAAATGCTCGTCGGTGCTAACGGATGCGTGGCACTGGAGGAAGCCGAGGAGTGCTTTCTCCGCGCTCCTCCTGCGTGGCATGTTATTTGTGTGCACAGACCAGGCAGGGGAAGTTGTGGAGCTCCTGATGGGCTCTTTTGCTCGCTCCATGACTCCTGGATGTATAGGAAGACTTCATGCCCTTTCCCTGCAGAAAGCAATAATTTTCCAAAAGGTACTTGGGCGGGTTTTTTNNCTAGGTGACCCTGCTCTGGCAGGGGGTGGGACTGGATGATCTACTGAGGTCCCTTCCAACCCCTATGATTCTGTGATTCTGTGAAAATCCTGCCCAGCATCCCTTGATGAGAGAGATGAACTCTGAGAGCATTCCCTCTGGTTTCCCATGATCAGTGTGATGGAAACTCTGGAGAACAGACTACAGCACCTTGACAGCAGGAGTGTGAGCTTCACAGCTGGAGAGTCATCAGGCCCTTGATGCTGGGGGCTTCTGTGCTGCTCCGAGTGACTTGGACCTCATCCCTGTGGGCTGTCAGCCTCGGAGAAACCACCCTGGGCTGCCCTATGGGTTGGATCATTTTGTGGGCTTACTGAAGGTCTTCCGCAGCCCTCTCCCAGACACAGCACTGCCTCCTGGAACCACACCGTGTCTTCAGGCACAGCTTGATGGTGATCCTCCATAGGGCCTGTGTACAGGGATTCCAGCACAAGCTACAAGCCTTGAGAGCTTTAATGCTCCTTCATGCTGTCCCATCTTTTGATGTGGCGGAAGGGGGTCGTGGCAAGGCATGGTGGCTGCAGGAATAGGTGCCTTGGTTATGGGAAACCCCTGGTAGGTGGCTCCTCTGTTCTGTTTTAGCCTGTAATAGAACAGCATATTAAATATGAAAATAAATAGAAGCCTTTTTTATGGAAGATAAATGTTTAAACTAAACAATTAATGACTGAATACACAAGTTAATTGACACACTTTTAATATACTATTATTGAGATACTTTTAATGTGCTATTTGCCATGGCAAATTAGTCATTTCCTAATAGCGTTTGTGGTACCCAGCAGGGGAAGGCCAGCAGAGTCCTGTTGCTGTGCAGGTCTGTTCCATTTCCGTGCGCTTTTCTCGTTTCAAAGTCGCCGTGTGCATCTTCTGAACCTTTTTTTTGCAGTTCCTGAAGTGACCCCAGCTAACGTCAGTGGTGGCGGCGGCAGCAAGTCTGAGCTGGTCATTACTTGGGAGGTAAGTAGAGTCCAAACCGAGAGGAAAATTAATATGGTGCTCATCTAGATGCTCCCTTTCCCTCCAGACCCCGGTGAAGCTTCTGTGGATTCCTGATAGTTGGTGGTAAAAAAGCCCAGATTGCGTGATAAAATTTCTATTAAAATTACAGCTATTAAGATTGAGCTAAACGCCTTGCCCATCCCAGGCCCCGTGCGAGGAAGCCGGCAGATTCCTGCTGTGCAGGGCAGCGGGTTGTGCATCGCGGCTTCAGCACGAGCTGGGCTCCCCCTCGCTCAGCACCTCCAAACGCGTGCAGCAAAGCATGGACGGGCAGGAACCGCCTGGGGGATAAACCAGTCCGTGAGGTCGGGCATGGCACGTCCTGACCTGCTTGAGAATTGAGGCTGGCTCCCAAGATCCAGCCCTTACCCCTGCCCCTGGGTGTATGGCAGCAAATAGTTAAGAGTTAGCACAACGCGTTGCATGCTGGCTTTCGTTCCTGCTAATAAAAGCCAGCAAGAGGAGATACAGAGATGAAATATGTTTAATATTCCTTAAAGCAGTTGGGGTTAGAACTTTAGTCATTTGTCTGCTCGTATTTTCATGTTATGATGCGATGCAGCTGGCATATTTTTCCTAATAATGAACTTCACTAGACATGCTAACACTTCCACTTAGCACTATTTCTGACCAAGCTGGCAGAATGAATCGCCAGAGATATGTTTAAGGTTATTAAAAAACTATAAATGAGTTCTTGTCCTTACCACACGGCTCAATGTGCTAAATTTCCTCCTTCATTGGACTAATTAGCTACGCTGTGTCTCCTGAAGATGCTGCAATATGTTTCAAAAACACACATGGCAAGAACATCAGCCATGACTTTGACTCGTAATTTGCACAACATATAATTTGTATTTTGATAGAACAGGCAGTTTACTCTTTCAAATGTCCAGAGGCCTTCTCTTTATGGCCGGGTGCATTTTTTTGAGCCTTACAGTATGGAGTAAGAAGCGGTCACCAAAAGTAACCCCTGCACAGGCTTGAGCCTCTGTGGCAGAGTGGTCCGTAATTACAGGTTGTTTTATACATTGAAGTTTTGGGTTTTGATGCAGCTTTTAGGAGGCTGCGAACCTGAGCATCAGTGCGCGCAGAAGTGACCCGGAGGTGACAGGTTGTTTCTTCTAGCTGTGACCTGGCGCTTACCTGCCCTGCTCCATCACGTGTGTGACGAGTTAGGGACGTGGTTTACTGGTGGTTTTGGCAGAGTTAGGTTGATGGTTGGACTCGATGATCTTAAAGGTCCCCTCCAACCTCGGCAATTCTATGATTCTGTGAGGGTGCTCCCTGCCATCGCCGTCTCTAACAGGTCACACTGTACGGGCTGGGGATAGTCGGCTGCCCTGCTCTGGGTCGCGGTGTAGCACCGGGACCATTGCCAGGATATCTTCTTCAGGGCTTCACGTGAGACCCCAAAGATGCGATGAGCTGCATGAGTATTGGGAAAGCAGGAACCATGTCCTTGCTTCACCCCCCCTCTTAGTCATTGCAGCATCTACGGTAACTCACACGGTTACTGGAGGCTCCCTCTCTCGTCGATGAAGGGAGGTGGGCACCGAAGAAGATGAACTAATTCTTAGGCGAAGTGAATTCTGGCGATGCTGCTTTGCCCCCTGACCACAGGTTGCTGGTGGAGCAGGAAGGCTCTGGCACAGACAGGGAGGGATGAATTCGGGTTAGATGGGGAGCAGGACTCCAGCTGCCTCCCATCTCTAGCGCTCTGTTCAGGACCGTAGATTTAGAAGGATTGAAAGCAATAGCCAGCCTGCAGACAGAGAGACAAACCCATGCTGTTGCTGAAAGTGCCGTTTCTCACTGTTTTTCTCCCCAACAGACTGTGCCTGAGGAGCTGCAGAACGGAGGCGGCTTCGGGTACGTGGTGGCCTTCCGCCCCTTCGGCACCGTCAGCTGGATGCAGACCGTCGTGGCCTCCCCGGACGCCGCCAGATACGTCTTCCGCAATGAGAGCTTGCCGCCCTTCTCCCCCTATGAAGTCAAAGTCGGGGTGTACAACAACAAGGGGGAAGGGTCCTTCAGCCCCGTGACCGTTGTCTACTCAGCAGAGGAAGGTAGAGCTGGGAGCCCACCCCACCGCCTCTCCCTCCTCCCCGCCGCTGGACGCGGGGAGGGCTGAGCGGGTCTGAAAGGGCTTAGTATCCACCTTGACACACCCTTCGATACCTAATCCTTGCTCTGATTTGTAATAAATGGCGAGCCGTGATTAATTCTTTTGATAGTCATTAAAATAACATTAATCATAATGTCATCTTTTGATATTAATGGAAAAGTAATGTGTAATCTGGAAAGAATTCCGCTGAGATTTAGTGTGAATTAATGTCCACTGATCAGAAAATGTTCCCTCTTGTCCTAATTACAATACATGGTGTCCTGGGTTGAGTTTAGTAATGACATCTTATTATTTCTTAGGCAGAGGAGCGGCGGTGTCTGGCACAGGCTGACAGGCCATCGTTTTGAAATGTGGAAGTTTGTTTTTGGTGGCTTCCCTCTTTTCTCCTGCAGTGGAGAAAATAAATCCCTTGAAGTTTGGGGCTATATTACCATAAAATTGAAAACTCTTCATTTTATTTTTAACTCCTCGACCCAGAGCCGACGAGAGCCCCGACCACCGTTTTGGCCAGAAGTCTTTCTGCCTCAGACATTGAAGTTTCTTGGGCCCCCCCTCGGGAGAACCAGCACAAAGGAAGAATACAGGGATACGAGGTATGAAAACGCAGCCCAGCATCCTTTCGGTACTAAGCGTCGAGGAGATGCAGAGATACCTCATGGGCAGTCACAGTGGTGCTGCGCCTTCCTGCTGCGGGGCGGGTGGGCTCCTGTGGCGTGTTTGCTTCCTTGTCTCTCCAATCCATGGGGATTTCTCTGACACGGTAAAGGATTACACACCTTTCTGTGCGCGATCTGGCTGAACATGGAGAACCCACATGAACCTGCTTCCATGGCTTGGCAGCATCTGAGCTCCTGGGGAGGGAGCGCTGCGGCTGGGCTGGTTCCTAGCAAGGAAGAAGGGATTTTCCCAGGATGCAGGATCTGTCCCTGTGGCACTTGCGCTTTGAGCATGTAGCATTAGAAACACCCGGGTGCTGCCAGGCTGGAGCTGGAGGTAAACACGTGCCCGCTCCGCTTCTCAGGTCAGGTGTTGGAGACACGACGAAAAGGAAGAAAACGCGAAAAGGATTCGAACGGTTGGCAATCAAACGTCCACGAAAGTCACCAACCTGAGGGGCAATGCGCTGTATCACTTGGCTGTCAGGGCCTACAACACGGCTGGCACCGGCCCCTCCAGCGCCGCCGTCAACGTCACAACCAAGAAGCCACGTGAGTGTTCGGGAGGACGGGGGGTTCTCGCCTGGGAGGCTTTCTGCCAGCATTCCCCTCGCTCCTTTTCAAGCTTTCTGGAGTCTGAAGGAGCTGGCAGACTTTTCTTTGCTGGGTTTTTGACTTACCAGCCTGGGTTTTTTTTCTTTTGCAAGGCTCTTCCTCATGTTAAGTAAGCAGAGCATGCAAAGCTGAAATCACAGCTGTGCAGGAAAATTAAATATTTATCTCATCATTCAAGAGGGCTTTCTTCTTCTGATCTCAGGCATGTTGAGCAACTGACTGAATCCTTTTTTCATTTAGAGCACTGTGTTGTGTCACACCTCCCGTGACCTTGACGACACAGATCAGTGAAACAGCTCATTAGCTTTCCAGAGCGATAGGACTTTGGGCATGCTCAGCCGTGGTGGTCAAAGCCACGCTGGTACTGGGTGGGATCCAATTGGGAATTGGTGCTGCTTAGTAACACAGCACTCTGTGTATTTTGGTATAGCACCGAGTCAGCCCCCCGGGAACGTCATATGGAATTCATCCGACTCCAAGATCATACTGAACTGGGACCAAGTGAAAGCTCTGGACAACGAGTCAGAAGTGAGAGGCTACAAGGTGAGTATTTTGTCGGCACAGGACAGTATGACCCCCTGGGCCCGCCGTGAATCCTCACTAAGCTTCATCCATCGCTGGATTCTGGTTTTGGGCTATAGGGAACATTTCCACAAATCCAATGTCAAGTTGGGTTTTATGGTAAGACCAGATGAGGTGTTTTTCATGGCACTTCCATGGTTTTCCAGGTGAAAACTGGAGCATTCCTCCAGAAACAGGCCATACTCATGTAGCGTGAGCACATTCTGCACATTTTGCCCTCACCCCAGTGATGCTCGCCCCGTTGAGCACCCGTCTCAGCCCACGGACCTTCCCCTGCTCCTCACCACCTCCTCTGGAGCTCCCACCACACAGCTGCTCTCCTGCCTTTGGCAGAAACCTTCCAAAGGCGGTAGTCGACTCCTTAATTGCAAATAAATAAAATGCTTTTTTAATAGCTCCCATTTTCTTCCAAAAGCAAAGCCAAAGGGAGAAGAAAGAGAATCCTCATCAGTAGCAGTTTTAATAGGGTATAATTTATCTAGAGAGAAATCTTGGGAAGAGTTCAGCTCTCTCGCCTTACACAAGGGTTTAATTTGGCCCAAAGAAGACATCGGTGTGCAATTGCCAGCCATTGCCTTGAGGGTTGAGTTGTGCAGACGTTTTCTACCAGAGCTTGAAACGATGAAGAACCTGGCCATGCTTTGTATCTTGTTCAAAACCTGGAATGCCGGCGGCGGCAGCTTTGCCAGCCTGTGCCAGCTCCTCAGTTTCTGCACTAACTTTTAAGTATCTTTGGTGCACTGATTCGGATTATCAAAAATAAGTTATTCCTCAGGGTTTTTAGTCAAAACCTCAGATGAATCCCAGCTGTTTGGACCAACTTTTCACTACATATTTTAGGTTTGAAATGCAAATTAAGAAGTCAACTGAAAGATGGTGAGAGACTTTTTCACCCTGAAAAAGTACATTCCATCTAGTGGGCTTTTAAAAAGTCCTCCTTTACCTCACCATTAGGATAGCACAGCCAGACTGATTTTATTCCTGAATTGTAGCAAAACATTGGGGTTTTTTCCTGGAAATCTTATATTTTATGTCGCGATATATGATCTAAATTAGTAGAATTCCCAGATCTTAGAAGGTCATTCAAAAAGACATTTATTCGGTCTGGGAAGCCGTTTGTGGCACTGCATCAATTGCCCCAACTGAGTTTCCTGAAGAATCCTAATAAGAAGTTTCAGACTTCTAAAAATAAGCCTCAGGATTTATTTTAGCTTGATCAAGCTTAAAGATCTCACCGAGGGCCTTCATCAGGTACCGGTGCCATGTCTGGTGCTGCGCATCAGCATCACCCTCCTCCCCGTGCCACCGCCAGCCCGGGGACTGTCACCCCTGTGCTGGTGGCGGTTCCCCAGCAAACCCAAACGGCCCCTCTGTGACCGGCGCCGTGTCTGAGCATCAGGGGCAGGAAAAGAGCTGCAGCAAATCCAGACGCCCTCAGGGCAATAGGCATCTCTGCCGTTTCTGCCTCCTTTTCTCTCTGCCCGTCGCTGCAGGTTTTGTACCGGTGGAACAGGCAGAGCAGCACGTCCGTGATAGAAACAAATAAAACCTCGGTGGAGCTCTCCCTGCCGTTCGACGAGGACTACATCATAGAGATCAAGCCCTTCAGCGACGGGGGCGATGGCAGCAGCAGCGAACAAATCCGAATTCCAAAGATATCAAGTAAGGGCGGGAGGAACTGGGGTCGGTGCGGAGCCGCGGGAAGCCAGCGTCCCCAGCCCCTCTCCTCCAGCTTCACCATCCCCAAATGGGGATGAAGCAGAGCCTTGAATCTGAGCAGGGTCTGGCATCCCCCCGGCAGGGAGCTGAGACTGACCCAGGACCCCGGTAGTCCTGATTTCATCCTGAGTCACGATTAAACCATAGCAAACGCCATCATAACTACTCATATTTGTATTTAAGCTTTCTAGACGCTTCCCACTCTCTTACTTCCATACTCGTATATATGTTGAATATATTGTTTCGCTGCAGTTCCCTATAACAAAATACAAAATGCGATGTTCAGAGCCTTTTAAATTTATAAGGCCACTGTATAGCCATATTCCATTGTGTGTTGGATGCATAAATATTTATTTAGGGAAATGAGGTTGTGTAGAAGAACAAACAGGAAAAAGAGTATTTTATTACACAACATTGCTTTTGCAAAATCTCCGTGTCCCATCTTCCATTAATAATGCCACAGTTTATAAGCTGCATTAAATCAGGAGCCTCTGCAATGCAGGAATATGGCATTAAAATTACAGCAACGTAAAAAAAAAAACCCTGGGTGAGATCAGAATTATCTCCCCCATAGTTGCACACTGTGGTTGTATAAACCATCCTGAGGAATTTAATCAGCAGACCCGGGAGAGCGAGGGAGAGCAGGAACACATGCCAGTTCCTATTTGGCTCAATGCGGTGGGCCACGGAGCAGGTACACGGCTCCTCCGGGACGTGCATCGTGCCAGGCTGGCACCATAAGGAGCAGCTTGAATACAGTACTATTGTAAAAAAAAATTTAAAAAAACCCAAGTAAACAGGCCCTGAAGTAATATGATTGTGCAAGGAGCCTCAACGAGAGAGCGGCAGGAATTTTAGTTAAACCAAAAATTCAGTTAGAGGGACGAAATGCAGCGAAGAGGAGGTTATTGAAGCTGGAGGAGGGGACTGATGCGGCCAGGCTCCACCGTCTGGGCATCCCGCCCTCCCCGGAGCCCCCTCGCTCTGCCACCCCCCTGCAGCAGGAGGCAACAGAAGTGAAGCCCCGGGAGAGAGGTTTGGGTGACCGAAGGTTGCTCTCTTCGCCCTTGGCTGATTTTTCTCCCCTTCTCTCCTTTGCTCAGACGCCTACGCGAGAGGATCCGGCTCTTCCACCTCCAACGCCTGCACACTGTCAGCCATCAGCACGATAATGATCTCGCTCACAGCCCGGTCCAGTTTATGACAAAAATGACATAAAGGACTTCTTGTTTATAATATAAGCAACATTTAGCTAGTTGTTTTGAAGACACCCAGTACTAAGTAATATTGTGGTTCGAGTACATCTTACTACTGGAAAAATGTTTATGCTTCTTTAGGAATGGCATTATACAGTACTTCCTCAAAGCAAATATAGCTTTGTCTGAAGTTTCCTTGGAAACTCTGCAATGCACTGAAAACATCTGTAATATGATGTTACCAAAGCAGTTTACATATGTCCTTATATGCATATTTTTTATTATATATTTAGTGTTTTATAGAATTTTTTAAAGTTAACATATGATGTAGATATTAATTTTTTCCTCTGCTATAAAATGCTATGGACGACATTATCATGAAAATATCGTTTGGAATCTTTTCCTTTATGACGGAGAATTCAAAGTTGTTCTTGGTAAATTGGCTGCAACTTTCCTGTACAGTTTTACAAGGCTAAGGCAAGGCAGAACCGTTCCAGATTCCGTTCGTAATGCGGCTGCGTTTAAATGGCAGTTAACGGTGATTCTTGTGCTAAATCAAGCCCTTATAAGACACAAGATGTTACATTTTATTCAGAGGTCTGAGAGAGACAAACTCGAATGACTCGGTAAGGACACTATAATCTTGAAAAAACACGTGAATTTTGGTTGTTTGTGGACTACAGGACATGTAGCTAATATTCTGGCATCACGCAGCGAGGGTCCGTTTTTACTGTCTTGAAGTAGCTTTGTCTTTAGCATAATTAGCATTAAATTGGGTAGGAATGAAGATACTGCAAAGGTGCGATCTCTGCCTCTAGTGACAAAGAGGGACCCGAAGGAGCGAGCGAACGACGCGGTTCTCCCCTTGGGGTGCAAACCCGGCTAAATCCACCTCGCTTTGGGGGATTTAATTCCAAGGAAATGAGAACTCTGAGATGTACAACTGCCCTGGGTTCGTTGTCCGAACACGCGCTTGCTTTCCACCTGCATCGGAACATCACATCATCCTTCCTCACCCCCCACCATATGGAAAACGCTTGGGGAATGTGGTCCGGAGCGCCAGCATCGGCGGTGCCGGCTGCCCGCGGGGAGGGGGATCTCCAGCACGTCCCTGCTGGGAATTCTGCGCTTCTCTAAGAACCTCTTCACAGAAGCCTGAAGGCAAAACGGAGTCACGCCGGAAAAACGACAATATCCACAGCAAAATAATTCTTCTTAAGAGAAGGACTGTTTGTTACTACGGGGTAATTTTGTAAGCTCATTCAGATGGGATAACGCTAGTAAAAGGCAAGGGAATTTTCTATAAAATTTTCAAGTTTAAAGGCGCTGCAGTGGTTTATTTATTTTTTTTTCCTGATAGCTTGAATTTGCCTGTAACTTGTCTTTTTTGCTTACAAAATAATACAGTTAACTTTTAGACCTTCTAAATATATTTATTCAGTAACTCATAATCAGGATTCCACTTGTGTAAAAGTCAGGGGTGTTGACCAGAGAAATATTGTCAGTATTTCAAGCTGTGTTCCTTTCTTAGTTTGATATGGTTACTTCTATGTAAAAACAAAAAGGAAAAAAACAAAAAAAAAAAGAAGAAAAAAAAAGAAAAAACAAAAAAAACCACAAAATCAAGAAAAATGGAACAAAAAAAAAAAGCTTCTGTAGTTTTCTCCCCAGTGTAAATGATATTTATCAGTGATCTAGCAGATGTAATCTTTTTTTAAAGGTATTGGTAATAAATATTCTGTCATTTGTAAAGATACCTGTCTTCCAGGAGCGTTTTTCCTCCACCTTTCGTTGTACCCAGTGACAAATTTCCCCACGGCAATAGGCAGCGCCCGATGGGGCTGTCACTGATGTGGAGATACAAAATAGGAGTTTGTTTAAGTCAAAACTTTGTGGAGGCAGAAAAATATTTATGAGTCTTCGGTTTAATTCTGCTTCCAAAACTGGGTCAATTTGGGGTGATAACGTCTATTTATGTAGAGTCGTGACCTCTCCAAGCTGGTGCCGTCGGACTGGAGCCTCTGCAGCTTGGGAAGCTCGGAATCTCGCTGAGAGGGGAAGAGAGGAAAAAGCCCAGAGGAAGAGACCGAACGGGCGTTCGCCATCCACGAGCCCGACCGCGGCCGTCGCAGCCGTCCGGGAGCAGCAGGAGCCGCGGGGAAGCGCCAGAGCGGAGCCGCGCGGAGCCTGCGCCCCGAGCACTGCCCTGCAGGTACAGCACCGCTGCTGGGGACCTGCCGGCTCGCCGGGGGCTTCCGAGGTTGGACCGGGCTTGGAGCAACCTGGGCTGGTGGGAGGTGTCCCTGCCCAGGGCCTGGAGGATCTCTAAGGTCCCTTCCAACCCAAAGCATTCCGTGATTCTATGATTTTGGGGAGCACTGCGTGGTTAGTGGTGGTTTTGTCAGTGTTGGGTTGATGGTTTGACCCGATGATCTGAAAGGTCCCTTCCAACCTAGACGATTCTAAGATTCTATGATTCTAAATCGCTAAATCCACCAGATTTGCTTTTGTCATTCTGATTTTTAGGGGTGGCAGTGCAGGAGTGGCGTGACTCTGCGTTCCAAAGGAGCAATATTGTGCTTTGTAATCAATGAAGCTTAAAACCAAACTGGACCGGTAACACAATTCAGTTTTTAATAAGCAAATTTAAAATCGCCATCTGTAGAGGTGGGTGAGGAACACGCTCCTTTGGCAAACTTGACCTGCTCTGGGTGACCCTGCTCTGGCAGGGGGTGGTATGGGATGATCTCCAGAGATCCCTGCCAACCCTATGACTCTATCTATGATTCCTGCGGCTGCTGGCGCGGAGGCAGCGGGGAGACGCTGCAGCAGGAGGAATGCCGGGGGGGGGGGTGTAGCTGGGTTTAAAGAAAAAAAAATCCAGAATGAATATTTCTGTGTGCTCCAGGCACAAAACCCGTAACTCTGATCCAGGCGTTTGGGGATAGATGGCTTCACGGGCGGCGTGGGTTGGTGTAAGAGGGGCGAAATGTGACAGGCAGCCCCGAGCGCAGCCTGGGCTCTGCATCGTCCCGCGCCGAGCTCCCCAGCTCGGGTGGCGAGGAGAGCAGACTGCCTGGGACGGGCCCCACGCGCTCCCCCTCCTCTCCTGCTGCCTGAAGTGAAGACCGTTTGCTCCCAGTTTAACAGGTACAAGGAGGCGGCTCTGCCGGGAATCGCTTTCCCCGTCCTGCACTAGTGCTTTCCGCCGCCTGCACTAGTGCTTTCACGTGGCCAAACACACAGCTGGAAGGCAAAATATGCTTAAATATACGGCATTAATCTCTGCACTATCTTGCCATTAATGGGAATGAAATTATTTTTAGAAACCTTATTTATTAGGCCACTTGAAGGCAGTGAAGGCAGTAAATGAATTCTCTTCAATCTCGTTTTTAGGATTTTAGTAATGAATTTTAGGAATTTAGTAATGAAATTCTGGTTTTAGGGTGTTAAAGCTGGGCACCTCCAATCCATTAAAATCACATGCAGGGGAGACATGGGAGGCACAAACATTGTTACCTTAATGAGCTACATTAATTTTGATGGAGCCATGCTATTTCACCCCGATGAGAAGTGGCTCATTTATTATAATTATTTTCAGTCTGTGGCACCTGGGAACTCCATTCCTTTCAGCACTTTCCAAAGAATTTACTTGCTGGGTCAAATCTTTCTTTTTATTCTTTGTGAGTGTGTTTAGCCCCGCCTCTGGCCCGCTCGACGGACGGGGGGTTTCTCGGAAGTAGCAGGGGCTCTGCGAGGAGAGGAGAACTTCGTGGTCCGCAGCCAGAGAGCTCAAAGCCCGCGCGGTTGGAGTGGTTTCAGGCAGGAGGTTTATTTGGTAACTCGCTCGGTGGGTTACAAAATGTAAGTAAACAGATGGCAAACAGAAGCTGACGCTGTCTCAAGCTCAGTTCATTTAAGATGGAACAATAGAGCGGGAAGAAAAATGGGTTGCGCTATTGGGCAATCCAATGGCTTGGAATTTCAAAATGACCTGAAGGCAGCTGAAGTTGGAGGTGCAGGAGGAGCCCAGCTCCTCAAGGCTCAGAAAGCCTCGTAAGAGCACCAGGAGGTCCTTGGCACATTTCTTTAAGTACTGTACACTTGAAAAATCCGCGTTCCCAGGCTGGGCTTTGTTTTGTAGGTGCAAATGAGGAAGTTTATCAGTTTGTGCCATTTTTCCTTTCCCCCCCCTTAAGCTCTACTCTCTTGTGCCAGGAAGCACAAACAATCCTTCCTTGTCCTTTTTGCAGATGCTGCCAGCTCATGGCAAAGGCAAGAGCCCACAAAGGAGCTTTGGACTGAAAACGAGCCAACCGCGTGTCTCCCGTGCCTCCCCTCGTCCCACGGCCCTGGTGAGCCCCGAAAGAGTTCTCAGTTGCCAGGCTGTGAATGTCCTGTGAGTTTAAACTTGGCTCCTCGCCGACCCGCAGCGCACGCAGCCCGTGCAGCACCCCCGGCCGCCCGCCAAACCAGCCTACAAAATAGCCTACAAAATCCAGAGGCTTTCAGGGTTTATAAAGTCCTGTGGCTGAGACAGCCTTTTCCCAACGTCCGAAATTGTTAAAAAGCAAGATGTAAGTACCTTCACGCGGTCCGAGAGGGACACTGCCACACTGGGCACAGCCCAGCCGTCCCCACGGTCTGGCGTCACGGCCCACGGCTCGCACACAGCACCGACAGACGCTCCCTTTGTCAATGAGTTGCATTCCCATGGAGGTTATTCAGGTAATTTGCTGAGTTTGCGCTGTTTCGTTACAAATTCCATCAGTGAAGGCACGTGTGAGCCCGCACTCTGATGACAGATGTGCTGGAGCCGTGCAGCGCCAGGATGACAGCACTGGGGTCCTCTGCAGCTTGTTTTACCCTTTTCCTAGTATTTGACCCACTTTGGTCACTGCCCAGGGCTGGGCACCTTGCTGCCCTACATGGGGCTGCGCCAAGTCCCAGTTTGCACTTCAGCTGTCAGAGCTCTTTAAAACAAAACAAAAAAAATCCAAAAGATTAAGCTGTCAACCAGAAAAAAAAAAGCCACTAGCTCTTTTCCAGAATTTTTTTTTTCCTGCACAGCCCTTGTTGCCGTGTGCTTCTGTCCTGCTTAAACTGGGACTTTTCATTTAATAGTTTGTCGTTACACGAGGCACCTCGTGGAAGCAAGTCCTCCCCCGATGGAAAGGCCGCCGCAGCAGAGGTGACATGGAGCCCGCTCGCCGACGCTGGGTGACAAGCCGGGGCCGTGCCAGCCCTGCAGCCTCTCAGAAGACAGAGTCATCGAGGGCGACGCAGTAGAGATCCTCAGTGAAGCTCCCGAACTCGGTCTCCGTCTCGCTGGTGCAGGTACGGGCTCTCTGGAAAGCAAACACCGCTTTTAGCTGGGAGGTAAAGAGAAGTTATCAACTAAACTGTGCTAATTAAGAGCGAGGAGTCACCATGTATCCTTTTAAGCCCGCATTAAATATTCGTTATGAAACAAATGCTGCAAAGCCCTCACTTAACATGTTTTGCAGAACACCATGTTTCAAGTTGGTGTATTTAAAGAGGGATTCACCCAAAACATCTTGTGAGGTACAGAGCTGAGAAAGAGCAGTGGGTTCAACAGACAAATTTTGCCAGAAATTCCCCGCTCCCGCTGAAGTTCTCCCAGGGCTGCTCATCACTCTGTCCCTCAGGCACCCCCAAATTTCCCGCTGGACATTCCCCGCACAACACCACTGACCAGGGGCACCCACCAGATGCCCCCGGACCCACCAGACGCAGAGCCCCGGGAGGAGCTGGAGGGCACGTTACGAGGCACGTGAATTTTTCCGAGGACACAGGAGTCAAGCCCACTTTTGGGGCCACGTCCTGACCCCTCGGCACTGAGCAAGCGCACAGGGCCGGGGTGCCCGGCGGAAGGAGGCAGGGAGCAGTAGCTCAGCTGCCGGGAAGCCCCCGGGGGTGGCGGGAGGCAGAGGAGCGGGGTTCCCACGGGCCGCGCTGGGCTTTCATCACCTCGCCCCGCTGTTTACCGGCTGAATTTAGGAACTGAGCTGCTGGGGGTGCCACCCCCCCCACCCCCGGGGCATCTCAGCAGAGACACCAGGGCCATGCTGTCACCTCTCCCTGCGGTGCCAGCAGAAAGCCCCCAGCCGGTATCACCTACCCGCACCGAGCTCACTTTAAATGGAGAGATGACTTCGTACCAGGCAGCGCCGCTTTGGATGAAGTGAAACAGCTGCTGTAAGCTCACGTTTCCTAGCTGCAGTGTCAAGGTTTGCTATTCCTCATATTCTGATTTGCGATACCCTAAGTCGTGTTATTTTACACCAGGGAACAAACATACCATAATCTTTTCAGCCTGTTTCCTTGACCAGAGCATGGAATAGGAACAACACCCAAACCCTCAAACCCCTATTCTAAAAGGGAGAAATTAAAATCAAGTTACTGAGCAGCACTTCCCTTGAGCAGACAATGAGGAGCTTTATCTTATCTATAAGGCAAATGTATTTATCACGAAGTAACAGCAAACATAATAAGGCTTAAGACCAGCTCAACAGCAGGACCAAAACATTTCCCATTGTTGGGTTTCAGAAAATAAATCAGCTCTCCAGGAGTCGACCTCCAGCCGCTGCCAAGGCAGAGCGTTCTGCCTGGCTGTGCTGGGTGGAAAGAGCGACGGCACGGCATTTCCCTACAGAAGGCAGAGCCGTGGGCACGGCACCGTGTGCCTGAAATTCGCTGCGCTTCAGAAAAGCACTTGACGATAGCATTTAATCCTTTCATCCGTTTTTAACCCTCTCCAAAACACTTCATCCACGAGCAAGGCCAGCTCCAGAGCTACTGGGGACTGGGACCTGTCCTCGGCAGAGGGGGGAGCGCACAGCCAGGTGAGACCCCGCCGCAGCGGTTATGACTATAAAAACAGCCTCACAAACTGCTAAATTTTGATGGCTAACTTAATGTTATACTCATAGTCAGGGCTGTGCGTATTATTACATTAACTGCACCCATAAATTTCCCACTTGGCATGTTTTGCACGACACATTTGACAATGTCGCCCGCATTTAATACGGCCATTAGAAATTCTAAGAGGTCAAAGGCTTTAACTGAGCAATAACAAGCTCTGTGTTCCCAGCCTTTCTGGGAAAGAGCAGCACACAAACACAAGCATTCCTTCTAGTAAAAATAAAAAAGAAAGAGTGACTAAAATGTTATTTTACCTCATAGTCATTTGGGAAGAGATCTCTGAATTTGTTGCTGGGCGTTGGAATTGGTGGGAAGAGTTTACTCCATACGTGGTTTCTGCAAAAAACAGCAGTGGAAGGATGGGAAAGATTTGCTTTTTCCAATGATGACGGATCCGCCATGCAGCCCATGTTCAGCCTGGGGAGAAGGCAGGTCTCCTCGTGCTGCCAGCCCTCCCGCCCCCCTCCCACTCACTCATCGCATCCAACGGCAGCAGAAGAGGTGAAAGTAATGGATAAGGGTCCACTAGCGGACAGCCCAAGGGCTGGGCAGGTGTGTCATTCCTACCGGGACACTTGGGACACACGGATGGCAAAGGGGCGGTGGGGCTGACCCTCTCCCTCCTCCGCCTCCCCCATTGCAGCCGCAGCAGATGCTGGGGTGGAAGGTCCGATCCGATGGGGCGCTGCCGTGGCTTCGAACGGCCAGCGATAGCCCTGTCTTGGAGAGAAATTAATTGCTCTGCTCTGTCTGTCTGCACTCGCGTCCTTCCCAAGGGCCGTGTTGTCATCTGCTTTCTTTGGACATTGAAGACAGGCTGTCTCTTGCTCAGACTTTGGATTCTGTACAGAATCTGCCCGTGTCTCATGGTGGGAGAGCAACTGCAAATAATTGTGTGCCAAGGGAACAAGGAGGAGGCAAGGACCAGGACCAGAGATGGACGACAGTAAATGGCTGTGCTTAGCAGCGTAATGACCCATCCTGCTAACACCCTTTGCGACACTCCTCCCCTGCCTGGCACTCTGTAGTCAGGCTCGAGCACACGGGGGTATGTACCTCTGTGGTAGCCAGTGCTGCTGAGTGAACTTTTTCTTGTCTTTGATATATCCCAAAGTACAGACGTAACATTTCAATCACCGAGACACATTCACTGTCTCTGCCCCTGGATAGCACCATGTCCAAATAGGGCCAGAGTTTAATGGGAACGTGGCCTGAGTGAAGACTGCGGGACTTAGCCCAGAATTAGCAGCTGGTGGCCGTTCTGTGGAGCGAGCCTGACGGCCATGAAGCACAGACGTGGCCAAGGTGTGGAGCCCCAGCTGCTGGGACCCAGGGCAGATCTGCTCCTCTTCCCCATTTATTTCGTGACAGTTTTCCTGGCTGATGTCTGCTTAGTTGAGCGCTTATGTTCTTATGACTATTCTTCTTCCAAAAGCTCTCTGAGTTCTGTCAAGTTTTCTTTTATCCCATTATTCCTCCTCACCAGGGAGTTGGAGGAGGAATAATATTTTCTGACTATCAGTTTGGAGCTAAACCTTCCAGACTGAACTGCTGCTGCCTTGAAGGAGACATTGATGCTTAACTAATTATTAGACGAACAGAAGGGCCATACTACTGCTCCCACGATAGACCTGGCCATGCAAGCTATGGGATGTCTCCCCACTGCTGCATATGGACGGGGGTTTGTACCGGAGGTGTACAGCCAGAAGTGGGAATATGGGGAGGAAAAGCAGGCTGCGAGTCACTTTTAGGAGACATTTGCACCCCCTTTGTTGAACTGCTGAAGGCAGTCCAGCCATCGGTGGCTGCAGAGGACAAGCCAGGCTGTGCGGTCACCACCAGCAGAGCGGGTCGGTAACGTGGCTCTGCTGCAGCTCAAGAGGGGGACTGGGATGAGCACCAATATTAACACCTGGCACCATCTCTGCTCTTCCCAGCTTTCCTGCTAAGGGTTTGGTCTTTGTGGCCATCCCCAGGTTGGGTTTACAAGCGCTGTTGCCTTCAGGGCTCCTGCACTCCATCATGTCTCCCAAGCCTTTCAGGAGGAAGGCGCCGGAGGCCACAGGATTTCACCTGTATCTTATTTCAGCTCCGAGTGTGGTTTTGATTTATGCTCTTGCTGTGCAACATAACCAACAAGATCTGCTTTGGTTTAGAACTGGCGCGTTTCTAGTTATGCTGTTTGTCAAGAAAAGTTTTTGATGGAGCTGTACCAAAATTATTTATTGAGTCAGCAAAAAGCGTAAGTTACATGTCGCTTCTGGAATAGAAACACTTAAGGAGGGGTGCACAAAGGCCCAAGAGAATGAGGCAGAGGCACAGCTGTGTTCGGGGGGGCTGCTTGCCCCAAAGGTGCAAGAGTCTTGGCAGTGAGGCGGTGGTGGGGGTGGAGACAGTGATGCTCTCAGAACGGTCCTGTTCTTTTTGGCAGGAGTTACGATGTGATTAAACATCTTGTCACAAAAAGTGTTCCGGTTATCTCTGCTTGTCCCTACACAGTTAGAGCACAGCCCTTTCCATTAGCGCTACTTGGACCTTCAGGCTTTGGAAACACCCCACGGGACCCTCATGCCTTAACTCGGTGTTTCAGAGCATCTAGCTGTTGTGCTGTGTCTGTCTTTCCCAAATTTGCCACTTTTCCCACAGGCTGTGACATGAAAAGACCAAAGATAAATAAAGAGAAATAAGTAAGAGAACAAGTTAATCTCTTCCCCTCTTCTAACCTCTACGATGAGACTGATAAAATACTGGTTTTCACAGTATGTTACAGTGCCTTTTCTAGTGTGTTGCCTCCCCCGAGATTCCCTGTGACGTTTTCCAAACGAATTCCCTGTAGCGGGTGGCTGGTGACCGCGGGTGGTGGACCCCGGTGGGTGCCCAAGAGGGAGGGGCACCTGGTGGCGGTGGGGATGATGACACCGATTTCGGGGTATGGAGGGCTACTGACTGTCCTCACGCCAATCAAGTGGAAAGCGCTGGGAGCAAGTTATTAACTACCTCCTCCTGTGGGCTCACCTCCAGGAGAAAATGTTATTCCAAGGCACAGCCTAAGGAAGTACGGAAGATGCTCGTTCATAAAGGCAAACTAGGAAAACAGTCAATTGTGCTTTTTATCAAGACAGGAACCCCATCAGCTACTGCAAGTAAGTGAAGGGGAAAAAACTATCCAAACAGCCCCAAAGGCATACTTTGCCTTGTCGCATTTCTCCCAAACGGTAGTCTGCATATCTGATGCCTGCAACCACCAGGAAGCACACAGAAAAATTTATAGAACTCTTTGGTATAATGAAATTCCTTATAATGGCTTCAAATGGTATGAAAATTGAAATGATTCTGTGACTTGAATCACACAGTACACCTCATGAATTTTCAAGAGCAGTAAAAACTGAGAGTACTAATGAAACTGTGATCTAGGGAACCTGTTCTATTTTTCTTTTTTTAATATCTGCAGATACAACAAATGAGCAGGCTAAGCACTGCGTTTCATCTTCTTGCACTTCCCAGTGAGAAATGGCAAGGACATGGAGCAAGAAGCAGCTTGGAAAGGGTGGAGTTAAGCTAGCAACTTTGTGAAATTCAGTGCAGCAGGCAGACAAAATTATAATCATTTTGGCAAAGACGTAATAAGCCTTTGGATGCTAGGGAATTATATGCTAGCCAGGCAGAGAGAAACTCCTAGACACAACAGAAGTAGCATCAAGCAGTTGAACCTGGAAAAGCTAGCTTAAATTTGCCTAATGTATTAAAGTTCATAAAATGCATAAGTACAGCATCTTCAAGCTGGTCTTTGAGTAGAAGTCTTCCCCTGAGCCTATTTCTCCCCATATATCTGTTTCAGGATCTCTGCAGGGGGTCACATGGAGCGGTATGACTGCTGCTAACTGGGATTGGAACTAACTGGTGTCGGTGTTTTGCTGTCCCAAAGAGAGCGGAGAGAACTGATGAAGATGATGCTGGAGCAGCGGAGGACCCACAGCTCTACAGACAGGTCAATCCGTAAAAGAATCGGTGATGCGAGTAAGAGCGGTTTGGGGATTTCCACCAGTACATCACGGCTGCATTCTTGGGAACCAGCGCTTACAAAGCGCAACATGAATAAACTCTCTGGGGAGTTAATCTGTCTTGTTCCAAAAAGGATTGCTTATTGAGACCTGCTATGCTAATTAAATTGACTTAAGAACAGGTTATCATAGACACCAGACACTTTAGGGAGAGTTAATAACAGTTATTCTAGTGTAACATTCCTGTAGACGAGACTTTACTTGATAAAGGAAATGTGGTATGGAAAGGAAAATAGCCAAGGACACATCAGGATGACCAATAAATTAAAAGGCGTTAAAGAAATGAATAAGAAATTAGCAGAGTCAAGGACAGCACTTACATTACTGGGAGCTGTGTTTATTGTGGACTGGTAATTGCTGCTTGATGCACGTTTCAGGGGAGAAGCTTGTAATTACATTGATTCTTTAAGTCATCACTTACGATTTGACTAGTCACAGCTACAGAAATCCAGAGTGTATCTGGTTTCTTCACAGCACATTTTGGAATGTTTGGCTCTATGGCATCTGGTTTTACTACATGGCATCCTTAGCCTCTGTAGTAATTAAAAATTAACTAAGCAAATAGTTCAAAAACTCAAAGCAAACAATTGTTCAATGTGCTTGCTCCTGTTAAGAGGTCAAGAGGAGCATCAAGCACAAAGGCACTGGATTTGTACCTCTTCAGAGCATCTACCATGCTCCTTGATGTCAGCTGAAATTCAGACTGCGTGCCAGAGCCTGACAGGGAGTGAAGGTTCGCAGGCTGGGCGAGACAAGACTGAGAAAGTCCTGGCCTGTACTTTTTAGCCATGAAAGATGCTCTCAGCAGCTTTCACCAGGGTTAAAGACAGAGTCCGCCTGGGGAAATCTTTGACCCAACCAGAACCATTTAAGTGAAGAAACAAGATAAGGACAAATAGATTTTTAACAAATTCACCTCACTCAGTATATGGTTTTGTTGATTAAGATTAAATTGAATAACGCTCTTACCCCACCAATTTTGATGAATGATATTATTGACAATTAATGAGGCTGATTATTACTTATTCAGTACTTTTGCTTTGTATAACTATGCTTGAATACCAAACTCGGCGCCCTTTCTTAAAATTAGGCAAAGCTTAATAAAGCAAAGCTAAATAAAGCACCCCCCACACACCTGTTGAACACCTAGTCCTTACTTATACTGTAAGTAAAATGAAGACGATCATACTTACATTTTGCATATTATAGCAACTAGCAGGAACGCGCAGCACGTGAACACGCAAAGGACAGCGAGAATCCAGGCTGCAGGATTCTCCCGTTTGTTTTGCCCTGAATTTAAAGAAAAGAAAAAGAAATTAAATCACGTATTTCAGTGCAGATTATTTTAAACACGGTCTCGCAATAGATTTCATCAGCCGTTTTATGTGATTGTATTCAGATCACAAATTAACATGCCAACCATGGAGACTTGGTATCTAGAATTAGAAACGAAATGCAGAGCTTCAAGACCAATTTCCATGAAACTGACTTTCTAATTTCAACAATAAATTTCTTTCATTTTGACGTGAAGAAGAGAACAAGCTAAGAATCACGAGGACTCCAGGCCCACCAGAAGGATGACACGGTCTGTTGGCTGCCGTCCCGAGACACGCTTTGCCCTGCCGCGAGCGCACGACTAGTGCTCAGCAAAGACACCGCTGGCTGATAATCTCAGGCACAAACTGCTTGTTTTCCATTAAACCATTTTTCGTTTCTGTTAATGCTTTCTAGCCAGGAACTGGATTTCTCTGGCTTTGTAAACTTGCCTGTAAAAACGACATCAAACCCCCTCATTTTTCTTGAGATGCATTTCCTCGGGAAGAATCTCTCTACGGCCTCTGCCTGTGAGCAGACACAGGTATTTCTATAAACGCTTCTATTTTGAAAAGGCATTGCCCAGTGACCACAACCGTTATTTTGTGCCCAGATAGGTTCATGAGGCTAAACAACAGGCCCAGTTTTCTTAATTAATGAGATTGTTAGTCAACCCCTCCTTGTCCCAGATGAGTGGTCGGGTTGCTGAGCCTCCCTTCCCAAAGGGATGTGTTGCAGTAAGGAGGCAAAACGCCAGTGGATTTGCACTCACTTGCAAATAGATATAAGAGGGAAAACTATAGTAAACAGAAGAGTGCAAGGAACTTCTTTTTTTTTTAAGTGAAAGCCAGGAAGTTAAGAAACTCAAAAGATAAGAGCAAAGGAGGATGTCTAAGAAGAAACAGTTGATAATGTGCTGTGATAAAGGAAACTGTTATTTCCAGAAAAACATGTTCAACAAGCAGGAAATACAGAACAAAGTGGGGCAAATCATCATTTTCCAAAGATGCCAAAACCGTGCTCTTTTATTTCCCCCCAACATTTAAGAGTTCGGATAACTCCAGTAAAGTAATAGTTGACAAGATCACTCACATTAACTTCCAGCATGAACATCCTGATGCATGACAGGAAAACACATGTAAAAACTAAAGTAGTAACACAAGGCCTTACCTAGAACTTATGCCTTAAGCTAGTTTAAAGCAGTGTCTGAAAAGACAAGCATGTAAAACCAAAACACTGTCTCAACAAACCCCTCTGTATGTCCAAAAGTTTGCTTGGAAGATTTATTTTTTGTATTATTTCTAACAGAACACGGATTTAACTCCCCTTGGCATTAATAAGTCAGTTTCTTCCTTCAAATACCTATTTTCCTGGGTTCTATTAAAATTACTTGGTGTTGTGCACGCTCGTGATTAAGCAGCATCTGCTTTCCCGCAGTGTAATAATATTCATGACAAGACAGACGCATGTCATTCTTACCAACATAAATAATTTCACTCCAGTCACTCCAAAATCCTCTCGTACAGCATATGTGATGATTAGCTCTTATTTGTACGGAATACCTGCTGGTGACATCAATCCGTAATCTGAAGTCATTTGAGGATATTTTCAATGTCTGTTAGGAAAACAATATTGTACTGTTATAGATTACTTAAGACTAAACAATTCAGAAAACAAACTTAAATCATGTTTATCTTTTTATTTTTTCAAACTGCTTTATTAGAATAACTGTGAGCATCCAGCCTTGCTTTTGAAGTAACATTTCTACTTCTACAGGGGACATTTCTCTCATAATACACCAACATTTCAGGGCAAATTCTTGAAAGATGCCTCATTTTTGTGTTCTTATGACACTTAATGCTGGATTTTCAGGATTCTCCATCCTCCTACTGTTCTGAACCCAGATGCATAAAACTGAATAACTCCAATTTTTGTCCTTCTGCTTTCCTAGGTCTCTTGGGGACAGTTTGTTGCAGACGTAAATGACGCCCAGAAAGAGGAAAAATACAAAAATTGATGAGACTCTGGTTTTGCTGAACTGTAATTACAAACGGGAGACGAGTTCCACCAAAAGTCTATAGTTTCAAAAATGTACTAACAGCAGGTTTTATTCTAAATGTTTTAAGGTTTGTAACGTATGCATGAGTATGAAGACTTTCAACAGGTTGTGTAAAGGCAAATTCTCGTTATATAGGCCGGCCAGCTCAGAGACAGGAACGCTACGTAATACTTGGGCGTCAGAGAAGCAATTACCTGTTTGTTACCTGACTTCAAGTTGGAGAGGTAAAATTCATATTCAAAACATTCTTTAGGAAAAGGAGAAATTGGCTTCTCCCATGTGGCCAGGAGATCATTTTGCTCTAAGAATACAGTGACATTTCTGGGAACATTCACTTTCTCTACAAAAAGAAAACGGTGCCGGTAAGTTATTTATAGAGCAAAGTTTGAATACTGACAACTGCAGCACTGTATAACCTGATAGTGTTTTCAAGCAGGACCTATAATCCTTGAATTATTTCACCTTTTGGACAGAAAAGATAAGGATTTAGGAGGAATAACTATATTGGAGAAAACAGCTAAGGGAAAACAGTTTTTAAAATCCACTTAAGATTTCTGGAAAACTAGTATGGAGGAGAGGGATTTATTAAATTAATTTTCACAAACGCACAAAATTAATGATAGAACACTTAGAAAAACTTTTTGGGAAAAAACCCCAGATGGAACCAGGAAAGTTACTGAAAAATGAAACAAATTCAAGGGAATGAATCAGCAGCTACTATGGGGATGAATTCTAAGAAGAAAGTACGTCAACTGTTTTATCTTAGTGAAAAAGGGAGATGTTAAAAGCATCCATTTCTGTCCTATAAGATGTCTTTGCAAAACCAGTACATACTTTCACCTGCACCAAGGACCATTGAATCCAGTAGTATTCTCTTACAAAGCTTTTGACAATCCTGCTAGACGTTTTTAATTTTTTTAAGAAACAAAAGTATTTCTACTCACCAATGGCATTTTGGTTAAATAACTGCTGGAAAGGCTTGATGGTGGCATACTTGCTAGACCCATTAATGTGTATTACAATGAGTTTGTCAACCTCTTCAGGATCAATACGAGTCACTGAAAATCTGCACTCAGTATTCCTGTTCCGCTTGTCTTTCATATAATCTTGACATTCTTCAGTGTATGTCTCATACCTAAATTAATTAAAATACTTGTGAGACATAATGCTCTTTAAAGGAATTCATTGCTGAATAAAATGGGAGAAAACACCAACCTGTAAAACAGAAAGTACTCGGTATCTTCTGGTGCCCCTTGGCCAGGAAGCCATGAGCAATGGAGAGAAACAGTACTAGAAACGGAGATGCGAGTAACACAGGACAAATTAGTGACAGATGTCTCTGGGGCACCTAGAGAGCCAAGAAATTACAAATCAGAAAGAAAAGATCTTATTACAAAAGTCGTAAGAAATCCATGTTGCTAAACACTTTGATTACAGTCTATGTCTATTGTACCCAATTGTCTTCCTTATCACAGAGGTCTACCAATCATGGATGGATGAAAATTCCCAAACAGTTTAAGTAAATCAGTACCACACAGCACCATTACATATTTCATGTACACGAAGGCAACATGATCTTTTAATATCCTAGAGTGTATGAAACTAGGTTATTTTAGCCTCAGCAAGGAATTTTTAGAAAATTTTATATGGGTTATCCATGTTCTGCACCTCCAGATTGTACTCCAGGCTCCACAGCAGTAGAGAAAGGCCTGGACTAAATTATTTTCTAAGATCAGTGTAGCGGGTAGAGGGGAAAATGACATATTTTTCAAGCATTAAACCTGTCGCCTTTTGATGTCTAGTCCACAGACCAGGGCAGAAGACAAAATTCAGACCTCCCCTGCATTCCGCCTTACCTGGCAGAGGTGGGAGCTTTTCCTTCACCCAGTCACTTCTCATCTGAAGGTCGTTATGGAGAAGTAATGTCCGAACGTGTGCGGAGAAACCATTGTGAAGTACAGCTGTTTGGATACTGTAAGTCTTCTTTGTATCATACTTGAAATAAAAAAAAATAATCAAATAAGCATCACATGTGATGGAAGCTGAATGAAGGGACCTGCAAAGAGGCAAACCATCCAGCTAGCTTAGCTGGTTATAGCAGGCGTGTAAAGCTAGAGAGTCCAAATAATCCACACAAGAAGTGTGCAAGGTTTCTCGTTTAAGACAGCGGGGCTCTTATCTTCCCCAAAATTTGTCTAGAGAATAGTTATGTGAGGAAACATCGTCTGGCATTTTAATGATACCCTGGCATTCATGTGAATTAAGTGAGCTGACTTGAAGGGGGAGCAATATCACTTAAAACCAAGTATCCAACTTCCCGCAAGATAAACACAGCAGAGACTGCCCGTTCCCAGGGGAACCCTTGTCCCAGCAGAGCTGCACTCTTAAGCCCAGCTGAAAGGGAATCTCTCCAGCGCCTAAAGTATTTGCTTGGGATATCAGAGAACAAGTCATTCAACATGCCCATCGTTCAAGAGATATATCACGGCTGCTGCACCCTGGTTTGGTGCAACATGTTTACCCCAACAGGAATTTAACCTTCTGAGGATGCTGGACTTCTCTTTTATCTTACCTCTTCGGGCACAGGGCTTAGGATTTTCACATCATATCTAATCGTGTAGGTTTTTTGTTCTTGATTAGGGTTTGGTTTCCAGTGTAAAAGTACTTGTGCTAACGCAGAGACTGTAAGGGTGAAGTTAACCGGTGGGAAAACCTGAACTGCAAGGGAGAAAACAGAAAATATTCATAACACAGGAATCCAGTGAATTGTTTAGAGCTATAGCTGTTCACAAGCAATGAGCGATACATGCAAATAATTTCATGTCCACATTATATTCTCTCAACAGCTTTTTATAAAATGTTTCTAATATTTGAAAAATATCTTTCAGTAGCAACCAAAACTTCATCAAATAAGAGTTTACTTAAAACTTGGCTTAAAAATGAATTTTTACAACAGTTTCCATTTGAAAATCACAATGGCGTATTACATTTGGCTTTTTAATTAGGTTCAGGTTTTTCAACTTGATCCTCATAGCCAAGTAGACACTGGACATCTGTACTGAAACTGGGCTGATCAAGCCTACAAACAATTCTCACCCACATAAGCTTGCAGAAGAGAGTAACGTGGGGGCTTTCTAAGAGAGAGCTGACAGCCAGCAGTCCCATGTGAGAGAAGAAACAAAATGATGAACAGAGGAATTAGGTACAAATGGAAGAAAACATAGAAGGATGGGAATGATAATTTAAAATGACAGAGCAAGAGGGATTCCTGGAGCTCATACGGAAATGAGGAAGATCTCGTGCTGGGGGAATGTTAGCATATAAATAGCAAGGCAATGAAATAATCAGTCTACTCCCCTCCATTTCTAGAGTTCTTCAGAGCCTGCCCTCCCTTATTTGCCATCTCCATGGCAGTTGAGGGACCTTAGTCCTCACTTCTTCCATGATTTCAGCCCTTGATGCCCAATAGTTCAATTTTCAAGCATGCACCTTGCATTTGGAAAACTGCCTCATAAAGGCTCAGAAAACCCCAACACAAACCACCCCAAACTGCCTCTCTTAATATGTTTCTTGTTGAGATGCCCACAAAAAATGTCACCGTTAAGGCTGTCGATACACCAGGATTATGCCAGCGATGCTTTGTGTCACCATGTTCCTGCAGCTAACTGCAGTTTTGTTCCTGGAATTGCTACCTGGAATAACACCTTTGCTCTGGCTGGATTAACACGTTTAATTAACCAGGCCAGGAACTGCTGTCCAGCCCCAAGAGCAAGTGGCACGGCAGAGCCTGCGTCTACACACCTCATGGTTCTTCCCTCTGAAAGGAAAACAGTCCTCAGGCACTGGCTGGGAGCAATCTAACAGAGACAGGGTCCAACCACCCCAGGAAGCACATTAACACAGCACGGTCTTCTGTGGTCTTGTACTCATGGCATGCCATGGACTCTTTTATTCATGCTTAGAAGAGCCCATTTGACCAACACGTTGGTCACCCACTGGTGCTAAAGCTACACGCTGGTAGAAGGAAAACACCTTACCTCCTGCAGCTTGAGGTACGTTTGCCTCAACCAAGTTCATCATCCAAAGAAGGATCAGAAAAACTCTCATCATGCTGGCCACAGTCTTCAGACGGTAAGTGAGAAGGGCCGTGTATCAGCGTATGTGCCTTGTCACCATGTTACAGAGGCCGAGAGCTAAAAATGCACACAATCCCAAGCGTTAAGCTCACAAACCACAGAGCCTGGTAAATGCACATGATCAAAGGAACAAACCTGCCACCTTGCAGGAGACGGATTCTTCTCTTTTCCTTGCAGGAAAATCCATCCTGTCATAGCTAAATTTAATATAAGTACCACCAACCACATTTCATTTTGCTTCCTTTGCTTTTGCCAGCCCTCTTTGAAAAAGCTACTGGTTTCAAACACTGTCAGTGTGGATGTTCAAAGCAGCAGTCACGGACTTACCATGGAGAGAAGCAAGTCAGGCTCAGGTATATTGGCTTTCAGAAGAGTCCCATTTACTCTCAGAATAGAAATAACCATATTTTTAGCTGCCATTATATATAAAATGGGTGCTTACCGGAATTTACTTTCCAGTTTCTGCTTCAATAAAGCTCACTAAAGAAGCAGTCTCAGTGCTCACCTCAAGGCTAATTCTCCAGTGTTAATTATTGGGTGTAAGAGAAACTATTTTGTTTGTTTCTAATTTAAGTGAATGACTATTTTTAATGCTTAAAAACCAGCATGTTCTTACGCTTCCTACAGATTGTTTCACAAAGTACTGGGAGAAAAAAAAAATCTGTGTGTAATCATTCATGTCTAACCTAATATAAACAACATGGAAATACAGAACAGTGGCTTTCCACAATGTTCTTGCCGAAGAGAAATACACCCTCCCAGCCCAATTGCACGACTTCCCTGGGGCACTGCAGCAATTGCTTGTATGGAAAACATCATATTTTCAGATGGTAATGAGCAGAGAAAGCGTCTTTAACCCATCAGTTCTCCCTGAACCTCCAATAAATAACCCAGGGACTGGAAGCACTCCAATTGATCACAGTTGGAGTACTTCGGCTGTACAATCACTGTTTTTCAAAATGCTGTATGAATGCGGAGTTCATTAAAATGACACATAGTCTAGAATACAGTGTGTTTCTTAATGTCCAAGTCCGCTCATTATCTATATTATTTTGTATGATTATCTGTATTATTTTGTACGTATCTACTATTCTGCTAGCCACAATGTGCACGAGGCTAACTGAACCTCTGGAGTTTGCTAATGGATTATTCCTGGGGAGTCAGGGTTTCCTTTTAGATATGTTGGGTTAACGAAAGACATTTTGACTCCTCCAGAATGTATGTGAACCACAAACAATCAGGTTAGTATTCTTCACATTTATGCCTACATCATGCCTCCAAGACTGTTTCCTATTCATGAAAAGTCCGTTCGTTTGGATTTTCTCACTTGGATACCATGCACTCTGCTTCACAAGATTATGTTTTCCTGGAGGGCATTATGTGGACTGAACGTAAGTTTACAATAGCACCTGATCTCTGACCCCCCCTGCCACACCTATACTGCTTTATCTGATAAAAAATAATTAAAAGAACTGCTACACCATGACATACATTTCCAATACGGTTTTTTTACAAATTAGTGGCAGAAGGCTTTCTTTCCTGCTTCAAAAAACATCATTTACCTGATGAGAGTATTAAATACACTAATAACTTCTTTCTCTATTAAAAATCTATCAGCTTAAAGTCCCTGAAAATAAAAAACCAGCTTCTCCTTCTCATGCTAGCAATAACCCCAGTACAACTCTACCAAGAAAGCAGCTCTGAACAGCACAGATGTGTGTGCACATGGTTTTATGCATGCGTGCATATCTGCATTCCTACCTATTAGCATTACCCGCCCCGTTCACTGCAGCTCTCCCACCAACCACCTACCACCAACACCAGCGCCTAAGAAGCAGTTTCAAGTTAGATGAAGCTCCTGTAATGTGTCACCGCGGTGAGAAAGACACAAGAAGCCACCAAAGGGCATTCCACTCCCATAGCGGAGAGACGGAGGGAGAGGTTGTGGTTCCCCACCTCCAGCCAAAGCTCTACCGGGTACAACTACGGGACTTTGGGAAAGAAGCTTCAGTAGTTCCACTGCTAAGGGCAATCACTTGGGGGGAAAAAAAAAAAAAAAAAGAAATCACTTCAGTAAATTATTAAAAAAAAATAAATATCTTTAAAAAGCCTCATGTTTTACAACTGCTTAAGATTCACACCTAGTAACTTGAGTAACGTCAGTACGCTGCTTTCAGGACTGCTCCGACATTTAGCACACCGAAAAAAAGCTGGCTCTTTCTTGGGTTTACTACCTATAGATTTTTTTACTTTGTTCTCAAAAAATAAGGATTCTGATTCTCCCTGGGCACATTCTTTTCCCTGTGCTTTTGAAAAGATCCTAAAGAACTTTTCAAAGGTACTTTCGCTGTCTAAAAGCACACAAGTATGAGACACAGACCTAATATTTTCTGAGCAGCAGGTTACCGATTTGTGCCTGGATATAAAATGTTACTGTAATGCAGATTAGTTTTCAGTTATTATCCCTGTTTATCTTATCAGTTTGTCTTTTCTTACCCTGTTTTCAAAGATGCTATTTTTCTTTTTCTTGCAATGAGACTAAGATTAAAAATACAGCTTTTGGAAGAGGGATTTCCATAGCTGTGTAAGACCACCACCTGTAAGAACACCTTGCAATCTGTGACACCCTGTGTGCTTCAAGGTGAGAAATTACTGAAAAGAAAATCAAAATAAGTGTATTCAAGTGAAGATGTTAGCTGGAAATCTACAGGAGCTTCTCCCAAAAGTGGATTTAGTAAGTTCTCAGGACAAATAAAGGCCTTGATTATATTATGTTCTGGTTATATGTGGTAAAAAGTAATAAGCAGAAGGTAAAGAATATGTTCCCTTTGTACAGAGTATACTCCTTAAAGGCCAGCAGAAACCCAAACCATAGAAATGAGCCTCTAAAAGGTAATGCTTTTCTTACTTACAGCTGACTTGTCCTCCTGTCTCACAGGCAACTGGTCAGCAGCAGATTCCAGATGCATTTCCCAGCGCAAGGCAAAGCTGACTTTGGAAAGGGGGACCTTTGCAGTCTTCAAACAAAGCACAACAAGACAAAACAAACCGCAACAGATGCCTCAGGAGATTACCTGCGGAGCCTCTCCAGTTCTGTGAAGTCTGCTCCGTTTGTGCAAACGTCCTCTGGGTCACCTCCCTGTGGGTTTCTTTTATAACTGCTGTCTTTCAAGTACAAATGTGAACGGTACTTGAGAAATGATGGCAGATGATAAGTTAGACAAGCATGCATTGAAAAAGGGAACTACAGGTTTAACCACAGGATGGAAGGCTCCATACAAGCACACAGTTTAGCCCAGAAATGGTTTTACTTTATTTATTAGAAGGTTAATTACATACCATAGTCTGATAATTCTCTAATAACTTTGCCAGAGCAGGAATGTTTAATGACTGCAAAGAAATAACCTATAGCCAGCTACCTACGGACCACTGCTGACATCCCAGGTTTTTCTTCCCTTAGAAAATCAAATCCAAACGTTGCTGGAAAACTGTGCCGGTTTTGTCCAATGGTTTTATACCACCTTGTCCAGTGCTGTTGCCATACAGCCACGTGGACAATCAGTGGTATTCGGAGAAGACACCAGTACCAGAGCAAGACCAGCTCCCTCACCTCATGCTGAGAGCTTTGAGGTGTGACCCATGGGGTCGGGTGACACGGGCTCGCATCGGGACAAGCAGCAGAAACCAACCCCAGGGCCTAGAGAGGACCCTGCAGAAAGTGGGGCTAAATGTAATGGAGTTAAAGAAAGGACAAGGCGGCTAATGATTTACACTCATTAACAACCTGGATTGCAAGGGAGAACCCTACTGAATGTGCAGGTGACTGGGAGAGGTGAGTGCTTCGGAGGCTTAGACTGGAATTAAGAAAGTTCTTGACGAACTGATGGAAATTGGGTGCAGTTCAATATGGACAAGCTCTGAACTTCATTTAGGCATTATCCCCTGTAAATTGCTAGCTATGGATAATCAACTGATCAGGGATCTGTTCTGCAGAAAAGGATCCAGGGTTTTGGAGGGTGACAAACTGAAAAGGAATTAGCAATGTTATGCCCATGTGAAAAAGGCCCCTCGAGCCAGCGAAAAGCCGAGCGTGAAGCAATCCTTCCGCTCTGCGTGGCGCCCATAACGCCTCCGCGCACACGCACGGATAACGCCTCCGTGCACACGCATGGATAACGCCTCCGCGCACACGCATGGATAATGCCTCCGCACACATGCATGGATAACGCCTCCGTGCTCACGCATGGATAACGCCTCCCTGCACACGCACGGATAACGCCTCCGTGCTCACGCATGGATAACGCCTCCCCACACACGCATGGATAACGCCTCCATGCACACACATGGATAACGCCTCTGCACACCCGCATGGCGCCCCGCTCCCACACCACCCCTCCGACAGCCACCGAGCCTGTGAAGAGGAGCCAGAAAGGATGCCCCGGGAGCCTAAAAAGCGAGGAAACAACTCAAGGGAGGGCTTGTGGAGGAATGTAACGCATTAAAGGTTTCACGGAACTCTCCAAAGTCCATTGGGCTGGGACTAAACGTAACGACAGGTAAAACGCGGGTTAGGTATCGGGGAGAGCTTTCAGCGTTGGGGAGGAGGAGGCAGTGGAACTGGCGCCCGAGGACTGAAAGAAACTCCGTCACTGGGCGTCTACAGACAAAGATCAGCCGGGAATGCCGGTGGCCATCACACCCTGCCACCA